>CM053596.1:178230893-178241532 GCA_028646575.1 Pseudocheirus occidentalis | reverse complement strand
ATCAGAAAAACTTGAGTTCACATTTTTGTCTCCAATGTTCCTTAACTGTATAACTCTGAGTAACTGATTTAGAGCCTCTCTGTGTCTCAATTTCCTCATCTGGAAAATGGGATGATAATAGCTCCTACCTCACAAAGGTTGTTCTAAAATTCAAATTTTATATATATATATATATATATATATATATATATATATATATATATATATATATATATATATATAAAGTGCTTTGCAGAACTTAAAGTTCTATAGTAATGTTGTCTATTGTTATTTTATGAGTTTACATTGGCACCACTTAATGGAGCATTCATATTAATATGAAGTATTTACATCTATTATAGTAATTCTGGAAAAGATCTGAGGGTCTTAGTGGACCACAAGTTCAATGTATGTTAGTGTTACATGGCATTATTAAGAGAGGTATAATAGCCAGAAACAATGAGATTATAATTTTGTTTTCTACTATAATCAACCCATATTTATTGTGCCTAGTTTTATGGCCACATTTTAAGGTTTTAGCTGGAAAAGAGTCACCCAGAGAGTGAACAGACTAGATAAAAGTTTATTTAGTCTTTATCTAATATGATGTATTTACTGTATTTTTATTCTGAGCACCAAACAAAAAAGTGGGTTATATATACATACATACACACATATAAATATACACACACATATACATGCACACACACATTTACATTTACATATACATATAAAAACTTTTATAAAGAACCTTTAGATAAAGGTCTTTAACAATCTTTATTTGAAGAGAATAGTATAAGAGACCCAGTTAAAGACACTCTGGCCATTCAGCCTGGAGAATAGAAAATGTAGGAGTAGCATGATTGCCTTCAAGTATCTGAAAAGTGACTTGGGAGGAAGAAAGAATAGACTTTGTAGGCCAGCTCCCAGAGGGCAGAATTAGGAGCAATATACAAAAGTTTCAGAGAGGCAAATGTTTCAGAGAACCAAATTTTACTATGAGGTAAGGAGAGGCTTCCTAAACAATTAGAGTTATCGAGAAGAGATATTTGCTAAGCTAGAGAAGAGTGGAACCCAACTCCCCCCCCCATTACCCCCCCTCCACACACACACCCAGACCCATTCCTTCCTCTAGAAATATTCTGGCAATGGCTGAATGACTAATCTCTGATATGCCACTGAGTAGAGGCTTATCCAGGTACAACTGGAACTAAAGGACTTCTAAGTGACCTTCCCATTAGATTGTAAAGTCTTTGAGGGCAAGGACTGGCTTTTGCCTCTTTGCATCCCCAGTCCTTAGCACAGTGCCTGCCACACAATAGTATTTACTGATAGACCCAAGTTCTATGATTCTGCTTCTGACTTGACCTCCATAAGTCTTTTTTGCCATGACATCTCCAGAAGATATCTAAAGAATTCAAACCAAAATGACTACCTTTTTTATTCTTATAAGTCAATTTTCTCCATAATAAAGGTGGTCCTTAAAACACCAAAAGGCCAATCCAAACCATTTTCAAGGCAGAATTCTAGAGAAAGTATCATCTGACAATGCTGGTGAGACCTGGCAAGTCAGTTGGATGCCTATGGGCCTTAGTTTCATCACAGCTAAAATCAGGAGTTTGAACTAAATGATCTTTGAGGTCCCCTCCAGGTCTACCTTTATGATAGCACGGGCTAACAAATACCTTAAGGATATCAGGCCCCTTCCTTTAAGAGAGGCAGCTGCTCAGAATCAGCACCACACTGCAGGCTCCGGTTCTTTGACCTCCAAGATCAAATTTCTGGGGAGATGTCACCCCCAAACTCACAGCACTCAAATTCTATAACTTTTCTCAATACTTTCATCCCAGTGTGCATCAGAGGGAAAAATATCAAAGATCAATTTTCTTTCCCACTAACATTCACAGCTCTTATACCATAGATGAATAGATAGAGAACCCAAGAACACTTGGGTTCAAGTTTCAATGATGAGGTACAGGCTCGGGAACCTCCCCGAATCTTTGAGGTATAGGCTCTGGGAAAACCCCTTGAAGTTTGATTGAATCTTCCCACTTTCCACTCAGGCATTTGCCCGAGGCCATAAGCCTTTCATTATAGCTAGGCCCAAATCTCTTACTCTTACTAGCCTAGCCCTCCACTGTCCATCTACTTCCCACCCTTAAGCCTATCAAAATATCTATACCCAAATCAACTGTTACAGCTTGAACTGGCCTAGCCCACCATTATTATTGGAGTCTGACCTCATCTGACTCCTCCTGAAGACCCTCCCCAAACTCTGCCCCAAGATTATCCCTAGATTCTTCCCACAACCTTTCTGTATATAAGACCCCATCTTGCCTCCATGTGGTGTGAGAGCACCATAGAATTTTCTAGCACAGACTTGCTCGGGGTCAGATGATTCTGGCCCCCTTGTTCAATGCAAGATCACAGATACCAAGGCTCCTTAAGAGTGTACCCAATATGACGAATTTATAATAAACTTTGCTTTTCTTTGGCTGAGAGAAGACTTGAGTCAAATTCACTTGGCAGGACTCAGTGTGTTGGGATTTTGGGGTCTTGAGCACCCCTAATCCCAACCTCTTCATTTTTATGGTAGTAACTATCTGTCTAGGAACAAATTCTGGAACTTGGTGTCTTTGTCAATTCTCCAAGACTGTAACATTGGTGATTCATACCAACATGAAGTTCCCTATGCTGATGAAATACCCCGTCCAGACCAAATGAGGATTCTGCACAGTGAGAAGTGTGTATCCAAAAAAAAGAAAAAAGGCACTGAGGTATCTTTAAAAATAATTTTGAAGAGAATGTAAGGAAAACTGGAATGACATATTGGAAAAGCACCAGAACTTTGAAAGCTATGGCTGAACTTATAAAAAGCTAAACTGTACCTAATGTAGATCTATAGTTTTTTTCCCATTTTACCATGTGTGCATGCATGTATATGTGTGTGTGTGTATATATATATACATGTGTATATATGTATATGTGTATGCTTGTATATGTGAATATATATGTGTGCATGTATATGTGTGTATATATTTATATGTGTTTATGTATGTATATAAACCCACTTTTTTATTTGGTGCTCAGAATAAAAATACATTAAAAACTAAAATAAACAACATAAAAATACATTAAAAAAAACTGCCCCCAAAAAGGGTCCTTAGCTTACCCTGCACTCTAATAAACACTGCTCAGAGGTATCTCTAGAATCTATAATTAAGGAGATCTTTTCCAGGAAATTTCATTGTAACACTATAAGACATTTTTAACAATAACATTAACAAGATAACCAAACAATGCACCATTAAAAAAAAAAGAGGCAGCCACTGTTGTTCAGTCCTGCCTTTGTGACCCTATTTGAGGTTTTCTTGGCAAAGACACTGGAGCACTTTGCCATTTCCTTCTCCAGCTCATTTTACAGGTAAGGAAACTGAAGCAAACAGGGTTAAGTGACTTGCCCAGGGTCACATAGCAAGTAAGTGGCTGAGGTCAGATTTGAACTCAGGAAGATGAGTCTAGAGCCAGGGCTCCATTCACTGGGTCACCTAGCTGCCATAGTCTAGTGAAAAAGAACACTAGATCTCAATAAAAGTTTTGGGGTTCAAATCCTTTTTCTGCTACTTGCTACTACGGAGAAATAATCTCACCTGTTTTGACCCTAGCTTCCTCAACTGTAAAACAATGTAGCTTGGATTAAATAATATAAAAACTTCCTTTTGATTCTAATATTCTATAAAAACAAAATCTCCAATAATGGTATTCTTTCACTATACATTAGTCTTCTAATGAATCAATAATCTCACATTATGGATATTCCCTTTAGTGACAGAGATTAAAATCTATCCATACTTCTCCAACCTGGGGTATCTTCATCAACATTCTCTTATAAATTTGCCAGAGTGTATTAACCTTGCAAGTTTTGGGATTTCCACTGTCCAAGAGAGAAACTAGCAGAACAGTCTAAAGGTTTATGTGGCCCATCTCCCCCTCTTGCCCCTGCACTTTTGTATATATTTCTCACACTCTCTCCCACACCACTTTAGGAGACTTCTCAAGTATAATATGTTGTGGCCTATCTCTATTTACCACGTGCCTTTTCATTGCCCTTTGTCATCCTTAACTTCACATCTTTGAAGACAGTCATTTGGCATTACTAGAGGAATGCTGGGCTTCAAAAGATGAGTTTGGGGAACAGTGAAATAATGGAAAGATTAGAAGGATCAATTTTTAAAATGCTTGTTAATTGAAAAAATTAAAATAATAAACTTTTTAAAAAAATAAAAAGAAGAGCCTTTGTACTCAAGAAGCAAGAGAAATTTCCCAAAGGCAGCCCAGTCTGCTTTCTTCCTGTTCAGTTTTGAGTCCAGTTTGCTTTTCATTTGCAGTGTCTATTATAGATATGTATACTAATGGATAAACTCCATGGGTTGTCTATCCAAATGTATATTATAGTTTAGATCAGTGGTTCTCAATTTTTTTGGTCTCAGGACCCCTTTACATTCTAAAAAATTGAGGACCACTTTGTATTCCTAAAAATTACTGAGGACCCTAAAGAGCTTTTGCTTATTTGGATTATATGTATCAATATTTACCATATTAGAAATTAAGTTCATAATAAATTAAAACTGATAAAATTAAAAAAATTTATTTATAATCATTTAAAATAAGAATAAACCCATTATGTGTTGACACAAACAAAATATTTCTATGAGAAATAACTATTTTCCAAAATTAAATATTTAGTGAGACAAGTGGAACTGTTTTATATATTTTTGAAAATCTTTTTAATATCTGGCAAAATAGAAGACAGTAAGATTCTCATGTCTGCTTCTGCACTCAATCTGTTGAGTATAATATATTGTTTTTGCTCAAGAAAATAAAAAAATCTAGTTTCACATAGATAAGTAGTTGGAAAATGGAACAATGTTTTAATAGGCAAATAATATCTGAATATTATTATGAAAACAATTTTGGCCTTGAAGACTCCCTCAGAAGTTCTTGAGAATTCTCCAGGGACCTTGGTCTACACTTTGAGGACCACTGGACCACTGGTTTAGATTGCAAGCATTCTTTATCCGTCGACTTACTTTTTTTTCCTTTGTGGAAAGTTAGGCCAAAGTCTTTTAAGTGATTATTAATTTTATTTAGGAGGTTCATCAATGTTCTTGGGTTTGGTACAATTACCACAGTGTTATCTACAAACTGGAAAATCTACTGAGGATCTCTCCTTTACTTCTAATCTATGTTGGATCTCCTCCATTACAGTGGCAAATAGGTTGGGTGTGTATACTTCTTATTTAATATTTCACTTGACACTAATGAACACAGGGTCATCAAATAAAATTAATTTTGCTGTGATAACTTCCATAATGTCTTGTCTGATTTGGATATATGCATAGATATCTTGTTGGTGGAAAGCTTGGTGATTTGCTCTAATGAATCAAAAAAGTTTATAATCAATGAAAAGAAAACACAATGGCATTGCATATTCTCTACGTTTTTTAGTTGATGGTGTTATAGTAAAAATACAGTCTACTGTGCAATATCATTTGCAAATGATTGTCTGGTTCCTTTCCAACATACTAATCAAGGATGCCATCAATTCATGTGTAGATTATTTTCACAAAATGTATTGATAAGAAGATAGGCACATCAGTTGGTAGTTATTTATGTTCTCTCAGTTGTTGTATTAAAAATTGTTAAAAGTATACCTTGTTCTGGTCTCCCTGGCCCCCCTACCCCTTTCTATACTGTATTGTAAGTGAAGAGCCAACATAAAAGTGCAATAGCAGGAAACAAGGTTGCAAAGAGGAACCTGGAAGTCAGATACAAATCATCCCAAAGATCAAAGGGGCATAATTTACAAATTGTATCATATTAACCAAAATTCACATATGGTAATATATGCTGAATCACCAGAAGTCCTTTAGGTGCTGCTGTCACAATCTCAGACAAGTCTCAGATCTCTGCCGTAAGACCAACAGAATACCAACAAAGCATACCCAATCATTTTGAGATGATGTGGATATGTTCATTTTACCGTTTTACCAACAACTTCAACATGATTTGGACATGTTAATGGACTAAACCCAAGGGGGCACAGATAAGAGTTAGTCTGTTTTCCCCAAAATCCCTATAAAATGAGACCTCAAACTCTTTCCCCCAAGTACTCCAGCTCCATGTTGGATACATGTTGCCCAGTGCCCCTAATCCTAATACATGGTTATGTGTGTCATATTCTCTGCTTTTCCTCCTCCCCATTCTTAACCCCTTCATCACCTCATCACATCCTCATATCATCTGTCTCTTCTATCCCTTTTACTGCTCATTTCTATACCCTCTGTGCTTTATTAAAATGTGCTTACATCCCACTTCCTGCTGCCATCATGGGCTTTCCTAGCACATTCCCAAAGAACTAGGCATATCTGTCCTGTTTCACAATTTCATAAATTAATTATCAATTTAGCTGCCCTGGGGAGGATAATAATAAGATCCCATATTTTTTTCACATCTCTGGTATCCTTCTCTTTATCATCTATCTGTGTGTGTGTTTCTTATTTCTTTTTTTTTCCAATTTATTTATTTATTTTTAGTTTTCAACATTCATTTCCACAAGATTTTGAGTTACAAATTTTCTCTCCATCTTTCCCCTACCCCCACCCCAAGATAGTGAGCCTACTGAATACCCTTTTTCCCAGTCTGTTCTCTCTTATATCCTCCCCCATGACTCTCTGACTTTCTAGTAGGACAAGATGGATTTCTATACCCCAGTGCCTCTATATCTTTTTTCCCAGTTACATGTAAAAAAGCAATTAAAAATTATTTTAACCTTTGTTTTTAAAACTTTGATTTACAGATTCTTTCCCTTTTTCCCTCCTCACCCACCCCCACTGGGAATATAAGCAATTCAATATAGGTTGTACATGTGTAGTTATGCAAAATGTTTCTATAGTAGTTATATTGTGAAGGCAAATAGGTTGGGTGTGTATATATGCATCCCTCCATCCTATCCTGCTTATTCTATTTTCTACTTTGACCCTGTCCCTTTTCAAAAGTTTTTGCTTCTAACTACCCTCTCTCCAAATTTGCCCTCCCTTCTATCATACCTCTCTTATCCCCTTCCCCCCTACTATCCTGCAGGGTAAGATACCCAACTGAGTGTATATGTTATTCCCTCCTTAAGCCAAATTCAGTGAGAGTAAGGTTGACCTATTCCCTTTCACCTTCCTGTTCTTCCCCTCCATTGTAACAGTTTTCTCTTGCCTCTTTTATGTGAGATAATTTGCACTATTCTATCTCTCCCTTTCTCTTTCTCCCAATATATTCCTCTCTCACCTCTTAATTTTATTTTTTTAGATATCATCCCTTTCTCACCTATCTTGAGAACTGGTCCCTCAGTGCCCTCAAAATTGTATTGCTTCCATCACTGACCTTTTTCTTGTCTATCTGGTCTATTACAGCTACTTTTCCTATTTTTTCCCCTTCATGTTCATTTCACTTCTTCTGACAGCACACCTGGGACTTCAATGGAGTGACTTCTTGGTCCTTGATAGGGAAGAGAGTTTGTTGTAATAATCTTAATAGAGCTTTTCAATTTTTTATCTCTTTATTGTCCTTCTTCCAGGTTCATCCTTAAAGTTCCTTGTAATTGTTTTCCTGGGTTTCTTTTCAAATTTTATTTAAATTTGTTTTTCCCTTTTCTGTTTCTCATTGTTTTATGAAGGAATGCCACTCAATCATCTACTACCTATCCCAAAGAAATCAGAGAAAATGGAGAAGGACCTATTTGTACAAAAATATCTACAGCAGTTCTATTTTATGGAGTCAAAGAACTGGAAATTGGGGGGATACTTCTCAACTGAGGAATGAATTGTGGCATATGATTGTGATGGAATGCTATTGTGTATAAGTAGTAATGTATAGGATAGTTTCAGAAAAACCTGGGAAAACTTATATGAACAAAAGAAAAGCAAAGTGAGCAGAACCAGGAGAACAGTGTATAGAGTAAGAGCAATATTGTAAAGATGACAACCGTGAAATATTTAGTTCTTCTGATCAAGACAATGTCCCACAAAGGACACATAAAGAAAAATGCTATCCATAACCAGAGAGAGAACTGATGAAATCTTGAGTGCAGATTGAAGCATACTTTTTATTTTTTATAATTTTTCTTAGGTTTTTTTTTGGGCATGTGTTTTCTTTTGCAACATGGCTAATATGGAAACATGTTTTGCATGAGTGCACATGAATAATTGCTCTCATATTGCTTGCCTTCTCAAGGGATGGGAGAGGTTCAGGAGGGAGAGAAAACATTTGGAACTGAAATTTTTTTTAAATGAATGCTAAAAAATTTTTACATGTAATTGGGAAATAATGAAAAAATAAAAATATATCTATAAGAAAAAAAGAAAATTTTAATGTGCAAAGTTTAAAGAGTATGTGAGGAAGAACCGAGAGAAGTCTCTGATTTAATCAATAACAAGACTTGAAAACTGGGAACTATGAAATAAAGCAGTGATTATTTTTCCCCTCTCTATATTTATAGAGATAGTATTTTCTATGAAATCTGAATTTTAAGAGTTGGAAGGACCCCAAATACAGTCTTAGTACAACCTGGCCATAAAAAGTGTTCTTTTTGACATATCCAGAAAGTTGCCATCCAGATGTTGTTTTCAGACTTCCTGTCAGGTCCACCCACTATCTACTCAGGTATCCCAGACCATGTTGGGATAGCTCTAATTTCCAAATATCCAGTGCCAGGAAGCTTAGAAAACTGAAATACTGAATTAAGCCAGTTTCTGACCAAGAGGCAGCAGAGAATATAAAAAAGAGAACTAGATGTGGAGTCAAGGGACCTGAATTCTTGTCCTGGTGATGCCACTAACTAGCTGTTTGACCCTGGGCAAACTACTTAATTTTGGTGGACTTTTAGTTTCATTATGCATAAATTTAGGGGTTTAAGCTAAATGACCTCTAAGATCCTTTTTGCAATTCTTCTATTCTATCATTCAACTTAGATTAAAGCCCCAGTCGGTTTGGGGCTGAAAAAACATTGTTTTTGCTCAGGAAACAAAGTATGTCAGATACACTTACAGGCCAAATTTGTTAGCCTGAAAACTGGTCAGTCTGTGCTTTTAGAAGCTACATGACAGATACAGGGCACTGGCAAGTAAACAAGCCTCCTTGCTTGGTCTGTTAGCACCATATGTGGATGCCACTTCTCTAGTTAAAGGAAAGAAATGAAAGGAAATGTTAGTTGGAAGAACATTGGATGTGGAGTCACAAGATCAGGGAATCATGACTGTCACTTACTACCTGGATGACCTTAACCAAATCACTTAACATTTCTGTGCCTTGGCTTTCTCATCTGTAACATGGGGAAGTTGTACTAAATAATTTCCATCACTGTTCCTAGTTCTAAATTCTATGAAAAGGTTGGTGGGCTGCTTTGTGAATATGGATGCCGCTTCCATGTATTTTGGGTCAACTCCTGTGGTCACAGGGCCTGAAAGCATAGCATTATTTAAAAGTTTTCTTTACTGAAATATAAACTTGCCTTTGGGGCAGCTGGGTGGCATAGTGGATAGAGCACTACTGGGGTCAGGAGGCCCTGAGTTCAAATATAAACTCAGATACTTACTAGCTGTATGACCCTGGGCAAGTCACTTAATCCTATGGCCTCCTAAATACACATAACAAACAAACAAATAAATGAATAAAACTTGAAGAAGGAGGAAAGTAGCCATGCAAAAGAAGCCCAAAAGGATTTAGACTTCTCTATCATCCTGACTGGGATTTTCTAGTCCAAATATTTTGTAGCCTCAAATGTCAAAACATTCATTACCTGACTGATAAGATATTTTCTCAAGGATTTTTACTTTATTCACTAGGATTTATCTTTTAGGGGGATGAGAAGAGTCCAGACACGTGATGTCATCAGTGTGGGGGACCTTCTAGTATGAAATCTCCCGTCCACTGACTCCAATCAGCAGCCTGACACACAAAAGTTAAATAGCTTCCCCTAGGTACAGGTCAAAGTAGGACTTGATCAAGTCTTTCTGACTCAGACTGAAGCTCTCTACCACAGTTTTTCCAAACTGTCCATACTCTATTAAAAAAAACCTTTCTGCTCTCCTCGCAACCATTCTATAATGTAGCACATGAAAATACAGTTTTTATCATATGATTTTCAATATATTTCTGGGCAACTTGAACCTGTGTCACCCAGGTGGAATGGCAGGGACAGATGAGAAGAGAAGGATTTCTTTCTTTTTCTTTCTTTTTTTTTTTGTTTAGCCAAGGTAAGGAGTACTACTGAATTTTCACTTTGCTCTCCATTTTGCTCTCCCACCCACCTCCTTTTTCAGTTATACAGTTTCCGCCATGACTTTTCCTTCCCTTACTTTACCAAAGCTCATCATTGGAAACATGGTTCATTCTTCTTGTCTACCATCACTTCTCCGTTGACTTCAGAGTGACATAGATCACTCTTCTTTAGCTATCATGGAAGCTAAACAATTCAAAACCCTTCACCACAGGGAGAACATTTATGTCAGAAACATAGCTTTTTGAGAGAAGGAACTTGCCAGCATTAAAAACATTACATTTATATTCTCCAATATCCTAATTAAGATCTTTGTCTTTCTTTCTTTCTTTC
>CM053596.1:178140667-178230793 GCA_028646575.1 Pseudocheirus occidentalis | reverse complement strand
CTTTCTTTCTTTCTTTCTTTCTTTCTTTCTTCCTTCCTTCCTTCCCTCCTTCCTTCCTTTCTCTTTCTTTCTTTTGCTATTTGGAGGGGGGAAGGCAAGACAGTTGATGTTAAGTGACTTGCCCAAGGTCACATGGCTAGTAAATGTTAAGTGTCTGAGGCCACATTTGAACTCAGGTCCTCCTGACTCCAGTGCTGGTGCTCTATTCACTGTGCCACATAGCTACCCTTATTTATTTCCTTCTTAAGCTAAAATGCATTTCAAGTCATTGCCATTTTATTGATATGCTGATACTGTGTTGTTACTGAAATAATGTTATGAATAAGGTGCCCTCAGCTTGGACAGGAGTATTTTCAATAAAGCTTGGCTTCCATCCCCAGAAAAGTGTCTACTGTTGACTCTCATTTATTGATGTCTCTTTTGGTTGGGAACATCACCTTCCTAACCCAAGGGGAAATACTTTGATCTTTTCACAGACTGGCACTAAGTACTTACGAAAGAACATTATTATTTATCTGGAAGTGATCCTTCCTTCCAGACAACAGTACTGCTAGGGCACCGTGACAGACAGCTCACATTTCACAACTACTTCCTTGACATTCTTTGAATGCTTTCACACCTCTTCACCAGGCTCCCTATATTGCAATCCTCTATTCTTTAGAGAAACATGTACAACATTTGGCCTGGAGATGGATTCAATGAACCTGACGCATCTGAAGCTCCCTTCATCTTTGACTGTTTGGGTCGGGAGGCTGAGGGATTGATTATTACTAACCTTGACTCTTCCAGCACTGAGTTGAGGAGGCAAAGACCTAGATGCCGCTGTCACTCTTGCTCTTGTCTGGGCCAAGTTACCTATTGAGAAAGACAAAGAACATGAGCTGAATGAAAAGCAAAAGCTATCACATTTTGGGAAGACCATCATACTCCATTACTGGAAAAAAAATGAGGACATAGAGAGGTACATCAGCCTTGCTGGACCATTATAAGAGACAAATGCACAAGAATGGAGAGGAACCAAAATATAGTTGTAGCAATGAGGGATGAACATGAAAAACTGTCACTGAGCACACTGAGACAGCACAACATTTCATATCCTCATAAAAGGACGGCCATCCCACAGCAAGTGTGATTACTTTTCTGTAACCTCTTCAAATTTGTACAAAAGCCCCCAGTCCCCAAAAAGAGCAGGAAGTAAGTTAGTACCATGAAATCCCTTCAATTCTGGGCTGTGCTCAGAAGAGCATCCTTGGCCCTAAAGCTAACGAAAGATGAGAAAAATGATAAGACAATCTCCCCTTTGAACTTTCAACTCCCAGATTTGCCTAATCCTTGTGGCTTTTACCTCTCTAGATTGTAAGGAGATCCCTCTCACAAGATTTACAGGCCTCTTAGGAAATCACTGCCCTCTGCACCAAGTGACCTGAAGTATATATTCTGGGCCTTTTCGTTTGTAAACTCAGTCTGATCCTTGTGCTAAGGGATGTCACATCATGCAATTGTTCTGGAAAATAAAGGCTGCTCAAGACAATAGTTTTAAAATAAAGTTGTCACTGAAAGGCACCGCCGTGAATTTTGCATGTGCGAGACACTGAAGATTTCAAAGTTTTAGCAAGTCTAGCACAAGATGTCCAAATGTTTTCTCTGGCTGTGTCTTCAGAGGCTAAACTGTGATTAATAGCACTGAAAGAACCCTTTGAAGCAGGATTGGTGACATCAAAGTCCTAATCCAGGGGTGGCAGGGCTTTTTTTTTTATAATGAGGGGGAAGCATTTTAACACATTTCAAAGGATTTACAGAATGAATAAACAATAGAACCCAGCAGAAGCACCCCACACCTTTCAGAAACATAACACATAAATAAGTTTCCATTTTAATTTAAATGTAAATAAAGTGTTCACACTTCTTTTAAATGTTAAGCAGTCTGTTAGCATCAACACTCTATCTGGCGATTTCCGTTTAGAGATGGTTCATTGCTCCAAAATGCCCTTCTGAGTCTCCCTTAATGGTAACCACTAAAGAATGCACAGGAAAGAAAACAGAAGTCAAAAAGCATTTAAAAGAATTTATATCCTATAAGGGACCTGAGAAGAGGTAGAAGCTGCATTCTAACTGCAAAGAACCCCTGGCAATCTCTGTGCTCCCAAATTAATGAGAAAAGAAAGAAACAGTCTGAGACAATCTCAGCTGGCACATTTAAAAGGGGATGATTTCTTGCTTCAGAGGATTTCCATCTATTTTCAAGATACTACCACTCACAATTTCTGCACCAATCCCCCTTTAACAGAAAGGACTGGGGCAAGATCCTATGAGTCCTATTTCAAGTCAGACATAGATCTCAGGCTGTCTCTACTGCCCTCTGCAGGTTCTAGGATTTTAGGACAAGTTTCTGGTTGGAAGATAATTTGTTACTTGTTATTGAAAAGAAAAATTTAGACTATAAAGCGGAAAGGGAAATTTCCCTCTTTTGAAGTCTCTTAGCTATAAAAACTATAAGTAAAATAATAAAAACATAAAAGCAAAATGCCAATGAACTAGCAGTATTATGAAGCTATTTTATAATATAAAAAATATTCATAGGGTTCAGAAAAGTAGCCCTAACCTGGATTTGAATCCTGCCTCTGCTACTGAACTACCTTTGTGGCCTTGGATAAGATTTTTTGAAGTCTCAGATTCTTCATCTTCACACTAGGAATAATAATACCTGAAATGTCTACTCCAAGGTTGGGAGGAAAGAGCACTGGATTCTGTTGGCTTTGTTTCCTACTCCTTGTGTGATCGTGGGAAAATCAATTAACCTCTCTGTGCCTCAGTTTCCTGAGAGGGGAATTAGACTAGATGAAATAAAGGGATTGGATTAGAGTTCTTAAACTTTTTCTGAATAAAAAATATGTTTGGCAACACATGAACCCCTTCTCAGAAAAGTGTTTCTAAAGGGATAAAACAAAATGCATAGGATTACAAAGGAAACCAATTATTTTGAAATATAGTTAAATATATATATACACACACATATATGTACATGTATATGTATATGTTTTAAAATTCGCATATCTTAGGTTAAGAACTCCCTGGGTTCCTAGAATCTGGATTTCTTCACCTGGGGTTCATGAATCACCAAAAAAGTTTGTGGATAGATTTCAAAGTGTATGAGAACCTGTATGGGGGAAAAATATACCATAATTTTCACTAACTTTTGGTTTCCTTCCCAATCCTATGTATATTCTTTTGTGCATCTAAAACCATTCTGAGAAGGGATTCATGGGCTTCTCTGGAATAGAAGGGTTCTCAGGCCAAATGGATTTGGGACACTAAGGTCAAGAATCCGTGGACTAGATGATTTCTAAGGTCTTTCAGCTCTAAATCTCATGATTTAGGTGTAAAACACAATTTTCTACATGCTATTTAAATGTAACAATTTAATAAATGTTATTATTAAATAGCTTCTAATTAGTTTAAAAAACAAAATTTATCATCTCATCTTTCTCCCTCTCTGCACCAATCCCTTAAGTAGTCTACTTACTTGTGGTCTCTCTGATATTTGTATTGCCTAGAATTTTCTAATTTCACACTTAATTACATTATGGCTATTACAATGTGGTTTTTGTGGAAAGTTGGTGGGTTGGGTTTTTTCTTTTTTTTTTTTAGCTGTGTAGTTAGAACCTATATTAGATTTTTAAAAGCAATATACTAGTTTGCTTCTATCAAACCATCACATCTTTAGACTACCAAAATGAATCTGTTTTATATTTGGTCCATTAAGTCAATTTAAAATGGCTTCAAAATATGGCAAAGCTTTTACTTTTATCCAATGTGACTGGGCTAGATGGTGTTAGAAACTGCCCTGCAGTCTTCAATTTTTTCTCCTAACTCAAAGGAAATTTACCTAAGACTAGGGAATGGAAGTTAATAGCTGGGAGGAGGTGATTACAGTTGTAACTGAGGACTTGAAAGTGGCCCACTCTCCAGTGCCAAACTAAGAATGTGGTGAATTGATTTCAATGGGAGGAGCTGTGGTTTTGTGCAGGGAGGGGTGGGAGGAAGGAAAAGAGCAAGTGGGGGTGGGAAGGGACGAGCCCTTCTCTTTTCCAGCCTGGTTTAGCAGGGGAGGGGGATTTACAAACATTTCCACTGCCTTTTCAGAGCAGTATTTCCTTTATTTGCCTTTGGTGAAGGTTAAAGCCTTACTGAAGCCTCAGACATGACTCTTACCTCTTCTCAGAGATCTGTAATTTCATGAATGTGGATACTTGCTCCAACACTGCTGATTGCGATCCATCCTTGTCTTGTCTAAATTCTTTGTAGGGGTCTACTCATTACACTGGGGGAATCTCTCAACATCAAATGGGAACCAATCTACCAACAGTAGATACTGGCTGGCCACTGCTATCTCTCCCTGACCCATCTCCCTTTGCACTCATATTTCTTTGTAAGTGTTCCTAACAAGCTCTTATTTGTGGTTTCTTTGACACTCCTGGTGCTACCTGTACAATTTCTGCTCCAGCAAAACTAAAACAAATATTTTCATTGAATTTTCCCAGGCTGAAAATAAATCAGAGCTTTAAAAATTTGTGATCCAATGGTCTCAAAACATTACTTTTTAAAAGAACAGTAACTCTCCACTCCTTGCTTCCTAAGCCATTAAAACTAACAAACAGATCCTTGGCCCTGCAAACAGCCTTCCATCTAAAAACCAGGATGTTTCACAGGAGGTAATAAAGTTTCTCTTCCCTGTTGTGTAAACAGTGAGTCAGCTTGCTCCCAGATCTCTGTTTTCTTTTCACTCAGAGCCCTTTATTGCATTATGCTTCCCCTCCCACCACCAAAAAAGAAAATTCTTCCTTTCATGACAAGTATCGATTTATAAAATCTACATTTTTCATTCTGTCATTATTGTACACATTATCTCCAAAAAGACCCAAGTCAAGATAGGCCTGGGCATTTAAACTTAGCTTTCTGTCCATACCCTGTCTAGCCAGGGCAGGATAACATGACACACACATGGACTGCCATATGTTCAACAAAGCCCAGGGAACGTTCATGGATAACATCATGGTCCATCCAAACAAATTCAAGGTGCCCAGAACCAAATAAAAGCCATTAGATAGTGTTTTTAGGGAATGCTGGAGCCCACGTATACTTTCAGAAAAAGCATGAAGATGGGATAACCTTTAACCCAATTACACTATCGCCTGGAAGCATTCCAAGTCAGGACCACTTATAGCCCAATATTATTCTAGGCACAAAAAGCATGGAATGGGCAAAATGGGTGCCTCCTTTTTCTGTAATCCTCTTCCCATTGATCCAGATGTTCAGTGCCCTCAATGCTGCCTTTCTATTCCCACACCCCTCCACTCTACACCCTCTGATTTGACCTACTATATTGACATTAAGCAGCCTCTTTCATCAAAATTTCTCTGTCCCTGGGGCTCCATTATTGCAACAAACTAATCCCAGGCTATTTTGTTAACCCTTAATTAACTTATTTAACGTATTAATCCATCCAGGTTGAGTATCAAAGATAAACTCCTCTGTTTGGAAAACATGTTATGCAGTAACAGAAATATTGTAAGGACATAAAAAACTTAGCTGCTCTCATCCAGGTAACGATGCAGGACAATTTCAAAGGACTCATGATGAAAAATGCCATATGTCTTCGAAGAGAGAACCTATGGACTCTGAGTGCAGTCTGAAATAGACTTTTTAAACTTCCTTCCTCCCTCCCTCCCTCCCTCCCTCCTTCCCTCTCTTCCTTCCTTCCTTCCTTCCTTCTTTCCTTCCTTCCTTCTTTCCTTCCTTCCTTCTTTTTGTAATATGGCTAACATTTTGTGTGACCACATATATAATCAATATCCTATTGCTTGCCTTTTCAAGGAGAAAGGAGTATGACAGAGGGAGAAAGAGAATCTGGAAGTCAAAAATCTCAAAAAATGAATGTTAAAATTTTTTCACATGTAATTGGGAAATATTTAATGAAATAAAAATATATTGGAAAAAAAACTCCTCTGTTTGGCATTTAACATTTTCTATAACCTGGTCCCATGCTAACTTTCCATTCTTTGTACATTCTATTTCAATCTTTATGCATGTCTATGATCCAACTATACTGGCCTACCCCAAAATTCCTCAGATTTGACACTCCATTTCTTATCTCTTTTTTTTTTTGCCCTGATGTTTCCTAATCTGGAAAGCTCTTCCTCCTGACTTCTACTTCTTAAGTTTCCCCAGATTCCTTCCCACCCACTTATGTCCAAATACCCAATCATTTACATGCATTCTTCTCCCCCTCCCCAGACCCCATTAGAATGGGAGTTTTTTGAGGACATGGCTCCTTTTGCT
Organism: Pseudocheirus occidentalis; assembly: GCA_028646575.1. Taxonomy (NCBI): domain Eukaryota; kingdom Metazoa; phylum Chordata; class Mammalia; order Diprotodontia; family Pseudocheiridae; genus Pseudocheirus; species Pseudocheirus occidentalis. Next base: position 178,224,454 of record CM053596.1, on the reverse strand, counting down.
TAACACTGTTCCTGACCCATAGTTACTGCTTAATAAATGCTTGTTTACTGATTTTGGCGGGGGGGGGGGGAGAAGGAGAGGGGGAGGCAGTGGGGCTAAGTGACTTGCCCAGGGTCACACAGCTAGTAAGCATCTGAGGCCATATTTGAACTCAGGTCCTCTTGACTCAAGGGTCAGTGATCTATCCACTGAGCTTCCAGTTGCCCATTTACTAATTTACTAAATTAAGTGAGGTATTTGCTTTTTAACAGGAGTAACCTGGAAAGTCCTTTAAGTCAGTCAAAAAAACTAATAAGGTCTTAATCTACACTAAGAAGTATAGTGTCCAGGAGTAGGAAAGGTACATGTCCTGGTCTGACCGTATCTAGTGTATTATGTTCAGTTCTGGACTTCCCATTTTAGGGCCACACTGATAATACAAAAACCATCCAGAGGCAACCAAGATGATGAAGGGAAGAGGGGCAGGGAAGAGAACAAGCCTTTATTGAGTACCTGCTAGGTGTCAGGCATTGTTCTAAGAGCTTTACAAATATCTGATCTGAAAGGAGATTGTGGGGAAAATACTTTATAGTTTATTCTTTATTAATCTTGTTTGAGTTTAGCTTTATGTGACTAGATGCTGTTTAACTCAGAATGTGAAGTGTCAGTCACGCTGACCCTAGGTCACTTTAAAGAACGCTTGCACCACACTCAGATCTTGTTTTGGGTTCACCCAAGTCTTGGATCTACCCAAATCTCTTATTTTGGGTCCGCCCACTCAGGTCTTTAGTTTGCCCAATAGCTTCTTCAAACGGGGGCTCTGTAATGACTAGACTACATGTGAGAACTTCCCTTCTTCACGTGGCAGCCAGACAATGGAGTTACACAACAACCAGCCAATCAGAAGGATTTCTGAGGCTCAGAGCTGCTTGACATTCCAGTGATCCTTTGTGAGTGAATTCTAACCAAATTTGCAGATGCCTGCAGCTGCCAGAAACCAACCGGCTCAAGAGCAACCTTGAACGGCAGCTGTAGACTCAAGACCTTGCTTGGACTTTCTAAACATCCTGACTTGGGTCTACAGACGTCCCCCTCCCTTGAACACTCCTCACTCCCTTGCCTAAAAGCCTCTAAAAATTATATTATCTCACCCTTTTCCTACTCCCTTTGAGCAGCTGAGAACTCTCTCTCCCTCTTTGCTCCCTTGTAGGATCTTCTCTTACCTGTAAACCTTTTCTCAGCCAATAAATGCTTTATAATCTGTGAATGGACTCTGTTTCATTTTTACAATCCATCTTTTGGGGCCTGGAGTCTTCCTTTAACACTTCTATTTTGGCTTCCACCAAGTTTACTGAATACCCATACTTATCTGCTGATGTAAATAACAACCAACAACTGGAAAACTTCCTTTTTGGAAACTGATTTCCTTTTTGGAAATGGCTGCTCTGTTTATACTCTTGTCTGAACTCTTTATAACGTAAAACACAGAGACTTGGGAACCATACCTTTTTTCCAGCTCTCTCCCCTGCCAAATAACAATAAAATTTTTTCTAAAAACTTTTTTTTTTAGGTTTGGAGTTTGTTCTCAACTGACAAGATCATACCATATGGGGAGTGGTGGAAGGAACCAGGCATATTTAACCTAGACAAGATGGTCTCTGAAGTCTTTCGGCTTCTGTATTCTGTGAAGCAGGAGTAAGTCTCTCTTGCTGGTTTTGTGTCTCGTTCTGGCTAGGATCTGGGTTTCACCAAGAGAGTGAAAGGCAGGGCTTAGGACACCAAATTGGTCATGGGGAACGGAGGGGCAGGGTTAAGAAGTTAGGAGAAAGACAAGTTGATCAGTCCAAAGAAAGTGAGTATGAAAGTGGCAGCTTCTGCTGCTCCTTATCTGTGTGTGTTTGGATCAATCCTCTTCCTGGCCCCAGTTTTCTCATCTCTAAAATAACAAGGCTGAACAAAATGTCTCCAAGACCCTTTTCAGTTCCATATATCCTATATCTACGGAACTTATTTCTCTTCTTCAAAACAATTATGAATTACAAACATATGAGACAGGCAATTTTTTCCTCTACTTCATTCTCAATATTTCTAGAGGAAGAAATTCCGTGCTATAAATCTTTGCCCTCTAATTTGAAAACTGAGATGGGAACAGCTGGAAGGATAAGCTTCATCCCCTACAGATTCCTGACCCTTCCATGTTTTAATGAAATCAGAAATAATCTCCAAGATACTTTCCTCTCCATACATTGAGTTTTGTTTTTCTCTGAAATCTAGTCATATGGGAAATATATCAAACCTTCTCTTTTTCCTCAAAAAAAGGTAACCTAACTTTTCAATTCCCTGTGTCAGTTTTGATTCAGGGTTGGTTTTTCTTTTTTTAAATTTGAACAAATTTATACAAACCCAAGCCAACATTGAGGCTAATTAGATAATATTAAGACATTCTCCATAAAAGAATGACTATTCAACAAAGGCATATTCCATACCTTAAATCATACCATATGAGAGCTGGAAGGGGCCTCAGAGATCATCTTGTTGAAACTACTCATTTTACAGATGAAGTCACTGAGTACCAGACACATGGCCTAGTTCACACAGCAAGTTAGGAACAGATTTTGTACTAGAACCCAAATCTCTTTACTCACAGCTCTTTCCGTTACATCACACTTCACTGACTTCCTAGTTTCAAGTAAGTCTCTTAATAATGTCTTATAAATGCAACTTGTGACCTACTACCAAATGTGCAGGAATTCACATGAAGTGAGTTCAGTCTTGAAGATTTCTCAATAAGAACTCAATATTTTATGCCACTACCTAGGGTTTGCTCTGGGAACATCCGAACTTGGCTTGTTTCTAGCTTTTTACTAAATAAAGAACTGTTAATTACACAACAAAAAATAGAGAAAGGATTTGAAGCAAAGTACACAAAGGGTCAAGCATGCTTTCCCCTCTAGTGAGTCTCACATTTCCCTGGCATAACCAACGTTGCTCAAGTTTTAAACACCACCCCGTTTTGAGATTTTGAGATTAATGTAGGAAAAGAATTTGTGGTTATTATGAAGTCAAGCAACCCATCTTTCTGGAAAGATTCCCCTTATCCTTCACTAGAAGGGCATAGATTCTATACAATCATTCCATACTCACCCCACCTCCCTGGGGTCATGGCTTTCCTTTGCAGGTAAAGAATTCAGGGCTACTAGAGAGTTGGTCTTTTCTCTCCCCAGGCCTACTTAGTTCGTGTGACATAGTAGCAGCAAAGGGCAAGGTCATAGGAATCAGTAAAGAGAAATGAAGAAAAACATGTTATCATGAAAAAGGGAGTCAGAGAATCTATTCTCAAATCCCGTGCTGCTGCTTGCCACCTGTGTAATCTTGAAAATGTCCCTCCACCTCTCTCAACTTCTCCAAATAAGAAGATTGGACCAAATGATTTCTAACACACTTCCTAGCTCTAAATCTATGGTCCTAGTTTTTTAATCTATGAAACTGGAAGGTAGGATTAGATGGGTTCTGAGGTCCCTCCTAGTTCTAGATTGGTGATCTGGTGATATGATGCACTCTTACAAATTGGAATGTTGGGGTGGGTAGGTTGCACAGTGGATAGAGCACCGGCCCTGGAGTCAGGAGGACTTGAGTTCAAATATGACCTTACACACTTAATACTTACTAGTCGTGTGACTTTGGGCCAGTCACTTAACCTCAATTGCCCTCCAAAAAGCAAAAAATAATAATAATAAGATAAAGTGGAATCTACTACTTCCTAAGGCAGCCCATTCTACTTTGTGATAGCTTTAGTTATCAATTAATTCTAATAATTATTATTAACTCTAACAATTTAATGATTAATTCTGTTAGGCAGTATCTAATTATCAATTATTAATCTATTATATTCCTGACCCTTATATTAAGCTTGAATTTTCCTCTACATCTTCCACCCATTGCTCTCTGTTCTGTCCTCTGGGGCTAAGCACAAGTCTAACCTCTTGTTTGTTCTTTTGCTCCTTTCATTCTGTGCCTTTTTGTAACTCTATTGTAGAAGTGCTGATTTCTCGAAGCTCCATAGAGCCTTCCCTTTGTTTTTGTATTAGATACTACTAGTCATTTCGTGCTACATGGAATGTAGTCACCTGCAAGAAGACAGGATTGTTGAGCCAGTTGATGACTCAGAGGTAATCAATTCTTCCCTCTTCATTTTAAAATGAGGAAACTGAGACATGGAGAGGTCAGATTTGCCAAAGTCAGAAAGTTAAGTGTTTGGGGTATGATTTGAATCCAGGTCTAACTAACGCTAAGTCCTTTCCCTTGAGTCCCTAAAACGAATCAAGGAAAATCTTGTTTAATCAAATATGGAAGCACAACATTCATACACAGCCTTTTTTTTTTTTTTGCTTTAATGGAATGACTATTACATAAATGCCTCTTCAAAAGGCATCCTGTTATGTGTTTCTAGATGTATTCATAAAAAGAAAATGAGAACGGTCCAACAACACGGGAAAAAATGGCAAGGCCTATTCAGAACGGCAGCTGGCGCTACATAGTGAAATGGATATTTGGCAGATCAGGGTTTCACCGCTAATAAATGTAGGGGACGCGTAGCTGTTTCTACCACCCAGGATGTTCAGGAAGGAGTCTGAAGCTGTCAGAGACGGAATGGAGAGAATTTATAGTCACTCCCTCCATATCCTTGACTCAGGTTGGTCCTTAGTCTAGGGAAGCCTTAGGCAGGTAGGCAGTTCTAATGTCATGGGGAACTGGCCAATGAGAGTCAGGCCAGGTAACATGCACAAGGACCTTCACAGATGTTTAATGAGCCTGCTTTTGGAACTTTATGACTATTGATGTGGAATTGTAGGTCCAACACATACACAAATATTTGGCAGCTGTTTCCTGTGTACTTTCTGTGTGGTGAGAAAACTGCCCTTTTGATTGGCTCCAGAGACAGAATTAGGAGTTTATACAAGGAAGGAAGGGAACAAACATTTATTAAGCTCCTACTGTATGCCAGGCACTATATAAAATGCTTCAGAAATATGATATCATTTGATTCTCACAACAATCCTGGGAGGGAGGGGCTATTAGTATATATTCTTTTTACAGTTGAGGAAATTCAGGCAGACAAATGTTGCAGACTGACTTTGTTAGGTTTATGTAATTGGTGTCTCTGAGCAGATAATGAATTCAGGTTTTTCTGACTCTATTGGGGTGGGGAATCTGTGACCTCGAGACCACAGGTGGCCTTCTAGGTCTTTGGGTGCAGCTTTTTGATGGAGTCCAAATTTTACAGAACAAATCCTTTTATTGAGGGGATTTGTTCTGTGAAGTTTGTATTCAGCCAAAGGACTGTACTTGAGGACCTAGCGGGGCCATGTGTGGCCTTGAGGCCTGCTTCTAGGCCCAGAGTTCTATCTATTATCTATTTTATCTATATTTTATCTATTATATTATCTTTATCTATATCTATTCTACCTACCTAGATTCCTACACAAAAAGCCTCAGTGGAAAAATAAGGGACAGTGGACTTGCCTGGGAGGCCATGTACTTCCAGGCAGGCCTGATTGGAGGAGAAAGGCAGTCCTTCCCTCCCCACTGGCCCTCTAGAACTCAAAGAGTTCTTAAACCTCATGGTAACAGGAAGGAAAGAAAGTGAGTTTTTCTGTTTGGGCTTTTGAGCACACTCCCAGGTTAGCTCAGGAGTCAAACAAATTGCTTCTTCAGCACAGAATAAACAGATAGTAAACAGTCACTAAATACTGGTGAATACCCAGAAATGGAGAGCTTGATCTCTCCATTCAGTATCATCCTTAACCTCCAGAATCAGTCTCATCAAAAATCCAGGTGGGGCCCCTTCCAATATTCTCAGGACTTGGCTATCCCTGACAATCCCTATCAATAATAATTCCTTCCACATTGCAGAGGTGGGGCAGGTAGGGGAGTGGCACCCCCTTGATGTGGAAAATCCACCTAAAATCTTTTGGTCCTTCCTTTGTACCAGAGAAGAAGTCTGAATTTTTTCTTTTACAGCACCTCATTGTAAAATTTGGGTTAAGTATTTGATATATGTATACATATATGCATAATGTATATGTATATGGTTATGTGTAGGTCAGTGTTAAGTGTTAAGTATGAAAAAGAAAAAATATGAAATAAATATGAAAATCTTTTAAAATGCAACAACTTTTAGAATAATACTGAACATGTATAACACAAGACATTAAAAAACTATTGAGTAGAGTATGTAGTGTGCCTTAAATGTCCATATTGCCCCTTGATCAAGAGGCTGAACGAGAAATGTGGTAGGTGGCATAGATGACTTCAGCACCTTCAATGTGGAATTCATGGGATTCTGGATTGCCAGGGGCATCGTCCAGAAGCAATAACACCTTAAAGGGTAATCTCTTGCTGACGAGGCATTTTCTAACCTTGAGTGCAAAACACTGATGGAACCATTTAATTTCTTATGCCAACCCAGGATATATTGAAACCTCGATTGGGAAAGTCATGATGTAGAAGAGATAACTATAATGTCTCCCTATGGAGATGCTGATTACAGCCAAGGTAAGAATGTCCTGATTTGTGCCTAATCTTCTGGAATCCCCCCACTTCCATATAACATGCAACTTAGTCCGGAACCAATCTAATTGAGGTGTCTTCTGGCTTTTTGTAAGTAGATATGGGCAAGCTGGAGTGAAGATGATATCTATTAACAAGGAGAGCATTGCCTAATTCTGGGTCTGCCTAATTCCTGGATTCTAGTTCTGTCACTCTGGGCCTTCTATGTCTCATTTGTAAAATAAGAGGATTGGACTAAATCAGGGGTCCTTGACCTTTTTCATGTTTCAGATCTATTTGGTCACCTAACAAAACCTTTGGCTTATTCTCAGAATAAAGTTTTAAAAGTATAACATACATAGGACTACAAAGGAAATCAATTATAGTGAAATATAGCTATCAAAATATATTTTAAAAATCAAATTAGCTACATGGAATATATGAAGGGAGACATCTGCATACATACACATTTGTGTATAATGGTAGTCATCTCTAGGCATGGGGAGGAAGAAAAAAAGAAAAAAGAAATTTATATGATAACTATTATATATTTAAAGGGAATAGCAAGTTGTACATAATAGATGTGCAGTTTCATTTGTAATCATTTTTTACTATATTATGTTATGAAAATGCTTATTTTATTTCATAAATTAAAAATAAATATTTTTTAAAAGCTATACAATGAAAAAAATGTTCAAGAACCCCAGGTTAAGAACCCCAGAACTCAAGGATCACTAGGGAACCTTCCCAGCTCTAGAATCCTGTGGCTAAACCATGTCCTTCATTCCTAGCTCTTTTAACATTCAGGACATTACAGCTGCCCTCTAGGGGTCAACAAGACGTTGAACAATGTATTAAGCAAAACGCTCAACAAATCACTAGTCACATGAGGGACTCTTAGAATCCTTTTTTTCACTTTGGGGTGTAGATGAGGCTGGGCCAGGACATATAAAGGTTGAGTGTAAGAGAACTCCAAACTGCTGGAAGACAACTCTGCTGATTTGGCATTGATGCTCAATGGCCGAGGCCCTTCTTTCAACTCCACAGCAGGATGTCTGAGTATCTTAGAGAACTTGGGACCACACGCATTTTACCAGTTCACTAGTCAAGAAAATTTCAATGAGGATGTCCCACAGCAGAATCATAGGGATAATGCCTCAAAAGAAAGTGAACTTAATGGATTTGAAGGGCTAATGCAAACTTATAGTCTGAAGGTTCAATTTTTAATAATATTTATGGGTTCCCATGGTCTGACTTCTTATAGATTGAAAATAAATTCAGATTTTATATCTCTTTCAGCTCCTGGATCCATGCAGCTGCAATAATTTGAATAGCTGTGGTACAATTTCCAGAATAAATATATGATTTTAATTAATTTCCAAATCAAGCAAGGTCTTTTTCTATAGATTTTTAGACAAGTCAAAATCAATTTAGATTTGTTTTTATCCCAACTGGGATAAATGCCCAGCACAGGAAATACATAGATTGCTTTTCTGACTACGGAATATTAGAATTAGCATCTCTTCATGCTAATTCTAGCTAGTATTGCTATACAATACAGCTTGTAGTCAAGTCTTCATAGGACAGTAGCTGACATTTATGTGGTATGCTAAATTTTCACAAACAACAATTCCAGTGAAGTATCCAAGGAATGGTAGCATCATTTAGCCTATTTTACAAAGAAAGAAACTTAGGATCAAAGGGTTTAAAAGTGACTTGCCCAAGGTCAGAGAGCTATGGCATCCCTTATGACAATATCTCTGTTTGGGTATATGTCTCTTCCCTTTAAAAATATTGTGTTTCTCTTGAAGTCAGGGTCTGGGGCTAATACTGACAGCTCAGCTATGCATAGCAGGAACTCAAGAAAAGCTTATTAATGATGATCTAAAGTTAATCAATCAACAAACATTTTTTTAAGTACATATTACATTACAGGCACTTTGCTGAGTCCTGGGGATGTCAATGCAAAGAGTGAAACAACCCTATTTGCAAAGGCCAGTTTGAAGCTGTCTACATTTACCTCCTCTAAAGGCCATGCCTGGCATAAATTTCTAAATTCTACTTTCCAAAGTCCTGGACACAGCCATCTGGGAGGTGCTGAGTGTTTGTGAATATGCATACTCACAATATAGAATATGAGACTTACAGAAGCCTACTGAAGCCATCCCACAGTCAGTAGCACATTATTATGTAAGTTTGATAAGATGAATGAGATGGAGGTCATAAGCCAGTCTGTACCAAGGACTCTGCAAAAGACTAAAGATTTCCACTGGTAATACAGAAGCTAAAACTGTGGCAGAATTTTATGTTTGTCATGCGCTATTCAGTTAAACATGTACTACTTTGTCAGAACTCTTTTATTGTCTAGAATTGGTTAGCTCTGCTTTGCTATTTAACTTTTAGCTTTTCACATATATCATCTGCCTAACTAAATTTGGGTGGACAAAGAGTGCTTGATACATAGTCTGAATCAGCTTTATTACTTGATTTTTTGTGACCCTGGATAAGTCATACAACCTCTCTGGATCTCAACTTTCTTTTTTAATTAAAAAATTATTTCTGTATTATGTTTATTTTTAACATTCTTTTCCCAAATTTTGAGTTCCAAACTCTCTTCTTTCCTTGAAACCCTCCCATGCCCATTGAGAAGGCAAACAATATATCAATTATGCATGTGAAGTCATGCAAAACATATTTCCACATTAGTCATTTGCAAAAAAAAAGCAAGAAAAATTTTAAAAGTGGAAAATGTATGCTTCAGTTTGCACTCAGAGTTCATCAGTTCTCTCTTTCAGGCTGATGGGATTTCTCATCATGCGTCTTTTGGAATTGTCTTGGATCATTGTATTGATTAGAGTTACTAAGTCTTTCTGGGTTTCAGTGTTCTCATCTGTGAAGTGAGAGGATTGGACTGGATGACAACAGAGGTTCCTTCTAGCTTTCAATCTGTGCTCCTTTGATCTATGATCCTAAATGTTAAATCTGATGTTAGTGACCCTGCCATATTCTTCTTTGTTTAGCCAAGCACAGTGCCTTGCTCAGTAGGTGCTCACTAAATACTGGTTGATTTGATTAAATGGAATGTTTCAAAGAATGAGGAATTCTCATTGATTTGGCTTTCTGATTAAACAAACAGTTTCACTGTGGTAGATATAAGTGTGGAAGGTATAGGAGATTAAAGGGAATCTGTCCAGATCCTAGGATATATCTCCAATTTTTTTTTAGAAATATGGTTAGAGACAAAATCCTATTCATTATCATCCTGGGGTAGAAAACTTTCTTCTGGTATGCTTCAAGGGGACTTCTATTAATGTTTCCAGTTAATCAAGGTCTTACTTTGAACACTATTCTCAGTAAAAGTCAGTTTTATGGAGAATCCTCGACTTGAAATCCAAAGACCTCAACTAACTTCTGGATCTGTCATTTACCTCCCTATAGCTCTGGATAAGTCATTCAACTTTGCTGAACCTCCAATGCAAGGCACTGTGCTAGAGAAGTGCAGTGGGGACATTCATGGAAGTATTTGACAGTGTTCTTGATCCCCAGATGGAGGATTTGTAAGTGGAGGACTTATAAATGGAGATTTATTAAATACATCATCATTATTTAATAAATAAATTAAATTATACAATTAAATTAAAAAGAAAATAAATTATTTAGTTAATAAATTAAGTATTATTAATTAATTAACTAGTTACTATTTGCAGAAATCTGGGCTAGGTACTGGGCCATGGGGAAGACATAAAGCTTAGATACAACATGGATCCTGCTCTCATAGAGTTCACAATCTGGCAAGAGATAATAACATAACTGAACTTCTCTTTCAAAGAGAAAATCAAAGATACCCATCTCAAAAAGTTGCTGTGGATATCAAAAGAATCATTGTGATAAAATAACAAAGAATATGATGGGGGAAAAAGTTAGAAGAAAAGGACAATTGGGACTACAAGATTTCCAACTAAACTATAAGCCAATAACAATAAAAATTATCCAGTATTATATGTATTAGAATAAAAATAGTTGATCAGCAGAATAAAATGGAGAAATAAGAAAACGAGATTTAGAAACAAATATGCAGAAGTCAAGTATTTAATAAATCAAAGCATATGAGTTATCAGATAAGGAGCTCCTCATTCAATAAGTATTACAAAATTTTTTTAAAAGAGTCTGATAAAAAATAAATTTAGAACAGCATGTTCACAATTTTCTGTAATAGATTCCAAATGGATAAACAGAGTTATACTTTTAAAAAATTAGAGGCCAATGGAAGTTTCTCTCTTCCATAACTGTGGAAAGGCTAGATTTTTAAACTAGTAGTGAAATGTAATTATTTTTATTTATGAAGGATTTTTAAAAATAAAATATTTCATTTTATGAAAGATAAAAACGAATGTTTTGATAAAATAAAATTGAAAAAATTTATACAAATATTAACACAGTAAGAATAAGAAAAGAAATCATGGACTGTAAAATATTTTTTGCACTAAGTTATTGATAAAATATTTAACATCCAGAATCAAATTCATTTGTTCAACAAGCATTTATTAAGCACCTACTCTGGACCAAGAATTGTCTACATGGGAAGAATTCAGACTAGAATAAAATAGTCTCTTTCTTCAAGGAGTTGATATTTTAAGCTAACCATTATCTGGTAAATGGATGGTTAAAGGATGTAAACAGTCTTCAAAGGAAGAAATAAAAATTACGAATAGCCTCTGAAATATTATTCAAAACTATTAACAAAACTGTTCAATATGCATTTTGTCATATAGAAATTAATAGGTTGTTTTATGTTTTTATGCTGAATTCAGCAATTGAAATGGAATTTCTCTATCACTTCTACTTATTAAGCAATATGTGAATGTGAATTTGTATCTACATTATGCAATATGCAATGGTAATGAAGTGTGGATTGTTTGATGGGAAGTGAGACGGTGAGAAGTTGATAGTTTCCTTGTTCTTCCTAGTTTTTGTGCTGTGTGACAAGACAGGTTGAGACGTGTTAACATGTGTTCAGTCATGCAATGAGATTCTCAATATGAAGTATATTGCTCCATCAATTGTGTGTCAGGAGTCATTGGAAAACATCATTATTGTTTCTAATCCTGTTTTGTCCTTCATAGATGTTGGTATATATTACTTAAATTCTCAGTATGCTTCAGAAACACATCAATCATAGGAACAATTTTTGCTATGTAGTCAGGGAGCTGCACATTTTCTCAAGAGCAGGGATTTTTAACCTTTTTTTGTGGCATGGGCCTCTTTGCTAGTGTAGTAAAGCCTGTAGATCCTCTCTGAAAAATATTTTGTTGTCTTTGTGCATAGTTGAAGGAAATGTGCAATTTCATTTGGAAGTTAGTGAAAATAAAGATGTTATTTTTTTCCCACCCAAGTTCACAGAGCCCTTAAATTTATCAGTGGACCCCAGGAAAGAAATCTGGTTCTACAGGGACCAACCAGTGAGAGGCATTTTGGTATATCTAGTACTTAGAGAGCTAGCCTAGGAGCCATGAAGATCTTATTCAAGTCCTGTTGACACATAGGCTATGAAACCTTGGGTAAGTCACTTAACCTATCTAAGCAATTCTCTAAAACTATTAGGTACAGAGAATGTAACAACCTGCCTTGGTAAAGGGAGTTTTCTCATTTTGGAGTTGCCTATACCACTGAAATCACAGGTCCAGTCCCAATGGATTGGAAAATATTAATGAACTAATTTTTAAATCCTAGAGATGAGATTTTACTCCTCCAGTTAAGAAAGCATGTGAGCTCTTCTATCTTGGTTGTAAATTAGGTGCTCAGGATAAGGCTTGAGCTCATCTTGTGTAGCGCCTCTTGTGTTAGTTTATTAACTGGCTAGATGCATGGGTTTTGTCATATGCCATGTGTGGTTCCCATGGACTAGAGAGAACCAAAAAAAAGACATTAAAATTAATTCTCACTTTTGCTTTTCAAATATGTCAGGGCTTATCTATAAGTCTAAATATATTGTTGTATTACAATAGTTCTCTGGCATAAAAGAGTGTCTCCTGGGAGAATGTAGGGTTCTTGCTTTCTACAGCTGTGCTCACAGTGTCACACTCCCCCAGTGTAGGTGCAGTTGTCAATAGGTTAAGTAATGAGGCTGATGTTTGGTGTGGCTTGTAGAATTGGTTTCATTGTTTTTGTCATACCTCATCCCTAACAAAATCTACCTGACACCTATTTGTGTTTCATAACCTTATTATTTATGTTGCTCTTGGAAAAAAAATAAGATAAGATTAAGGAATTCAACTTTATAGTTATTTAAAAGACACAATTCACTTAAAGGATTTAAAAGTTGCAGAGCCAAGAGGGCAGGGAAAAGGCAGGAACTCTCCTGAGAGCTCCCAAATTCCCCTCCAAAGAACTTTAAAATGATGCTTCAAAATGAATCCTGGAGCAGCAGAACCAACAAAAGGATGGGGTGAAAAAATTTTCCAGCACAAGACAACTTAGAAGGTTGACAGGAAAGGTCTGTTTCAATGGGGTAAGAGTGCAGCACAATCCAGTGCAGGCCATTCCCTAGCAAGCAAGAACAGGCCTTGGGGATGATTGAATCAGCAGTGCAGACCTCTGGAGCTTTCCTCCCACAAGTGGTAAGGGGGCCAGACAACTGATCAGAGAAGATTACAGATGACTTTTTGCTGACTCTGGGTACAAGACTCAATTTTCTTGAACATCCCTGGATCACAAGCCAGAGCTGCAGTCCCCAGGGTGAAGAGGAGTGCTGTTGCATTAGAGCTCACTGCCACTGGGAAGTGGAGTCCCTGGTCACAGTTCCAGGCTGCAAAAGAATAACTGTGGTCATTCACTGAGAATAAGCCAGAAGAGCAGTGACCACACCACTCCTTAGAAGAACTCTAAACTTACAGGTCCCTATAATTTGCTCTGAAAACACCAGCATAAAGAACCTGAAGCTTGGGACACTCCAAGAGCAGAGCTCAATTTTAACATAAAATTAGTCAAGAAATAGGATGGGAAAGTGAGCAAACAACTAAAAAAAGAACTTGATTATAGAAAATTACTATAGTCACAGAAGCTCAAAACACAAATCCAGAAGAGGATAATAATGTGAAGATGGCTACATGCAAAGCCTCAAAGAAAAATGTGAATTGGTGTTAGGCCAAAAAAAATTTCTAGAGGATATACAAAAGGATTTTAACAATCAAATAAGAGAGCTAGAGGGGAAATTGGGAAAATAAATGAGAGTGATGAAGAGAATGATGTAAAAAAAAGTAAACAGCTTGGTAAAAGAAGCACATAAATGGAAAGAGATGTAGAAAATTTCATTGAAGAAAACAACTCATTAAAAATAGCATTGGCCAAATGGAAAAGAAGATACAAAAGTTCACTAAATAAAATAATTCTTTAAAATCATAATTGGGCAAGTGGAAGTTAATAACTATGAGATATCAAGAAATAATAAAAACAAAATCAAAAGAATTAAAAAAATATGTGCAATATCTCACTGGAAAAACTGACCTAGAAACCAGAGATAATTTAAGAATTACTCAATTGCCTTGAGTGAAAAAAGAGCCTAGACATCATATTTCAGGAAGTTATCAAGGAAAACTGCTCTGATATCCTAGAACCAGAGGGTAAAATAGAAATCAAAAGAATCCATCAATCATCTCTTGAAAGAGATTCCAAAATGAAAATTCTTAGGAATATTGTAGTCAAATTCCAGAGCTCCCAGGTCAAGGAGGAAATACTACAAGGAGTTGGAAAGAAACAATTTAAATGTTGTGGAGGCATAGTCAAGACAACACAAGATTTGACAACTTCTACATTAAAGGATCACGGGGTTTGGAATATGATATTTTTTATAGCAAAGGAACTAGGATTACAATGAAGGATCACCTACCTAGCAAAACTGAGTATAATCCTTCAGGGGGAAAACTGAAATTTAATGAAATAGAAGACTTTCAAGAAATCTTGATGGAAAGACCAGAACTGAATAGAAAATTTGATTTTTCAAATACAAGACTAAAGAGAAGCATAAAAGATAAACAAGAAAGAGAAATCACAAGAGATTCAATGAGGTAAACTGTTTACATTCATACATAGGAAAATGTTACCTGTAACTCTTGAGAACTTTATTAATGAGTTGACTATAATGGGATGATATCCAAAAGAACAAAATTAAGGAGTGATAAAAAGGGATGCACTGGGAGAAGGTGGAAGGGGAGGTAGAATAGAGCAAATTCTCTCACAGAAAGGAGGTATAAAGGAGCTTTTACAGTGGAGGGGAAGATGGGGGTGGGCATGCTTGAACTTTATTCTCATTGGGATTGGCTGAAAGAGGAAATAACATACATACTCAGGTGGGTAGAGAAATCTCTTACCCTACAGGAAAATAGGAGGGATGGGAGGCAAGAAAAAGAGGAGTAATAGATAGAATAGAGGGCAGAGGGGGGAGGTGGTGGTCAGAGACAAAACACTTTTTTTTTGCTTTTTTGGAGGGGGAGGTAGTGCAATTGGGGTTAAGTGACTTGCCCAAGGTCACACAGCTAGTAAGTGTTAAGTGTCTGAGGCCAGATTTGAACTCCGTTACTCTTGACTCAAGGGCTGGTGCTCTATTCACTGTGCCACCTAGCTGCCCCAACAAAGCACTTTTAAGGAGGTACAGAGTAAAAGGAAAAAGAAAGAAAAGGATAAACAGGGGGAAATACAATGGAGGGAAATATACAGTAATCATAAATGTGATGTGAATGGGATCAACTCACTCACAAAATGGAATATGATAGTAGAGTAGATTAAAAAACAACATTTTGCAATGTGTTGTTTCCATGAAAGACATAAAGTGTGTGTGCATGTGCACATACACACACACAGAGTTAAGATAAGGACTGGAGCAGAATCTATTCTGCTTCAGTTGAAGTTAAAAAAAACAAAGCAGAGGTAGCAATCACAATCTCAAACAAAGCAAAAGCAAAACCAGATCTAATTAAAACAGATAAGCAAGGAAACTACATCTTGCTAAAGGCACCATACCTAATAAAGTAATATCTGTATAAAAATTATATACTCCAAATGTTATAGAACCCAAAGTTTTAAAGGAACAGTTAAATGAATTATAAGAGGAAAAAGACAGCAAAACTATACTGGTGGGGGTATCTCACTTTCCCCTTCTTAGAACTAAATAAATCTTAACAAAAAAATAAAGAATATGGAAGTTAAGAAGATAAAGAGAATTTTAGAAAAGTTGGATATGATAGACCACTGGAGAAAAACTGCATGGGAAAAGAAAGGAATATTCCTTTTCCTCAGCAATAAAGGCACCTACAGATAAACTGACCATGTATTGGGGCACAAACACCTCACAACCAAATGCAGAACAGCAGAAATATTAAATACATGATGTTCACATCATAATGCAATAAAAATTATATTCAATAGAGAGCCACAGAAAGATAGGTTAAAAATTAATTGGAAACTAAATAATCTAATCCTAATGAACGAGTGAGTCAAAGAACAAATCACAGAAAAATCAATAATTTCATTAAAGAGAATGACAGCAATGACAACAAAGAGAATGACATTAAAGAGAGACAACACACCAAGATTTATGGGATGCAGTCACAGCAGTACTTAGGAGAAAAATTTTGTTGCTAAATTAATACATTAATAAAATAGAGAAAGAGTAGATCAATGAATTGGCCATGTAACTTTAAAAAAACTAGAAAAAAGAATAAATTAACCCCCCCAATTAAACATCAAATTGGAAATCCTGAAAAATCAAAGGAGAGATTAATAAAATTGAAAGAAAACCAAGAATAGTTAATTCCAATACTATATAAACTAGTGGAGAAAATAGACAAAGAAGCTTCCCTAATGAATATTGATGCCCAAATTTTAAGTAATATACTAGCAAGAAGATTACAGAAATATTTCACAAAGATCATACACTATGATTACATGGAATTTATACCAGAAATGCAGGGACTGGTATAATAATAGGAAAACTATCAGTATAATTGAGAATATATATCAGTATAATTCTGTATAACAAAAGCAACAAATATCATCTTTATAGATTCAGAAAAAGTTTCTGGCAAAATACAATACTCATTCCTATTAAAACATTTTTATGGTTAGATTTATCTAGTTCTAAGAGGGGGAAAGTGAGATTCCTCCACCAGTATAGTGTTACTGTCTTTTTCCTTTTATAAGTCATTTAATTTTTCCTTTAAAACTTTGGGTGCAAACCATTTAGTGTGTATAATTTTTATACAGATATTACTTTATTGAGTATGGTACCTTTTAGCAAGATGCAGCCTCCTTTCTTATGTCTTCTAATTAGATCTGGTTTTGCTTCTGCTTTGTTTGAGATCATGATTGCTACCTCTGCTTTTTTTTTACTTACTCATTATTTCCTTAAACTGATGAGTAGTATGTATCTAAAGATATTAAAAAGCATTAATCTCTACAGTGTATAAACTAGTTTTCCCAATAAGATCAGGGTGAAGCAAGGATGCCCATTATCACTATTATTATTCAATGTTATACTAAAAATGCTAACTGTAGCAATAAAAGAAGGAATTAGAAAAGAATTGAAGGAATTAGGATAGGTAATGAGGAAGCAATACTACCATTCAGATAATATGATGGTATACTTTGATAATCCTAGAGAATCAATTTTTTAAAAGTTGTTCAAATAATTAATAATTTTAGCAAATTTGCAAGGATAGAAAATCAACCCATGAAGATCATCATCATTTCTATATATTACTATAAAAGTTTAATAGAAAGAGATAGAATGAGAAATTGCATTTAGAATAACTATAGAAAATGTAAGATACTTGGGAGTCTACCTGCCAAGACAAACCTAGGAAGTATATGAACACAATTATGAAACACTTTCCACACTAATAAGGTCAGATCTTAATAGCTGGAAAAATACTAACTACTTGTGGGTAGACTGAGCCAATACAACAAAAATGACAATTCTACCCAAATTAATTTACTTATTTAGTGCCTTGCCAATCAAAGTACCAGACAATTATTTTAGAGAACTAGAAAAAATAATAACAAAAATTCATCTGCTAGGACAAAGGGTCATGAATATCAAAGGAATCAATGAAAACAAAATATGAAGGAAGGTGGTCAAACTATACCAGATCTCAAATTGTATTATGAAGCAGTAATCATCAAAACACACTTGTACTGGCTAAGAAACAGCGTGATGGATTGGTGTAATAGATTGGGTACAAAATGCACAGTAATATGGTCATCTACTGTTTGATAAATGCAAAGATCCCAGCTCTTGGGATGAGAAATCACTATTTGAACAAAACTGCTAAAAAAAAAAACAACCCCAAACTGCAAAGCAGTATGAGAGAAACTAGGTGTAGAGCATCATCTCCCACTGTAGACCAAGATAAGGTCAAAATGAGTAGATGATTTAGACATAAGGGTGATATTACAAGCAAATTAGAAGAGCAAGGAATAGTTTACCTGTCAGATCTATGAAGAAGGGAAGAATTTATGACTAAACAAGAGATAGAGAACATTATGAGATGTAAAATGGGTAATTTTGATTACATTAAATTTATAAAGTTTTCTCACACACAAAACCAATGCAACTAAGGTTAGAAGGAAAGCAGAAAACTGGGGAAGGGGGGAATTTTTATAGCAAATTTCTTGGATAAAGACCACATTTCTCAAATATATTGAGAACTGGGTCAAATCTATAAGAATTTAAGTCATTTCTCAAATGATAAATGGTCAAAGAATAGGAATGAATAGTTTTCAGAAGAAGAGGTCAAAGCTATCTATTGTCACATGAAAAAAAATCTCTAAATCATTATTGATTAGAGAAATGCAAATTAAAATGACTCTGAGGTATCACCTCATACCTATCAGATTGGCTAACATGACATGAAAGGATAATGACAAATGTTGGAGGGGATGTGGAAAAATTGGGACACTAATGAAGTCTTGGTAGAGTTGTGAACTGATCCAATTATTCTTGAGAACCATTTGGACCTATTCCAAAAAGGCTATAAAACTGTGCATATCCATTGTTCTAGTAATAGCACTACTAAGCCTGTATCACACAGATATCCCAAAAAAGCAGAGCAGAGGATCTACATGTACAAAAATATTTAGAGCACTTCTTTCTGTGGTGGCAAAAAATTGGAAATTGAGGGAATGTCCATCAATTGGAGAATAGCTGAACAAATTGTTGGTAAATGAATGTAATGGAATACTGCTTTGCTAATAAGAAATGATAAGCAAGATGCTTTCATAAAAACTTGAACTTCACACGAACTGATGCAAATGAAGTGAGTAGAACCAGGAGAGAACATTGTACACATTAACAGCAATATTGTACAATGGTCAACTGCAAATGATTCAGCTATTCTCAGTAATACAAAGATCCAAGACAGTTTTTGAAGGACTTATGATGAAAAATGCTATTCACTTCCAGATAAAGAACTGATGGAATCTGAATGTAGATAAAAGCATATTATTTTTTTATTTTCTTTATTTTTTTTGTCTGAGTTTTCTTTCACAACATGCTAATATGGAAAAATGTTTTGAATGACTTCAAATGTACAGCCTTAACAAATTACTTACTTACCTTATACGAGGTGCTGGAGGGAGAAAGAATTTGGAACTCAATTAAAAAAACTAATATTAAAAATTGTTTAACAAGTAATTGAGAAAAAATAAAATATTTCAAAAGAGCAAAAAATTATTAAAAAGTAATTTATGGAAACAAAAACATTTACTATGACTTTTCACTGGCAAATTGGCAGTAATCAAATGTTCATTTAAGTAGTCAGTGTTTAATTAAAAATAGGAAAAAAGAAATTATGATGAATTGTTTGATCAAATATTTTTGTGAAGAGGTCTGTCTCACTGCCCTATATCAGCTCCATAAGAATATCTTTGAAAGACTGTTTTTAATAAACAGTGCATACCTCTCTGGTGTTATCACTTGTTAACATTGCCAGTGTTTAAACGCCATCCAGAGCAGAGCACTCTACTCAAACATCTCTTTTCTCATAGAAACATAATTGGTAATTTGCTTGGACTTGCTAGTGTTGTTATCCAAATTGAGGCTTCTTAACTACTCTGGTTAAGAGGCCAGAGAGTTTTCTCAAATTCTGCTTTATCCTCCTTATCCTATGAACTATTAGGAAAAGAAAGAAATATCAGGACACCTAATAACTTGCCGGGCTTTTTTTAAGGTTGCTATTCTCATAAACCTCAGCTACTGCTGTCATATAAGGTTACTTTTTATGCCAACCATTCTCTCTAGAGCTTAATCAAACCTATCCTGTACTTCTTGAATCCTTTGTTACCTTGTCCTTCATTACTCCCTCCAGCTGTTTCTTTGCTCGTACTCACATGATGCTTAACACAACTGAGGGAGTCATACCTACAGCCATGTAGATGAGACCCTGGCAAATTTGTGTTATGTAATATAAACTGGGTACTCACTGCATCAAGGCAATTTTTCCCCCGTTCCTCTCTGATTGATTTTATAACTCTCCCATTAGCAGCTGTTCTGAACCTTCTCTTTTTAAATCCACTCCACATACACATAAATACCACCTGCTTCCCTTTCCTTTGCAACTAAGGACCTTGCCTCAAACTGTAGAGAGAAAATAGAGGCCATTCAGTGTGAGCTCCTTCTTCACCCCTTCTTTTCATCCCAAAGCCCCTTGATATCACTGCTATTTTCTCCTTCTTTAAATCAGTCTCTGAAGATATTTTCCACCACTCAAACCAGCCTCTATGATAAAATGTAAACTTCCATTTAGCTTTTAAAGGCCATCCTAAATTGGCCCCCATTTATCTATCTTTCCAGTCTCATTGTACATTTCTCCCTTTTCCACATTCCATGGTCTAGCCAAACTGGCCTTTTTTTTTTTTGCTCTTTATCTTCCAGTTCAGTAATTCTTTACCTCATACCAGCTGTCCCAATCCCTGAAATGTACTCTTTTCTTCCCTTCCTCTCTTAAGATCCCTGGTTTTATTTAAGGATCTGTTCAAGCATCACTTTCTTTATAAACGTTCTTGATTCCACCCCTACTACCTAGCTTCTCATCCCTTCCCCTTAAATCATCTTTTATTTATCTGGTATGTAAGTATCTTTATAAAGCTGCCTTCTCTAGCTAGACTAACATCCTAGAAGGTTGGTACTCTTTCCCTTTTGTTTTGGTGCATTGTTGTTGTTTTGTTTGTTTATTTGCTTTTCTTTTTTTGGTATCCTTGGGGCTACAACAATGGCTCTTACAGGCAGAGACTAGACCTGTGATTTTATTAATATAGGGAAATTCCCCCTACCAGTGCAGATCAGCATCTTCTTTGTCATGTAGAGTTTTAGAGAGTCACCCAGAACACCAAGAGGTTAAGTGATTTTGCCCAGGTTCAAACAACTAGTATGTGTCAAAAGTGGGCCTTGAACTTGGGTATTCCTTGTTCTGAGACCAACCCTAGCTGCTATTCCACACTGTCTCTTGCATAGTTGGTACTTAGTAAATGCTTATTGATCAACTGATCAATTGGTTCCTAAGGCAATATTAAGTTAATAGACAGAAAACAAAGATGTGCTATACTGAAGACCTTGAGGGTGCTTCTCTGAAACTATAGAATGTTTAGGATAACTTTAAAATCATTTTTAAAAAGACCCTATGCAATACCACTGCTAGGTCTATATACCAAAGACATCCCCAAAAAGGGAAAAGAACATATTTGTGCAAAAATATTTATAGAAGCTCTTTTTGTGGTGGCTAAGAATTGGAAATCAAAGGCATACCCAGTTGGAGAATGGCTAAACAAGCTGTGGTATATGATTGTAATGGAATATTAGTGTGCTATATAGGATGGTTAAAAAAAAACTTGGAAAGACTGATGCATAGTGAACTGTTGCATAGTGAAGGAAATAGAACCAGAGGAATGTTGTACACAGCAACAGCAATATTGTTTGATGAAGAACTGTGAACGACTTAGCTATTCTCAGCAATACGATGATCCAAGACGATCCCAAGGGACCAATAATGATGAAGTGTACTATCTGCCTCCAGAGAAAGAACTGATGCTGATTGAATACAGACTGAAGCATGCTATTTTTCACTTGCTTTCTTTTTTCTTTTGTTCAAGTCTTCTTGTATAAACCAAATAATATAGAAATGTTTTAAATAATTGCACATGTATAACCTATATCTGATAGCGTAGGGAGGGAGGGAAGAGAGGAACAAGATTTGGAACTCAAAACTTTAAATAGAAATGTTTAAAATTTGAGGAAAAAAGATATTTTATTGAGTAGCTATCAATTACATATTATTATTAAATTCATCTTGCTCTGAGATGTAATCATATCTACTGGCTAATAATAATAACTAGCATGTATGTAGCACATTATGGTTTACTACATACTTTTATTCCATTTGATCTTCACAATAACCCCATAAGGTAGGTATTGTTATTATCCCCATTTTACAGATGGAAAAAAAAACTGAGGCTGATAGGTCTAAAGTGATTTACCCAGGACCACATGTCCTGAGTCATACAGTGTCTGAGGTCTAATTTGAACTCAGGTCTTTCTGACTCCAGATCTAGGGTTCTATCTACTGTACCAGACTACTACATCTTGATTTTGTGAATATACCATTGTGGACCATGTGCTGTTCATCAATGATCCTTTAATTCTTCTTTCATGATCAACCCATCTCCATTTTTGCATATAAATTGGTTTGATAACACCCTTTACACAACTCCTTCATAATTCTAACCATCTTTTGATTACCACTTGTCTCATAACACCTTTACAGCTACTCCATAATTCTTCATCTGGGAACATCTTCAGTTGTCCTGATCTATATCTTGCCACTGGACCCAGATGGCTCCAGAGGAGAGAGTGAGGTTGATGACTTTGCATGGCCCTGCCTCACTTACATCCAATTAACTTACAAGTCATGGCATCACCTTCCTGAAGTCATGGATCTTCCAAAACAAAGGACAAACAACAATTCTTTGTCATGTGCTCACACTGATGATGTGCCCTTCACTGCCCTTTAAGTGATCCTCTATTTCAATTCTTCAGAGACTATAGTGTTCTGATTCAATAACACTGGGAAAATAGTGACTTTTTTTTTTTAAGACCCTTTGTCTCCAGGAAAATGTGGTCAAGAAAAGATCTTTGCCATTTCCCAAAGGCAATAATCCAGCCACTTTCCTCCTGTTCAATACTGAACCCAACTCATTCATTGTCTATTTGCAGCATTTAGCCTATATGTGTTCCACTAATAATGCAATCTTTGTAAGTTGTCCTTTCAACTAAATGCAACTGTCTCAACAATAGGCATTTTCACTTTTTTTGGCTTCTCTAATGGAGATACTGAGGAAGTTGGATCAGATGATCTTTAAGTAAGGATCTTCCAAACTCTAAATCTTATCATTATAGTCAACTTGATTGTCTCTGTCTTTTTCTGGTCACCCTGAATTCCATGAATTGGTTAGGCATTTCCCATTAGCAAAACCAGAAAACCCCTAAGTACCTGGAAAACCCACAACTCACCTGTGTATGCCCATTGAAATATAGGCAACTTTATGAGCACTCTCATAACTAGACTCATGTAAACATGAACTTAAAGTATAATCAGTTCTTTTTCTCTCCCAAACCCTCACATTCAGTTAAGCTCCATTTAGTTTAGTTTACTGAGGTCCCACATCTGCAAGCCGGCAAAGTTCACCATTGTTACATTTTCGCACAGCTGTGGTTTAAAGCCTTCCTTTGCACACAACACACTGGCAGCAAAACAAAAACGATTAACTTTTATATGCTTTTAACATATGGACCAGACAGTTAGAAGCAGGAAAACCTCCTGGGTTCTGAAGAGAAAATATAGTTTCTATTAACTTGACCCAAATTCTTAGAAAAATGCAGTTATGATCCATCTCTAAGTAGAGAGATTACAATTATAATGACTTGGTTTCTAATTCATCTGATTTAAAGTGCCTACAGTTATCTTTTAGTAGGAAAAAATGACCCTAAAGTCCTATTATAAATAGATTTTATAGTGGGATGAATTAATAAACTGTAAGTGGTTTCGGAGTCTTTTTCTCTAGTATGAGCTGTGGAATTAAAAGGAAAGAACCTTTAATCTTAAATGGAAACATATTTCATTTCAATGAATAAGGAGAACACAGGCCAAAAGAACTGGAGTGATTTTTCCTCTTTCTGACCATTTGATAAATCAGAGTTGCTGCCTATGTTGTGTTTGACAATGGCGTTAAAGTAACAAAATGGCTCTAAATTAAAGTGATATTTCAAAATAAAAATTGTGGCATATATGTACATACATTTAAGATTTACAGTATTAGCCTTAAACAGATAGTCATAAGAGAACAGTGGCCATGATTCCCAGCAAATAGTAACTCTTTTAACCATTAGAGGCTTTATTGAAAATCTCTCCATATTGAGGTTTTGGATTTTCTGATTTCAGTCTATGTTATTAAAGGACAGGGTATATTAAAGGACATATCCAAAGACCTAGCTAACAATGACTAAGAAACAAGTCAAATCTTTTGGGAAAAAAACAATCAAAGATAGATAACATGAAGAAATGTGACCAGTAGGGAGGTTTGGGAGTAAAAATAATAGTAAATGCATCTTGTTTGCTGTATTTGAAAAAACACTTAAAGGTTCCAGTAATAAATGTATGCCATATGAATCTAAAGCAATGATCTCTTTTTTTATTCTTATGTTTCTATAAAAATAGGTGTACTTTTTCAGAAGCTTTTTGCGCTTTTATTGACACAACCATGTGATTTTTATTTTCTAGTATATTCTAGTTTAGTCTAGTGTGTTGATAGTTTTCTTAATAATGAACCAGCCTAATATAAATCCAGCTTGCTCATGTGTACATTTTTGTGATGCATGGTGGTAGTCTCCTTGCTAATATTATATTTTAAAATTTTGCATCAAATTTTTTATTTATTGGTCTATAATAGTTTTCTTATTCTGTTTTAAGTATTAAGACATTGTCTGTAGAGAAGAAATTTGGTAGAATTATTTCTACTTTTTAATAGCTTGTGTAATATAGGAATTAATTGTTCTTTAAATTTTTTATAGAATTTACCTGTAAATCCATTTGTCCCTTCCCTCTCCCGCCAAAGGAGGCTGTTTCAATTTTTTAACTTCTTTTTTCCAAGATTGGGTTATTTAAGGCAGTTATTTCTTGTTCAATAATCTGGGCATTAAATGTTTTAAATGTCCATCCATTTAGATTGTTAGTTTTATGGATATATCAATAGTTAAATAGTTTCAAATATTTTATTTATTTTTCACTTGTTATAAATTCACCTTTTAAAATTTTCACCTGGGAATTTGGTTTTCCTATTTCTTTTATTTACTCAAATTAGCTAATGGCTTATCTTTTTATTTTTCAGAAAAAACTATTCTTAGGGTTTTAAAAAATAAATTCAGTGCTTTTTTGCTTTCCATTTTGTTCATTTCTTTGTTTTTTTTTTTCACTGTGATGTTTAGTACTTTTTTATGGCTTTCTTTTTTCAGAATTCATTTATATGTTCTTTCTTTTGCTGATTAAAGTATTTATAGATATATAGCTTCCCTTAAGGATTGCTTTGGCTACATCCCAAAATTTTGGTATGTTGTTCCATTGGCATTATTTTTAAGACATTACCTGTTGTTTGACTATCAATTCTTTAGGATTAAGTGATGTAGCTTCTAATTAATTTTAGTCATATCTTCAGTGGCCCTTTACTGAATACAATTTTTATTACATTGTAATCCATAAAGAAAGTATTTAATATTTTTGCTTTACAAATTCATCTGTGAAGTTAGCAAAGATGTCATGTATAGCTGACAAATATCAATATTCCTTTCTCATTTTAATTCAATAATTAACAGAAGGATATATCTAACGTTACTAAAATTCTATTCAAATTCTTAATTTTTCTTCATTTTTGGTTAGATTTTTCTAGGTATGGGAAGGGTACATTGACATTGGACACATAAGTAACACAGTAGATAAAGGACTGGGCCTAGAATCAGGAAGATCTGAGTTTGATCCAGCCCTAGACATGCATATGTTACATGATTATGGCTATAATCATAATTGTAGGATTCTGAGCAGGTCATTTAACCTCTATCTGCCTCATTTTCCTCAACTATAAAATGATAATGATAATAGCAATTACTTCCCAGAACTGTGAGGATCAAATAAGATATTTGTAAAAATCACTTAGCAAGGTGTCTGGCACAAAAAGGTGCCTAATAAATGCGTGTTTCCTTGTTTCCTTCCTTCCCTATTATGGTTTTAATCTCTATTTTTGCCCATGTCTCATTAACTTTTCCTTTAAGTATTTAGATGCTATTTCTTGTGGCACATGCATGTTTAGTATTGATATTAATTCATTGTCAACGGTATCTTGCAGTATAATGTAGTTTTTCCTGCTTATTTCTGTTAATCAAGTCTACTTTTCTTTTTGCCTTGTCTGAAATCATGACTGCTATCCCTGCCTTTATTACTTCAGCTGAAGCTAATAGATTGTGCTCTAGTGTCTTGTTTTTAGCTCTGTGGATCTTTGTATCATATATATTTCTTGTAATCAGTTTTGTTTCTTATGATCAATTGCATTCTGCTTTCTTATTATTCTGCTATACTATTCTCTTTTATAGATGAGTTCATCCCATTCACATTCAGTTATGATTGATATTTATAAATTTCCCTCCATCCTATTGTCTTATACTTTTCCATCTATTGCAGCTCCTCTTTATAAAGAAGAGAGAGGGTGGTGAGCAAGTAATATGCATAGCATCAGTGCCCTATATTTGATTCTCTCTGTTATAGCTTCCTTGCCTATCTTTTCTTTCCCTCCATCAGAGTCTAATCACAGCTTCTTTCTTCCTTCCCTACTTCTTTCCTTCTTCCTTCCTTATAGGTAGTAGTAGTAGTAGTAGTAGTAGTAGTAGTAATAGTAGTAATAGTAGTAGTAGTAGTAGTAGTAGTAGTAGTAGTAGTAGTAGTAGTAGTAGTAGTGGTGGTGGTGGTAGTAGCAATAGTAGTAGTATTCCTAATCAAAATATAACAGGATTTTAGAGATCACCAGGGTCAAACTCATTCTACAAATGAGGAAACTGAGTCACAAAGAGGTTAAGTTAATTACTCTGTGCTTTATGGGACATTACAATGCCAAGATTGGAACTTAAGTCCTTTAGATTCCAAATTCCAACTTCTTTCACATAAGTATAGGCAGTTGCTGTTAGTCCCTTCGATAGTGTTCTATCAGGCTGGTTCAGAAGCCAAGATATATCTTAGACACTTTATTTCCCCACTTTGGATGGGGCAGGAGCATATTTCCATGGATGAGACCCAGCTGGTTTTGCACTACAACAGCCAGAAGGTTACAAAAAAAAGTTGAAGCAGGGAAGAAGAGACTGGCTAAAGTGCCAACAATGGGTTGAAAGTCTAGTGAGTGGTGTGTGTGACTTGGTTGCACATTTTGCTAGTTTATTTTAATTATTCACATACTATGTTTGCTTATATGCATCCCCAATTAATGCCAATGTAATATTAGGTGCAATGGTGGCCTCTGTTCCCTTTTTGTTATGTAGATAGCTGGAAAATGAATATGAGGCCTTTTTTATGGGTCTGGGTTTCCTTGAGTTTCTTTCTGAATTTTACTACTTCTTCAAATGATCTGGTTAAACATCAAAATCTGGTGGGCTCTATGCCAGCAATGAGTTACATGGATTAAGCATGTTTCTTATGTGCTGTAAGGTACTCCCAACATTACAGGGAGGTCAAAGTCCATAAAGCATAGATTTTTGCTAAACCAAATATTTGATCCATAAGTAAGGAGCTGATTGAGCTCTCCTGATCACTCAAACACCTTTATCACCCAGAGTCACAGGTTATCAGAAGTACAAAGGGCTTGTTTAAACCAGAGGCTATCACCCTCCTCCAGAATTCTATCCACAATCTGTTAATCTGGGCATTTAAAAGTTTTGTAAATATTCATCTGTTCGATTTAGATTTTGGGATGCATCCAAAGCAATCCTTAGGGGGAGAAATTATATCTGTAAAGACTTTTGTCAGCAAAAGGGAGAAAGAACAAATAAATGAGTAAAAAAGCCAACAAAAATAAAAAGAGAAATCATAAAAATAAAATAGATTAGCAAAATTGAAAGCAAAAGAGTACTAAATTAAGAAATAAACCTAAGAGCTGGGCAAGGAAGAGCTTACAATAATAAAAGTAAAAATAATAGTAATAATAATAATAATATGTATAAGCCATGACCAATTTAATACAAATAACTAGGTGGCATAGTAGAGAGAGAACAGGGCTTAGAGTCAGAAAGACTATAGTTCAAATCCTGCCACACACTTATTATCTGTGTGACCTTGGCCACAGAGCTTTAAAACACACCTACCTCCCAGGGTTGTTTTGAGATCAAAAGAGATATCATTTGCAAACTTTAAAGTGTTCTTTCTATGCTATTATTACTAACACATATAAACTTTCCACAGACCAAGGGAATTCCTTACTACCCGTCTTTTTGGCTTAGGATCCCATCCAGGAATGACCTTAGGAAAATGAGAATTTGACTAGTATTCTAGGTCTTCACAGCAATAGAAAAGGGGGCCTTAAGTTCCATTCAAGCACTCAGAGTAACAAAATATTAAAAATAGGACAGGATCAACAGAATCACAAAGAACAGAGCATATGAACAATCAATACAAATCCCCTCCTCCATCTGGTAACCTACACCTCCTATGAACAAACTTATCATAGATTAAAGAGTAGAAGAGAATTTAGGGCCCGTTGGGTCTAACGTTATCATTTTACAGATGACAAATGGAGGTGCAAGGAGCTTAAATGACTTTTCAGGGTAACTAGGTAGCCCAGTGGATAGTGCTGGCCTTGGAAACAGGAAGACCTGAGTTTAAGTCCTGCCTCAGACACTGACCTAGCTGTGTGTCCTTGGACAAGTCACTTTAATCTATAGCCTCAATTTTATCATCTATAAAGTTCACAGGGTTATTGTGAAGATCACATAAGGTATATGCAAAAAACCTTGCAAAGTATAAAGAACTATATCAATGCTATAGTTATTAATATTGTTGTTATTGTTTGTGGTCACTTCTTTGGGACATATACAATTCTCCAGACTTATTGTACTAACCTGATAGAGCTCCTTTCCCACACAGGGTTGCTAGAGACTCTAGCACCTCCCACACCTCTGATGAATCCTACCTCTCAGAGTCCTATACAGTCCTCTTCACTTATACTTCTACTACGGGTGAGGCTCATCCCTCACTCCCTTCCCCATCCTCTTCTTGATCCTCAGCTCTTGATCCTGTTCAGCCCAGAAGTCCTTCCATTCAGTCTAGCTACTCTTCCACCGGGTCTAGGAGGTTTGTCTAGGAACTGCTTGCCTGGTCTAGAGACTGTCATTGCTTCACCTCTGATGTAGACTTCTATTGCCAGCTCATATTCTTGATGTCTCAGATTAGCTCAAGAACATTTTGTAGCTCGGGCTGGTGCTTTAACCCACTGGAATCCTTGAAGCAGCCATGGGGCTATGCAGATTTCTTTCTAGGAAAATGCATCCACTCATGTTTCACGGGCTTCCCTCTGCCTAACCATTTGGCTCTTTTTCTCTCAGTTTTATCTCTACATTCATTAAAAAAAACAAGTCCAAAGATATAGGTAAGACATACAAATTGGCTGTTAATCAATTTAATTAACACCAATATGGTGTCAATGGAGCAACAGATACCAAGACAAAGCAAGGAATCCCCACTCTATGTAGTAGGTGGCTCAGTAGATACAGGATAGGGTCTGAAGTCAAGAAGATTCATCTTTGTCTGTTCAAATCCAGCCTGATACTTACTAGCTGTATGACCCTGGGCAAGTCACTTAATCTTGTCTGCTTTAGTTCCCCATCTGTAAAATGAGCTGGAGAAGGAAATAGCAAACAACTCCAGTACCTCTGCCAAGAAAACCCAAATGGGGTCACGAAGAGTCAGACATGAGTGAAAAACAAATGAACAACAACATGGGAGTTAAGCTTTCAAAGCTTCTTTAGGAGATGCCATAGTGAGTGTCAGAACAAAGTGCTCATTAACTTAGCAACAAGAACCCAGGAAAACATAGGGATACTTGAAAAAAACTCTTTTGTTCCTGAAGAATCTTCTCCAAACTGCATATCCTTGCTTCCTTTAACCAATCCTCGTTTCATAAGGCTCTAGTTTCCTCACCATCATGGTTACCTTCCTCTAGGTAGGCGCTAGCTTTTCACTGGCATTTCTAATGTGTGGCACACAGAATGGAACCTGGTGCTCCAGGGCACAGGACAGCAGCACTATTGCTTTTTTCTGGGCAGTTTGTCTCTTGTAGCTTGAGTTTGTATCCATTTTTTGGGAGGTTGGTCTTTATCACATAATGATGATGATCTTTATCACATAAACTTCTTTGGCCGCCCTGTTCTGCTGGTGAAGTTGATTTTTTTGAACCCAAGTTGGGCTTTTACATTTATCTTCATTACTTTTCATCTTATTAGATTGTTGAATGAATGGTCCACCCAACTAGTCAAGATCTTTTTTGGATTTTGATTCTGTGGTTCAAAATGCTAGTTAACCTTTCAGGTTGTATGGGTAGCTCACAGTGGCTCAATCTAACATAGCAAATAACTTCAAAGAAAGTGGTTTCATCCTGAGTTTACCTGATACCCAGTCATAAAGGGCCTTGTTTTCCTTGAGGAACAGTAGCTAAGAGAAATAGCTGATCTGGGAATGAAACAGGTTAAAAGTGAGAAGCCATATGTGTTAGGCTGAACAAAGGTGAATTGTGTAACTAAACAGTATAGTAACGTGTATCCTGACATTTCCTAAAGAGCACAGACTCACAGATTTACAGTCAGATGGGAAATTAAAAATCATTGAGTCAAAACACCTTATTTTTATAGATAATAAAAATGAGGCCCAGGAAGCAAAGAGACTTGCTCAGAGCTGCCATGTTTCATTCCCTACCTGGCTTTTTTTTCTGACTTTAAGGATTCTGCCACCATGACCCACGGCTGCCCTCATACCCTGAAATTGCCAGCAGCACTTGGGACCTTCTCACTATGCAGTCTCGCTCTGCCAGACCAGCCCCTTTCTCCTATTGGCAAGTTCCTTTTGAGGGCTTCCATTTTGGGGATGGGCCCAGACAGGTCTTGTTTTATTAAATCTCTCCAAACTGTGATTCTCACTCTAAAAACTGTCATCATGCCCTCTTATCCACCTCCACTTGAGAGGAATTATTTATTGTACCCCAATTTTATTTGATAGTCTTAATCAGTTTAGTGTGATTCCATAGGGGTAATGATGGTTAGCGATTATTAATGCTATACTCATCTAGCAATAGACATTGAGTCAGTTTAGTTAACTAGTATTAGTATAGGAATTACAAATATTAATACATATTATATATATCATATTTAGGGATAATTATAAGATTCTTTCTTATAATAAGCCCCACACTTTAAAATATGACCTAGAACTTCACTAGCTTGTTAAGCTATTAGTTTAGTGTTCACTAACCTGTTAAAAAGTTTGAATGCTGACTAGAAGACCTTTGTGGGTGATAGGCATGTGGCCAAGCCCAGCATTGGTGAGATGTCTTGATGTGATATAGAAAGTCTCCTAACTTTATTTTTGTCTCTCTGCACCACCGTCTTGCCCAA
This sequence comes from Pseudocheirus occidentalis, assembly GCA_028646575.1. NCBI lineage: Eukaryota > Metazoa > Chordata > Mammalia > Diprotodontia > Pseudocheiridae > Pseudocheirus > Pseudocheirus occidentalis. The sequence continues at coordinate 178,193,193 of CM053596.1, read as the reverse complement.
CATAAGGAGTGGCCTATTTTATGACTACTTAGAAGAAATGACCCCTTGCCTTGCCCATCCTGTGACCATCCATGCTGATGCATTTTTTCTGGCCCTCTTGGAGGGTCAAGAGCAAGGTTTAACAACCAATAAGACCCTGTATTTTACTTTGCCTCTTCTGAGGTTCTGGATATCAAGTATAAAAATAAGGCCCTGGGGACCAGGGGACATCTCAGATTGTGAAGAAGATCTAATGTCCCATTTGTTGAAGGGATCTATTCCCTTTAATAAATGATTATTGGTTCAGAGCTCTGTCTCAGTGGTTTTTCTTGCAAATTGGACAATTTTGGACCCCACGTTCCTCCCTGTGTTTGTCCTCCCTTTGAGCAACTTGAAGGCCTCTGGGCTTTCTTTTTGTTTTGTATCACTCAGCACTTAACAGAGTAAACATTTAAAAATAATTGTAACCCACCTACCCACTATATAATATATTACATCTATTAATAAAGTGTAATGTGTTCGAATGAATGCTAGGCTAGGACTTAGCAAATCTGAGTTTGAATCCTGGCTCAAACACTTACTAGATATGTAACTATGTATGAGTCAATTAACTTATCCCAGCCTCAGTTTCCTCATCTGTAAAATGAAGAGACTGGGCTAAACAATGTCTTAGGGTCTCTTCCCAGTTCTAAATATTTTAGTTCTAGGTTCCATTCCAATGATGCATTTTGTCTTCAAAAATGTCATTCCTAAAGGCAAGGACAATATAGGGTCAAAGAGATAAGAATTCCTGCCCCATGCAGTGTGCCATTCCCTTCCTAAGAGAGAAGCCTCTGCTACAGACTCAGGATTGAGTAGACTGAACCCAAACCTTCTCCAATGAAAGACTGAATTGTTTTCAAAGCACTTTCTTCCCAGGAGTCCTTTTAATTAAGGTATCATCATAATATAGTCACCGTGCATTTAATACTATTTTTATATATCATTTTAGCCTCACAATAACCTTGCCAAAGTAGATGGAGCAGATATTATGCTAAATCCTGATGTTTTCCCTTGAATATAAATTGGCCATTCATTTATTCAATTAACATTTGTCAAATGTCACTGTAGCACTGTTCTGGGCACTAGAGATACAAATATGAAAAAAACAGATTGGGGCTCTCAAAGAACTTACAAACTATTAAAGAGAGAGAATATCTGTCTAAAAAACTAAATATAAGTTACAATGAAATAAATAAACAGAAGAGGCCAAACAAGGAAGCATGAGAGTTTTGGGGAAGGGAGGATTACTTCTAGGTGAGGATAATCTAGAAAGGTTTCATGAAGATATCTGAACTGGTCCTTGAAAAAAGGGAAAGAATAGTAATAGACAAATTCCCTATCTGTGCCCATTGTTTTAAATTCTAACAGACAAATCTTGGTTCCTGAGAACTGATGATAAAATGCATCTCCCTCCTCATTAGAGGTGGTGGACCACAGGTATCGATAACAATATCTTTTTTATTATACTATGTGTATAGAAATGCTTATTGTATTCCACAAATTAAAAATAAAACAAATTCAAATGTTGTAAAAAAAACCCCCAACATATTCTGTTAGTTGCAGTATTTATGTATATTTGTTTGGCTCAACTATTTTGCTTTATTACAAGAGAGGTTCAAAGGAAAGGGGAAAACTGTTGGGAGGTGACAGTGATGCAGAAAGCATCAATATGACATTAACATAATTCCTATAGATATTACCTTAAGCCAGGTCCTATCCATTTCTCATCAGGACAATTTCCTCTTTATTAGACTGACAATTGATCAACAACTATTAAGCCAGGGAAGAGGTTCTTTTTGTGCTATACTTTTGTCTTGGAATCCTTAGCATTTAGCCCTGTTTCTGGCATACAGTAGGTGTTTAATAAATGCATGTTGGCTGATTGTTTATAGCAGTGCTATTACTGTTATTGACCCCTCTAACCAGCCTTTAACATCATTACTAAACTGTTCTCCTTTATCTTTTTCTTCAGTATCATGTAATACTTTGTCAGAACCCAGATGCTTATTTTCTGCTTCCATGTGTTCCCCTGGATGTCCTTATTCTGTCTTACTTAGCAGCCCATTCCCAGTGTGCCTTTTAGAATCACTCTCTCATGGATACAGTTATCCCACTTCCTTTCTTAAGTCCTTTCTTAAGCCAGGCCAAAAATGCACTCCAGGTCCTTGCTTACCAGATTCCTTCTTATTCTAGAAACATACTAAAATGCCATCTTTCAGAAAGATTTTTTTCTAAGTGAAAGTGAGATTGTGAATGCCCCAGGACTTCTATATTTCCAAATAAGAACCTTCTATTACTTCCCTTCCATTTTTTACTTCACTGTAGGGATTTACTTTCTATGTCCACATAGAAATGCTGACCCAAATCACACAACACAAAAGCTCTGTGACTTGGAGGAAAAGGTCTAGAGTAGGAGTTCTCAACCTTATAAAGTGTGAAACCCCAGGCAAGTCACTTAATCTTTTCTTTGATTCAGTTCTTGCAACTACAAAATGGTAAGCACCTACCTTGAAGGGTTGTTTTGAGGATCAAATGAGATAATATTAATTTAAAAAATAGGTATCAGTGCCAGGCATACAGTAGGTGCTATATAAATGCTTCCCCTTCCCTTTTCAGAATGTTTTTTAATGCATAAAATCAATGCAAAGGAAATCAAAGGTTAGTGAAAATAAAGATGAATTTTCCCCATCTAAGTTTGTGCACCTCCTAACTCTTGGCTTAGGGAGCTGCTGATATTTAGAGGGACTAAGGAACCTGCCTAGGAATACTTTGTTAGCTAATGAGTACCAGTGGGGGGGCCTGTTTGTATTTATATATTGCTAATCTTTATTTACTCACTGTTCTATAGTGTTGTTCATTTGTCCTTTGCATCTGTTTGTATATATCTCATTGATCTTGTATTATAAATTAATGCAGGTCAGGACCAGTACTCTATTCTTTCAGCCTATTAAACACTTCAGCATAGCACCAAGTGTACAAAGATGCTCAATAAATTATTTTCATTTGATTGACATACTATCCCAAATTGGTGCCCTCCTTCCAAAGGGCTTCAATAAAAGAAAAAGGTTGTTTGTGGCAACTAATTGTCAGAAGAGATTGGCAAAATTTGCAGCTGATTTTTTCTCTACCAGACTTCAAAGGAGTAGTCAGTGAGCTCCACAGAGGGACTCCAAGGGAATAAAGAGTGGCCCAAGGCCACTTTGGTTCAAACCTAGATCCAGCCACAGTTTTTATTCTAAGTGTTGACTTAAGCCAAATCTCCTTGGGTTATTTTTTGCTCTGATCTCCCACAACTTTTTGGCTCCTTCCAGAACCAATCCCGGAATTCAAAAGATCTAAAGAAATAGACTTTATAGAATCTTTCTAAAACTTTCTTTCCTACTCAGATAAACTTTTCTTTAAGCAGAATACTCTTCTACAAGTGAAACTATACCATAAAGTCTTCTTAAAACTCCAAAAATCACTCCAATGTTTTGTAAATTATACATTCATGTGCTGATAGACCTAGCTTAAAATTTCTAAGGGGATAAAGTTGCTACATATATCATGTTCAGAAAACTCACTTTCCCTGGAAAGGGTTACAAACTAAGTTTTGCTGCATCTGAAATTGCTCTTCAGAAGGCAAGGAAGGGTGGTACAGGCATGTGAGAGAGGAAACAATTTTTAAAAGATATAAAGGAAAGGGAAGGGGTAGGGGGAGAAACTGACTCCAGCTGCCACCACTTACCTGATCATTAGTGGGAATCTTAGAAATCAGAAAGTGCTGGGGAGAAATATGCATTTCTATCATTTTCTCCACCACAAAGAGGAAACCAGTCAGCCTGCTGCTTCAGGAATTCAGGAGGAGTCATGCATGTCTCTTTATGACCCCATGTCTCATGAAATCATTTCCCATCATTCTAACCTTTTCAGTACTCTAGGATATATAGAGAGAGCAGGGTGAAATGGGAAAAAAGACAGGGATCTCTCTGCACCTGAATTCATGTGATGGGCTTCCCACAAGACAGCAAAGTAAAATTGCCGAGAAAAAAAATATTGCTATCTCCTTCTTTGATATCCACTAATAAGGGAAATTATTAGTGATGCTTTATTTTGAAAGCAAAGGGACCATCTGATCACAGTTCTAGCGATGGGAGGGAACTCAGAGGTCATTTAGTCCAATCTCCTCATTTTATGGTTGTGAAAACTGAAACTTTGAGAGATTAATTGGCTTGGCCAAGGTCATATAGATAAGTGACAGAGATGGAGTTTGACCCCAATTCTTCTTATTCTAGAGTCAGTGTTCTTTCTGCTGTTCCTTTCAACAGAAACACATGTCTTTGCTACCTACTTCAGATATAAAGTAAATGGACTCAAAGTATAGATCTATCTGTCTATCTATCTAGGACATGGCCAGTATAGTCACTGCTTGACTCTGTGTGTGTGTGTGTGTGTGTGTGTGTGTGTATTTGTAAAGGGTTTTGGTTTTTCTGATTTCTCAATGCAGTAGAGAAGTAGAGGAGGGCAGAGGAGGGAAAAGGGAAAGACTGTTGCTCTGAAAATAAAATGAAACTGAATTTTAAAAAAACAACTTAAAAAAAGAAACCCATGTCTGACAATGGAAATTAGAACAATGCAATCAGACCAAGCGCTACACAGTGAAAAGAAACTATTCTTTTAGACTTTAATGAAAGGTTCTTCTGAGCAGCATCAAGTTCTCTCCAAAGGCAACCAGTTATGATATTTGTCCAACTGCAAAGTTTAGATTTTAGTGATTTTTTGGTGGAAACCATTAATGAATTTCAAAATTGGGCTTCTTTGCTTTTTCCCTTAGCTCCACCAACACGGGAGAAGTTTTCAAAATAACTTTGGTAACAGCAATAGTCACTGAGAAGGTATCAAGCTTTTTCAAGAAGAAGACTCAGAGTCAAGTCAAAAAGGCAAGTCAACAAACTTTTAATAGGTGTTATGTGATAGATACTTTGCTAAGCCCTAAAAATGTAAACATAAGAAAAAATAAAGACAGTCTCTATTTTCAAGGAACATAATTCTAATGGAGAGGGGGGCATAACAGAATGTAAAAGGGAGCTGAAAAGGTTGGGGAGAGAGGGGTTCAGATGGTGGCAAAGTCTGGAGAGTGAAGCATGGTTTATCTGGTCCCTTCCTCAAAAGGGAGGTTCCAGGAAGAATTCATCAATGGGAGAAGGGAGCTGTCAGGGTAGAGGGAGAGGGCAGATGAAGCAAAGTGGCAAAAACCAGAGAGTGAAAGAATTGAAGATGAGAAAGAGTAGCAGTGCTCCTAATGGCTTTCCATTATACCAAAGATAGGAAGCAGACTTCTTCCTAAACTCCAGGAACCTTAGAACTTCAATTCTGGAAGGCAAATGTCCCACTCTACCTGTCCCTTAGGCCAACTGTATTTGACTGAGAAATCGCACCCTGTTTCACTACACTCTGTGCCCATTCTCCTTTCTTCAAGTGGTTCCCACTTTCTTTTCAAAGACTATGCTTACACCCCCACTAGAAGCAGAAGATGTAGAAGTGATTTAATATTATTTTTGTCCTATGCTCAAAACCTGGTGAGGATTTTGAATTAAAGTGGGAGGTTATAAAGCTTATAGGACAATACAAATAGGTGTCCCAATTCCAAAGTAAAAAGTAAAGATAAAAGAAATTATAAGCTGGTATTATTTTTGAAAATATTATTATAAAATGGCATCTTAAATACAATCAACTTTTTTGGAAGAAGGAACTGCATAACTCAAAGGAATTATTATGTTTGATGTGGATGTCAAACTATATATGTATACATACATCTGTGTATATGTTACATCTATACATATGTATAGATATATAGATACATACTACAATACTCTTCCACAGGAAAAAGCATTAGAGCTATTTTTTTTTCTTCTATTCATTTCTTTTTCACCACCATCTCAGTTTGCAGAGCAAAGTCATTTCCAGGCAGGAGTCAGATAAACTTACACGACACACAGAGAGTTCTTTTGGTTAGAAGAAGAAAGCTGATTTTTATCTCTTTGTTGCTCTTCCTTATTGATGTTTAAGGTAAGTAACACAACAGTAAGGGACCCTGTGGTGAATTCTTAATTCTGGGACAGCACCATCTAGTGTCCATGGGTTTGAAAAGTATTGAATTTTACCAAAGGCTGGAAAAGTAGAAGTTCTGAAGCTATGAACAGATCTCACAAGACCTTATTCAATTTCCCAGAGTATTACAAATACCAGGCTGAAAGTTTTGTTTGCTTTAACTTGTAGGGTAGGGATCAAATTTGGATTCAGAGTACTGAAAAGTTAGGTTCAGATACTGATGCTTACTGTGCCTCATTTTCCTCATTTATAAAATGAAGAGGTTGGATTCAGTGGCCTTTAAAATTCCTCCCAGCTCTCATTTTATGTTCCTATGCCTTAATGACTCTTTTCCACTAAACAGTTATAGCATCATATAACCACAGGCATTTCAGGTCAAATAGTATTTTATTCCAACCCTCTTTTTTCACAGAAAAGGAGAAATTAAGTGTTTTGCACAAGGTTGTTGTCATTTGTTCTCTAAGAAGACCAATGACATCATGAGGATGATGTCTTGACTTGTGGATGTATGGAAATGAGGCAGAGTTTCACAAAGTCACTCTCTCTCCTTTAGGCTCACTGAAATCCAGTGGCAAGACAAAGGTCAAGATGACTGGCACATGGCCCAGGATAAAGTGGGTGACCTTGTACAAGGTCACATAGCTACTGGAATTATTATAATTGTCTTCCAAGGGTAGAAGCTATCTATACAACAGTCTAAAGACCCAAAAGGGATGAAGGAAAGGGAAGTATCCCTCCATTGCTTCCTGTCATTTTTTTTTCTGGAAGAAGCTCCAGAATTCCTTCTTCCCCTGTCCTGAGGCAGGGCTAGAGAATGGGCCATTGATAGGCTCCCTAATATTTTGTTTACAGAGGCTTTTTTGAATAAAGCAGAAAAACCTGACTCCAATTTTATTTCAGAGTTGAGATAAGGCAAAGGAAGCAAGCCATAGTTAAACCGCTCAGCCAAGCTTTTCCTTTCCCCCGTAGGTTGCCCAACTCAGACCTGGCAACCTTGCTCTTTTAGGACATACAAACCCTTTGCTGTGCCAATGATTTCAAGAGGGAGACAGAGGGAAACAATGAGATAAAGAGGGATTCTTCTGTCTTCCTTTTTAAAAGCACTCACACAACTAGTTCCAGACATAATCACAGAAGATAAAATTCTGAGTATACCCCTGTGCATAGATGAAGTTGGCTCTGTGGGCAGAGACAGTTGAGTCCCAAGTATTTGGCAAATTGAAAGAGGCTTGACCCAATTAGAGTCCCTTTTGAGGAAAAGCAGACTTAGAGGTCCTTATTGGCATCAGTTATCATGTGCCTCTGCTGCAATATTAAATGTTCAACCAACCATAAAGATTAATGTAATGAAGCCTGTGACCTGTGTATAGGCCAATGATTTCTAACAATTTTTGTAACTCTCATTCCCTATCACTACAGAATGCTGGTTTCAAGCCTGAAGCATTTTGTGAGCTGCTGGTTGGGCAAGACACCTAATTTGGTGATGAGAATGATGATTCAATACTGCTTCATGTGAGCAGAAGAGTTGGTGAGAGAGTTTTGGAGAAAGGAGAATCTTCATTCCTGCTTTTAGAGAGGATATACCCAAGTTTTAGAGTCTCTTTGGGACTGACTCCAAGGAGAGAGGGAAAGGACTTTGGGAAGCAACAGATTGGCTAGTATGTAAAACCCAGATCCTTGACATGTCCTAGATTCCTGCTTGCCTCCCTAGAGACTTGAGGGAATTTCTTCTTGGGTAAAATTTGGGCCTCTCTCTTGGTTGAGTTATCTCTAGTGGAATGAGGCAGAGATTACCAAATGCACTGATGCTCTTTCAAATATACCTTAGCTTCCCATTTCCTCTGTCTACTCAATTTTCATGATCTACCCCTCTCTTCTATCTCAACTTTATATATACTCTTGACCTTTTCATCAGCCACAAAGATTCCATTTCCATGTTAATGAACTTCTGAATTCCTTTACCTGACTAAAATCTTTCATTATTCTACTTTTCTCTGTGCCTTTTGACCACGAGCCCACTATTTTGTTCTCAAGACTTGCAACATTCCCTTCACTCCTTGATTCCTTTCAACACCTTCGTTCCTGGTCACTCTCTTTTCTTCCTTAATTCAACAACTTGGTGAATCAGTTCAACCTGACATTATCTTCTACTCTCAAATTCCTTGATCACATCTGGCCACAGTAGTTTATGAAACTGGTATGTAACTGAAAAGTGTTTGCTTGCTACACAATACAATTTTTTGCCAATAGATGGACGTATTCTGATCCACGTGAGGTACATCAAGTGGCTTTCTCGCTGCAAGTACTACTGAAATTTAAACATTTATTTTTACAAAATGGTACTGGGAAGACAGTCTGTTAAAAAAAAGAAGGAATTTATAAGGAAAGAGAAAATAGAGTGACAAGAATAACTACTTAGGTTGCATTTTCCACATCACTTCTGAGACTTTGGACTGAATAACCTTAAAAATCAAGGGTCTTTTTAGTTCACAAACCTACCCCCTCTCTTACTTGAGCAAAGTACAATTATTCTAAAGCACCTATAATTAGTTCTACTTTTATTATTTTGGAGGGTAGGATAGTGAAGCTGATCTGATACCACTACAACTCCCACAAGGTTTTTGTTTTGTTTTGTAATGGGGGGGGGGAAAGGACAGGAATATATAATAGCATTTAGAGACTATTTAAATAAAGACCCCATAGCAGAGCAATTTTTTTCCCTTGTAGAATGAAATTAAAATGGAATCAACAAATATTTGGCTACATATCATGTGCAGGGCATTTTGAGTTACTATAAAAAAGTTTCTTTTGGCCCAAGCCCATTGAGGAAACTATTCTTCTGCACTGTGAAACTTTTGATGTGCCTGACATCCATACTCCGAGAATTCCAAAACAGCCTACAAGCAGAGGTGTGCTGGAGCCAGCTCCTACATGCTCAAGAGAGTTGATTGGTGAATTTTTGGTGTGAGCATTTATGCCCTGGAATTTGGGAAACACTTCAAATCAGGGCTTGATTTATTCTGTTCATTGTCTAGACTTAAGAAAGTGATGGATAAAATGTTAGTCATGCAGATTAAACTTTTAAGAGTATTTTTTTTTCTGCTGGTTGCCAAACATTTGCCTGTACACTTCTGGCTACAAAGCATTGATTATTAAAAAGTGATGCTAATGGTTCACATTTCTATAAAATTTTCCTTACGATTCACGAGGAAAGCAATCAGGGTAGCATCATCCTCACTTTATTCTGAGCAGACTGGTAAAGCGACTTATTCTAACATAATTGTTTTGTTTTTGCTTTATATATTTTTTGGATTTGTCCATCTGTGTACCTGTGGTTTCCTCTCAGTAGAATGAAAACTCCTTGAAGAAATGGACTTTTTGGTTGTTCTTTGTATCTCTAATACTTTGCACAATACAAAGTTATTTAATAAATGCTTGTTCAACTGAATTAAATTGAAGTTAACTAAATTGTGTTAGGGGTTGCTACAGAAGGTCATATGAATACCTCTTTTGATTAGAGTTTCAAGGTAAGCATGGTATAAGAGTAACTATTCTTGGAATTGGAATTAGGCGATGTAATGCATCATTTACCTCTTGCTACCTGTAGGAACTTAGCTGACTCACCATGCCCCTTTGGGCCTCAGTTTCCTCACTAGTAAAATGGAGAGATTAAATTTCATGACCTTGAAGATCCTTTCCAGGTCTAGATGCTACAGGTCTCAGTCTGTTTAGTCTGTGTCTTGTCTTGTGAAAAGGATGAGATGAATCTTTCTTCATGGTCAGAAAAGAAGGACAAGTATGGGAAGGGAAGTTTGGGGGGGGGAAGAGAAAGAAAGGGACAATCAAGAAGAGAGAAGAGAGAGGGAATTAATAAAGAACTGAAAGAGAAACATTTGCTTTGGGGGAACTTTAGGCATAAAAACTACAGGAAGATGCTTACAGGGCAAAACAGAACAATGTAAGAAAGTGCCCTAGATTAGGTTGTCTCTCTGAATAATCCCTCTGATGGAAGCTCTTCCAAGTAGCTTTGGCACTTGACATATACAATGTGTTTAATATCTTCTTAGCACAAAAGAAGCTCAAACATTTTAATATGGCCTTGCCCTGGGTACCAGCAAAGATTCCATTTAGTTCACTTTATTTGAGAGGCAGTATGGTGTAGTAGATGGAGGGCTAGCCCCAAAGCCAGGAAGATCAGGTTCCAAGTCTCACTTCTGATATCTACCATGTGACTACTGGTAACTTAGAACCTTCAAGTACTTGTGAAAATTAACTCATGATCCTGTATTTTATATTTGATTTTACTCTGTAAGTGACTTTATTCTGTAACCATATTCTGATTCTATGGAACAAATCTAAAGTCTCTTCCTCTGTCTCTGAGTGAAGAAGCTCATGAATTTCAAAGTTTAGTCTCTTCTCTCCCTGAAATTAGATACCAAAGGCTTAAGCTTCCCACAATGACTATTAGTTAAAGAAAAACTTTGTTCTCAACATTCCCATAAAACATTAGCATTTCCTGCAAGGTTTGTGCATTTATCCTTGAGAAGGTGGACTAACTAACTGACCTTGTCCCATCTTTGGCAATTCAGGTGGTCTTATCTAATCCCCAGGTGCCAGTGAGTCTGTATTCCTGGGTCCCTATCAGTAACTTCAGAATGCAGCTGGGACCCATAAAATTCCCAAAAGCATTTCTTAGAGATGGAGAGAAATGGTAGCCATCCCATGTGTGGGCTATGCCCACTTTCTAGGCTATACCCACTTTTTGGTGTAATCCACAATGATCCCTCATTCCTGTGATACTGTCCAATAATATGTTTTCTGTTTTGTTCTTTGTTCTATGCTTATACAAATTAGCCGCATCTTTAATTTGGGGTCTTTGGCATCAATAAAGGAAAGCCATGTCCTCTTTATTATCAGGTTGCATGGCCCTAGCTAGAGTGCCAGGTATGAAGTCAGGAAGACTCATCTCCCAGAGTTCAAATCTGCCCTTAGACACTTACTGGCTGTGTGACTCTGGGCAAGTCACTTAACCCTGTTTGCCTCAGTTTCCTTATTTGTAAAATGAACTGGATAAGGAATTGACAAAGCACTCCAATATCTTTAACAATAAAACCCCAAATGGGGTCATACTGAAATGACTGAACAACAAGTGTCCATTAATAATTGATATTTTGCTTGGAGAAATGCTTTAATTTACCTTTTTGATAAATTTTATATATGATATACTCTAATCAACTCTTTTTATTTTTTTTTGCTTTTTGGAGGGCAGTTGGGGTTAAGTGACTTTCCCAAGGTCACACGGCTAGTTTTCGTGTTAAGTGTCTGAGGCCGGATTTGAACTCAGGTACTCCTGACTTCAGGGCCGGTGCTCTATTCACTGCGCCACCTAGCCGCCCCTCTAATCAACTCTTAAACAATATTAGTTTCGGAGAAGACTTAAATTAACAAAGAATGTAAGTTTCTGCCTGGACCAAGGGAGTTTCTTCCCCTAGAAGTTTTCTTTACCAGTTAAATCACAGAATCAGTTCTTATTCCTATGGCTTTCAAAATTTAACATTACCGAATTTCATTCCTAAGACAAAGATAAATAATTTTTAAAACCTCTTTAGTCAGAAAGATCTAACTCATGCTAAAGCTATTCAAAAATCTTCCACTCAATGTAAATGTAACCAGTGGTATTTCTAGGCTTATTTCTTCTGTATTCTAATGAAGACTTTAGCACTTCAAGTTTCCATTAATTCATGGAATCACAAAATTTCCAAATTGGAATGAACCTCAGAGGCCATCTAGAACAATCTATAAATGTTCAAGAATTCCCTTCTACCAAAAAACCGTACAAGAAATCACTCAGACTTTACCTGAAGACTTACTGAGAGAGAGAATCCATTTCCAAGGTAGATCATTTCACTTTTAGATAGCTCTAAGCAAAGGAAATAATTTTTTTCCATAATGCAATAATCTGCCTCTTTGTAATCTCCCTCCATTGCTCCTGGGTTCTGCCCTCTGGAGCCAAGAAGAACAATTCAAATTCCTCTTTTACACCTGCCAGCCCTTCAAGTCCTTGGGAAAGAGCAATATACAGGGATGTAGGTGCTCTCTCCATGTAGCACCAAATCACAACACCTTTATGACTTACTAGATGCTTTCAGACAATTGTGTCAGCCGAGAAATTCTTCTCCCTGCTGTTGCTCTAGTGACAAACTTCTCTGCTCTCAGCTCATTTATTTCTAGACAAACAGACATTTGGTCTTCCAAGCCCTTTCAGATTCATAGGACCCACCCAACCCATACAGCCCCCTGGCACAGCCTTTGAGAAGGCTGGGACACCTCAATGAGACTTTTTGGTAAAACCCTAGTGGAGTGCACAGATAAAGATGCAAAAATGAACCAAAATATATGTGTGAGAATATAAATGAGAGTTGTAGAAGTCCTCTAGAAAAACTAGGGCTTCTCAAACTTCTCAGGCTAGGGCCTTCAGGTCCAGTGAAAGAGGATGGGAAAAGCACATAGGAATCCAGAATAATTTGATTTGTTAATTCCACATGCTCAGATCACTTACTTATATATTAACAGTAAGCCACAGAAGTTCTTTTGTGCAATTCAGTGATAGAAGCAATCCTACCAACCCAGGGGAATCATGACCATCAACTTTCAACTTACTAGGTACGTTATCAGCTTCAGGAAAATTATATGTGATGCAATGTAATAATATAACATATTTCATACAATACTATATAATATATAATCTGTGTGTGTGTGTGTGTGTGTGTGTGTGTGTGTGTAGGGGGAGAGAAAGGGAGATCAACAAACAGATAGGCCTCCATAATGGATAGAGAACTAGTCTCAGTGTCAGGGAGTCCTGAATTCAAGTCTCACCTCTGATATCTACTGGCTGTATGAATGACCCTGGGCAAATAATTGACCTCTTGGGGCTATGGAAAATTCTTTAAAATTCTAAATTTCAGAGCAGATAAAGATTTGTACTGGTGGAGGGAGTTTTCTATTTGGATGAAATAATAGATGCAGACCGTGGCAACTATGAGCACATGTTCTTGCTGCCATGATTACTCCGTGAGGAAAGGAGAGAGAAATTCCCTTTTTGCCTTACTGGAAGACCAGGGAAGAGCTGGCAGAATTTCAAAAGTGAGAAGAGGGGGAATGGATGGGTCTTTTTCTTCTCTTTTTTAGAACATAGTAGATAGGTGACATTTCTAAGCTCAGCAGGCAATCTTCTCAGTCATCTAGTCAAGGGGACTGATAAGAAAGTGCTTCATCACCTCAAAGGACAGGTCTTTTAGAACTTAAGCAGAGCATATGTCTCCATGGAGCCAGAGTATACATGCCCAGCCAACACTGGCAGCGTCCCAGGACAGCAGGACAGGGACTTCCTTGATCATCCCCCCTTAGATTTGTGTTTATGTCTATGTCTATGACTATATCTATGTCTTACCTATATCTGTCTATGTTTATGTCAATATCTATATCTACAGTTGATTCTCATTATTCAGAATAGTTATGTTCTATAACATCATCTCAAACAATGAATCAGTGAATATTGAACCACTGGTTCTTGGGGAAATACAGGGTTGGGTTCCTGTAAGCCTCTAGTCACATTTACTTTAGCACTTTTCAGAGCAGCCTCAAATATACATTAGTTAAATTCCTTTTCCTTTTTGTTGGATGTACTGTATTGTTGATTCATTAACATTAAACTCACAATCAATAGTACATGTAATTCATGCCTGAATGAGACTTTTCTAACACCTGCATTTTCTTTGTAAGGGATATCACAGCCTTCTTGTGATTAGGAACACTAGATAACATGTCAGCATTATACTTTGGGGCCATTTTAAAAAATGAAATCACTATCAAAAAACTCAAAAAAATGAGGAAAATGGCACTAAACTGAAAAAAAGATGCTCATTTACAGTATGAGAGCTGAAACAAGAAGGCAGAACATCATCACCTTGTTTGACCTTAGCTGGGAACGTGTGCATCTGATGATTCAAATTTTCTGCTGCTCTGCACTTTTGATCTTCCTAACAATCCTGGGAGGTAGGCTCTGTATTGTTATTCATATTTTATAGTTAAGGAAACTGAAGCAAACAAAGGTTAAGGGACTTGACCAGGAGTATATAACTCATCAGGTGAGGTTTCATCCAACTGCTCAAGGATCCATGACATAAAAAATGTTAAGAATGTTGTGCTATAAGAAAAGACAAGGAGGTGGATTTCAGAAAAACCTGTAAAGACTTACATGATGTGATGCAAAGTGAAGTGAGCAGAACCAGGAGAATTTTGTACACAATAACAGCAATGTTGTATGATGATCACCTATGAATAACTTAGCTCTTTTCAGCAATACAATGATCCAAGAGAATTCCAAAGGACTCATGATGGAATATGTTATCCATATCCAGAGAAAAAACTGACAGAGTCTGAGTGCAGATCAAAGCATACTATTTTCACTTTCTTCTTTTTTCATCACTGTTTCCTTTTGGTCTGTTTCTTCTTTCACAGCATGACTAATACGGAAATGTTGTTTCATGATTGCACATATACAGCCTATTTAAAATTCTTACCTTTTGGGGGGAAAGGAAGGAAGGGAGAGAGAAAATTTGGAGTTCAAATAAAAAATGAATGTTGAAAATTGTCTTTACAAGTAATTAGAAAAAATGAAATACTATCAAAAAATGTCTACCATAGACCTTTTCTACTGAGTCATAGACCTATTGGGACGCATGAATTGTATTGGTATTTCTCTATTTACAAAGAGGTAAGTCCATATTGTAGGATCAAAAATAGAAGGGAAATAATAGATATTTCCTATTTGAAAACAGAGAGGCCTCAGGGCACTCACAATCTCACTTTCAATTAGTCAGAAAAGACTTCCTGAAAGATATGGCATTTCAGAACGACCTCTAAAGAACAGCAGGTATTGATTTTCAAATAAATTTTACCAAGTAGGTGAATTCACAAATATGGAATCCAAGAATAATGAGGATCAACTGTATATCCCCATCTAATATGTGCCAGTCATTCATTCATTAAACATTTATTAAGCATATTCTATGTGCTAGGCACTGTTCTAAGTGCTAGGGATATGCAGAAAACAGTCCCATTCCTTGAGGAGCTCACAATCTAATGGGGAAGACAATATCCAAACAACTACGTACAAACAAGATATATACAAGATACATTGGAAATAATCAACAGAAGGAAAGTACTAGTATTAAGAGGATTGGGAAAGGTTTCCTGTAGAAGGTAGAATTTTAGCTGGGATTTAAAAGAAGCCAGGAGAGCCTGAAGGAACAGATTCCAGGTATGGGAAACAGACAGTAAAAATGCTGGGAGTTGGCAGATGGTGTGTCTTCTTTGAAGAAGGCCAATGTCACTGGATCAAAGATGGTTTAGTAGACAGTGGGGTGTGAGGAGGGATGAGGATGTAAGTCTTACAGTGGTTCTCAACCTTCCTAATGCCGCGATCCTTTAATACACTTCCTCATGTTGTGGTGACCCCCAACCATAAAATTATTTTCATTGCTACTTCATAACTATAATTTGCAACTGTTATGAATCATAATGTAAATATCTGATATGCAGGATGTATTTAAATTGAACATAACCCACAGGTTGAGAACCGCTGGTTGTAAGATGTAGAAGACTGGAAAGGTGGGGAGGGAGAAGGTTATGAAGGAATTTGAATGATAAGCAATCCTAATATATGCAATTTGTTGTTCAATTATCTTTCAGTCATGTCTGACTCTTTGTGACACATCTGGGGTTTTCTTGACAAAGATTTTGGAATGGTTTACCATTTCCCTCTCCAGCTCATTGTGTAGACAAGGAAACTGAGGCAAACAGATTTTTTTAAGTGATTTGTCCAAGGTCACACAACTAGTAAATGTCTGAGGCTAGATTTGAATTAAAAAAGATGAGTCTTCCTGACTCCAGGTCTGGCACTTTATCCACTGTGCCACCAAAAGAAAATGGCAAGTGCTAAAATTAAAAAAAATAAAATTTGCAAAGAATCCCTATTTAGAACTACCTTTCTGGAAAAGGAAAGACTGTTCACACCAACTCCACTCCTAAGTCACTCCACCACCTCCCTGTACCCCCTATCAACAAGACAGTTTTCAAATCTCATTCTCCAGTTTTAAGAATGGCTTTTTACTCTGAACTCAGTGTCTAGGATTAGAAGGCTTAGCGGAACCACAAGGCTAACGGAAACCATCTGAGTAGTGTGGCTAGTAGACTAGCCTAGCAGACACACAAATACCTGTTTTGGTTAATGGAATAGAGAAGAGCTGCTGAACAAGTTTGTTCTCTGAAGTTCTCAGGACCATGACGATGTCAGCGGGTAATGTATCTCTGTTCTTCTCAAGGAAGCCAAAAGCATCATATAAAACCTGCATCAGAAACAGTAAATAAGCAAAAAATAAGCTGCCTGCTGTCAGTAATGGGAAGAATTTGCCTAAGGTGAGTAATTCGTTGTGACAGAGAGTGGTTTAAAGACAGACCTCTGAAGAGAATGCAAACCTGGTGCAGCTGTGCTGTCTAAATCTAGACACGGAAATCAAAATAGAGAACGGCGGATGTGCAGTTGCTGATGGGCCCTTTCACCCTCGCTTCTTGTCAGAGGCCTCTGACAGTGAAGGACAAGTACAGCAGCATGTAGGATGACAAGAGGTGGCCTCAGAGTCTGGAAGACCTGAGTTTAAGTGCTGCCTCTCACACATTCTGACTGTGGGCAAGTTAGAACCTCTCAGTGCTCTAGTTGCTGAGAATGTGTTGAGCTGAATTGACAGAGAGTTTCCTCACAAGGAAATTTCTTGTACTAATTAAATCAAAGGTCTACTCCTGGCTCTATGTAAATAAATTGTTCTTCTTCTTCTTGTTGTTACTACTACTACTAATACTACCACCAGTACTACTACTACTACTACTGCTACTGCTACTGCTACTACTAGTACTACTACTACCAGTACTACTACTACTACCAGTACTACTACTACTGCTACTACTACTACTACTGCTACTACTACTACTACTACCACTACTACTACTACTACTACTACTACTACTACCACTACTACTACTGCTACTGATTAGAGGTAATATGGAGCCGTGAAATAACCAGGAGAAACCTAGGTCTGAATCTCATCCGTGACACTTTGAAGCTATGTGACTATAGGCAAGCCATATAAACTCTTTGAGCTTAAGTTTCTTATATCTGAAATGGAAATAATAACAATATTACCCATTTCACACAGTTAGGCGGTGCAGTGGATAGAACACTGACCTTGGAATCAGTAAGACTCATTTTCCTGAGTTCAAGTCTAGCCTCAGACATTTACTCAGAGAAGGAAGTGGCCAACCCCTCCAGTATCTTTGCCAAGAAAAGCCCAAAGGGGATCACAAAGAGTCACAACTTAAAATGACTATAAACAAGAGTTGATTTCACAGGGTTGTTGTGAGAAGCAAATGAGATAATGTACGTGAAGTGTCCTGTAACCAATCCTGCTAATGAGAAGCTGGTCTTTTGTGCATTTTTGGCAAAACCTTGTTTCTGTAACCTGAGTCTCAAAGCCCCTTTGTATGGGACTCTTTGCTCACTTTGCTATTGTCCCCTCATTGATGGAAATCAATGCCCTGCTTCTGTGAGAGGGGCAAGATTGGGAAAGAGGATTCCTCTTCAGTCTCTTGAATCTTTGATCTCTGCGATTGCTTTAGGCATTTCTGGTTTCCAACCTCAGAGAGAAGATGGATGATGCCAACCCCACTTGAGAGGAAAATAAGACCCCGGAAAGAAGCTGATATGAGAGCAGCTGTCAGTTTCCATCACATCTCTGTCTCCTGCTTGCTATACTTCTAGAGTCTTCAGGGAATTTTCCCTTGCTTGAGATCTGGGACTGTTTTATTTGAGCTGAGTTACCTGTTCTCAATGAGAGAACTTTTATCCTGTATCATCTGGTATATATTCTCCTATGTATACTTTCTCTGATTTGCTACTAACTTGGATAAATGGGTTTCTCTGCTACTTTCTATGTGTGTTTGTTTTGGAACTGGCGTTTGATGGGAAGAGAGTCAAGCCTTGGATATAAAGCTTGGACCCTTCTCTTCCCTTGAAAGAAACAGCAATCAGAAGTCTAGCTTGAACATGAAAACCAAATGTTTTAGACTGATAACATTTAAGGAGCAGATAGACACAATTTTAGCCTGGTCTCTTCTCTTTGAGGAGAGCAGAGTGGCCAAGATTCTGACTTCAAACTCCTGCTGGCAGAAATTAAAAGTTTCCTTTGGGGAAGGGGAGGAGGGAGAAGAGGGTAGAGATACCTATTCTGCCTCCCTTCAAGTGACACAACAATACACTATACTGCATGTGGGGGACATATAGCATCTCAGTTATCCTCTTCTTCTTTTTTTTTTTTTGCTTTTTGGAGGGCAGCTGGGTTTAAGTGACTTGCCCAAGGTCACACGACTAGTTTTTGTGTTAAGTGTCTGAGGCCGTATTTGAACTCAGGTCCTCCTGTCTCCAGGGCCAGTGCTCTATTCACTGTGCCACCTAGCTGCCCCTCAGTTATCCTCTTCTAAAAAAAACCCCTGATTTTTTTTACATCACCTTCATTTTCCAATATATCTCTATTCTTTTCCCTTTTCAATCATCCATTAAAATAAGAATATAAAAAAGGTGAAAGCAATTCAACAAAAGTAACAACCAAGACTTCCATTATACAGTTAATATATCCACACCTAATCTCCACACCTCTGCAAAGAAGGGGTGGAAGTGAATGTTCATATCTCAGCCACGGGCCAAATTTGGTCATTTAATTTCATATATTCTATTTTGATTGCTATTGTTGTTCTTTCCAATGTAGTCATTGTGTTTATGGTTTTCTGGTTCTGTTTACTTCACTTTGCATCAATTTATATAAATCATCCTTTGCTTCTCTATATTATTCATATTCATGGTTTATTAAAGCATAATAATATTTTATCATATTGGAATTTTTGTTGCATTTCCTATGCATTATTTCATTTAATACATCTCTTGGAAAGAGGCAGAACAAGTAACTTACAGATAAAATCTCAAACTCAACATATCCAAAACAGAAATCATTATCTTTCACTTCCAAACCCACTCATCTTTCAAATGTCTGTATTTCTATCAAAGGCACCACCATTCTTCCTTCTTCTCAGTTTGAACTTCAAAGCCCTTCATAATCTAACAGGCGCCCTCAACCTCCCCACTCGACCTCTTCTCAGTCTTCTTACACCTTACTCCTCGTCCTATACTCTTCAGTGCAGTGACACTGGCTTCCTTTATGAGCCCAAAATGACACTCCATCTCTTGCTGTTGTTGTTGTTCAGTTGTTTCAGTCATGTCTGACTCTTCATTACCCCATGCTGTGTTTCCTCTGCAAAGATAGATCCTGGAGTGGTTTACCATTTCTGCTCCCTTTCATTTTACAGATGAAGCAACGGAGGCAAATAGGATTAAGTGACTTGTCCAGGTCCCACAGCTAGTAAGTGTCTGAGGCCAGATTTGAACTCATGACTCTTCCTGACTCCAAACCCAGGACTCGATCCACTGTGCCCCCTAGTTGCCCCTATACCATCTCTTAGATCTGAGCACTTTCTCTAGTTGTCTCCCATGTTTGGAATGTTCTCCCTCATCATCTCTATCTACTGCCTTCTTTCAAGTTCTAGTTAAAATCTCACACTCTACAGGAAGACTTTCCTAACCCCTCTGAATTACAGTGTATTCCCTCTTTTATACTGCATACTATACACCGTATACTTGTTCGTACATATTTGTTTGCTTCTTGTATTCCCCGCCAGGTTGTGAGTTTCTTGAGGGCAAGGGCTAGAGTTTTGCATCTTTTTATATCCCCAGTGGGCAGCTAGATGGCATAGTGAATAGAGTGGCAGTCTTGAAATTAGGAGGACCTGAGTTCAAATCTGTTTTCAGATGCTAACTAGCTGTGTGCCCCTGTGCAAGTCACTTAATCCTGTTTATCTCAGTTTTGCATCTGTAAAATGAGCTAGAAAAGGAAATAGTAAACTATTCCAACATCTTTGCCAAAAAAGAAACAAATAAACAAATGGGGTCATGAAGAGTCTGACATGACTGACTAAATAACATCATGTCCTTGACACTTAGCACAGTGTCTAGCACATAGCAGGAGCTTAATAAATGTTTATTTACTGACATTGTTGACATCCTTAACTCCACACACTCCACACAGTCAATCGGTTGCCAAATCTTGCTATTTCTACTTCAATAACATCTCTCACATCTAACCTCGACAACATTTCTACCATCTAACCTCATCTCTTTATTCATATGACTACCTCAGACCTTCATTACCTTTCACCTAGTATTATAATGATCCCTTAATTCAGTCTCCCTGCCTCAAATCTCTCCCCATCTCAGCCTCTCCTCTACACAACTGCCAAGGTGATTTTCCACACCTGAAGAACTGGCCCTTGTTTTCCACCACTCAAGAACTCATGTTTCCCTATAGCCCTCCTCTGTTTAACTCTTTTTTTTTTTTGCTTTTTTTTTTGGAGGGCAGTTGGGGTTAAGTGACTTGCCCAAGGTCACACGGCTAGTTTTTGTGTTAAGTGTCTGAGGCCAAATTTGAACTCAGGTCCTCCTGACTCCAGGGCTGGTGCTGTATTCACTGCACCACCTAGCCGTCCCTCTGTTTAACTCTTAAAGCCCTGCAAATCTGGCCCCAACCTATCTTTCCATTCTCATTATGCATGACCTCCTTTGCTGGACTCTGATTCAGCCAAACTGGCCTTCTAGCTATTCCTTACACACAACACCCCATCTCCTGTCTCTTCATCTTTGCACTGACCAGTCTCCTTGCTCAGAATACACTCTCCTTTTCTTTGCTTTATAGAAGCCTCCCTTTCCTTCAAGATTCAGCTTGAGAACCATTTTCTACATGAAACCTTTCCTGATCCCTGTCCGCTAATGTGTACCCTCCCTCCCAAATTACTTCATATTTAACTTCCTTGCATTTATTTGTATTTGTTCTCATGACAGCTATTGTGTATGCACACTGATGTGCTTGTCTCTTTGAGAAGAATATGAGCTCCTTGGGAGTAGTGATTTGTAGTTTAGTCAGTTAGTTAAGAAACATTATTTAAGTACCTACTATGTTCCAGGTGCTGTGCTAAATACTGAGGCTACAAAGAAAGGCAAAAGATATTCCCTGTCCTCAAGGAGCTGACTCTAGTGCCTACCACATTGCCTGGCATACAGTAGACAGTTAATAAATACTTACTGATTGATTGACTGAAAAAAGCAAACAGAAGCTCCATCAAATAGCCTAATGTTTTACCCAACAAAATCGCTTAACTAATAAGCGGCAGACTCAGGACTAGAAACCAAGGCTTTAGATTTGTAGTCCAGGAATTTTTGCTGCATCTCACACTATATTAACTCTTATAGATAACAAAGATACATTTAGTACATTCTTATTACCACATTTAGGGAAGCTTAAGGTGGAAAAAGTGCAGTAGGAGACATCTAGTGGTAAAAACAACCCCCACACCAGTTGCTGAGGATCAATGAGGGATTCTAGAATGGTGGAACAGATAAATGCTGTTTTAAGGGAAACAAATAATGATGGGACATCCAAGGGCATGTGTGGAATGAATAAGGACTTCATTAATATGGATGTATATGTATTTATCTGTCTATCATCTATCTATCTTCATAGACACATGTATACATATTTACTAAGTGAATTTCAAGAAACTGGAGAAGGGGAGATCATATGAAACAATCTTCAGGATTTTACAGTATTTCACAGTCTTGATTCTCTAAGTTGACTAGTTCAATCATGCACCATCTTCTGCCCTTTACTTCCTTGTCTGTCCTTTTAGCATTATTCACATTCCTCACCCATAGGTCACCCCCATCATCTACCTTCTCTGCTCCAACTCCTATGTTACTGAATGCCACTGAAGGATGTCATGAAGTTGAACCAATTGAGTCCACTACAAATTTGTGTTATCTAATCTCAAATAGGCCCACACTTGTGCATGGCTATCCTTTTCCTCTTTCGAGACGGACTCCATCATGTTCCCCTAAGCCACTTACTTACCTTTGCAGAGTGAAATAATGCTCTGGGTGGGGCATGATGGTATTGCTAGTACTTTTTTGTTCCAAGTTTCCTGAAGGTAAAAAACCCTCCAGTATCAGAGAAGGGTGAGCCACTCAAAGCACTACATAGACAACTTAGTTGTCTTGCTTCAGCTGGTGGTGAAGAGACCAGCAAAGTCCCAAGGACATTCCACCGTGTCCCGCCCCTTAGTGTAGACCAACACTTTCAGGATATGGAAAAGAAAGTTGTTTAACCTTCTAATTTTCACATTTGGAAAATGAGGATAGTGATATTTATCTATTTGCCTTAAAGAGATGTTAAGAAAGTGCTTTCTAAACCTTAAGTTATATCAATGAGCTGCTATTATAGTTGGGTACTTATACTGAAGGCATGGGATGTGTTTAAGAGGAAGAAGTAAAACATAGCTCCTGACTAGGATCCAAAATAAAACTTCCTTTATATTAGACATGCTTTTTAATTTTACTTTTCAATGATGTTATGCATAATTAACTCATTTTAGTTATATATTTTAAAAAGCAACCTAGACATACAGTGTTTTTAAAATTTCTCCTTCCTCTCGTATTTTCTTTCTTTCCTTCTTTCCTCTCTTTTTTCTTTTCCTTGTTCCTTTTCCTTTCTCCCTCCTTCCTTATGTCTTTCTTTTTTTATTCTCTCTTTTTTTCTGTGTTTTAAATTTCTTTTTCTTTTCTTTCTTTGTCTTCCCATCTCACCCAGGCTAAAAGTGCAGTGGCTACCTACAAGCCTGATCCCATTAGGAGTTTTGACCTGTTCCATTTATGACCTGGAATAATTTGTCCCTCCTTAAGAAGTCTGGCGGTCCTTTTGGGGTTGTATCCCAAAGAGATCGTAGAATTGGGAAAAGGACCCATATGTACAAAAATATTTATTGCAGCTCTCTTTGTGGTGGCAAAAAACTGGAAACTTAGGGGATGCCCATCAATTGGGGAATGGCTGAACATTGTGGTATATGAATGTAATGGAATACTATTGTGCTATAAGAAATGGGAAGGAGATGGATTTCATAATTACCTGAAGAGGCTTATACGAACTGACGCTAAGTGAGAAGAACAGAACCAGGACAAATTTGTACACACTCACAGATACATCATATGTGTGATGACCAACCTTGATAAACTGGACTCCTCTCAGCAACACACAGTTAAAAGACAGCTCTACAAGTCTCAGAATGGAAGGAGATATCTACACGCAGAGAAAGATCTAGAAAGACCAGAGTTTAAATGGAGACTGGAACAACACATGCTATTGTTCTTTTCCATGTTTGGTTTTGTTTCTTTTCTTTTCTTTTCTTTTTTTCCCCAAGAGGAGAAAATCTGAAACTCAAGTGATTCTGAAACTGAATCTTGTAAAATAAAAGTAAATAAACAAGTCAATAAATTAAAAAAAAAGAAGTCTGGTGGTCTTTTTCTTCCAGGAGTTGACCTAACTGATGCTAAACAGTGTAGATACCTAATGAGCTTAGCCCACTGCAGCTCAGAATATCCAAGCTAAAGAGATCTACTCTCGTTTCACCCCCTTAGCTGCTGAGATTATAGGCCTCTACCATCATACCCAACTTTTAAAAATTTCTACAAAACACTATTTGTATTTATTTTATCATTGCCATTCTGGGACTCTGAAATGGGCCCTGCTGAGGTTAAGTAACCATAATTCAAGCAGTATTTTCCAACTGGGTAGCAAAAAAAAAATGATGTGTAAATCTTAAAAGGTTTCCTATTACTTATAGGAAAAAATACAAACTCCTTATCTTGACACTTATGGACTTTAGCAAAAGGTCTCTAAACCTACTTTTCCAGCCTTATCTTTCCCTAGTTTTCCAAAACTAGAAAACTAACCCATTTCCACCAAATACCCCCAGGTTTTTCTAATTCTTTGACTTTGTTTACATACCAATACTACCCTCTCTTTTTCTCCTCTCAAAATTCCTAAATTCCTTACCCTATAAGGTCTAGCTCAAATGTTATTTCTTGTGTGAAATGTCCTTTTACCTCCTTGATTAGGCAGAAAAGTGGCATAGTAGACAGAGCACTGTATTTGGAATCAAGGAGGCTTGAATTCAAATCCTGACTCAGACACTTCCTAGCTGTATGACTCTGAGTGTGTAACAACCTTTCTCAGCCTCAGCTCCCTCATCTATAAAGTGGGAATAATAATAGTAGCCACCTTACAGGACTATTGTAAGAACAAAATGTGTTAATCTGTGTAAAGTCTTTAGCAAACCTGCAAGCACTATATAAATCTTAGCTATTTTGTTTTAGCCAGTGTTAAGGATGCATACAACATGTTCTGCTTTATACCACAGCCTCATTCCTGCTATGAGAGTAGAAGCTATCTGAGGACAGACACTGTTTTTATTCATCTTTGTATCCCCTTAATGCTTAGCATAGTAGTTTGTGCACAGCAGACTGGATTATTTTTAAATTAAATTTTATTGTTTTCAATCAGCAAAAATCTGTCTTCCTACCTACCCACTCCCTATCTCCCAAAAGAGAAAGAAAGAAAAACAACACCCTAATTACAAACATTTATAGTAAAGCAGAACGCATTTCTGCATTGGCCATGTCCAAAAGAACATACATGTCACTTTGTGCTCTGAGTACAGTACTTCATCTCTCTATTAGGAAGTGAATTAACTGGATAATCTTGAAAATAGCCCATAGTTTCCATGGCCTTCAGTTTCATCATCATCATGCTAATCATCATGGCTGACACTGATATATGGCTTTAAGGTTGGCAAAATGCTTTACATTCATTTTTTTATGTGATCTTTACAACAACACTGAGAGGTATATATAAGGATTTTCTATAAATCAGGCATAATACTGATCTTACCTAAGTGTAACCGCAAGCACCCTAGTATACCCAGGATGGCTGCTAGCACAGGTTCTTTGATTTGCTTTACTAAAGGAAAGCAACTCAAAAGTGGTTAAAAATCTTACTTTAATTAAACATACATATCATTCACTTAGTTCAGGGGGAAAAGTCAACACCCTGATTTTCAAAAAATAGAAACAAATTATAAGCAGACAAAAAATACAGAGAAAATACAATTCAACAGACCAACAGACAGGGCTTCTAGCTGTCTGATCATTACATATATACAGTGTTAGGTACTAGAGAGAGAAGCACCAACATCTGAGTTTTCAAAGCTGGGAGTGGGGTGGGTCTTAATGGTTACCTAGAGTCTCATCTGGCCAAAATCACACAACTCTTCCCATAAGTGAGCCTCAAAGCAAAACCTCAAACCTCAAACCTTCTCCAGGGTCAGAAGACACCACAGCCTTCATGACGCACTGCCTAATTACAGGGTAACAAGGTGTAGACCTTCATGAAAAACAAGTCTCCCCTAAGCAAGCTTCTCTTGTGAGGTCCATTAAGGAGCAGAGAAGCTTTTCAAATTCCCTTACTGTTACACTAACTCATAATGTTGTTATGGGCATCAAAACCCTTTGTAAAATTAAAATACTATACAAAGGTGAGGTATAATATGGTACATGGCATAATACCATATACTATAGTATATGTAAGCTATAATGTAGTAGATACAAAGCTTGACTTGAATTCAGGAAGACTTCGGTTCTAATCTCCTTTCCTCTATTTGTTGGCAATGTGACAATGGGCAAATCACTTTAACTTTTGAAACCTCAGTTTCCTTATCTATAGAACAGGGATATCTATGCGTAGAGTATCTACCTCATTGGGTAGTTGTGAGGCTATAACAAGAATATGTATGAAAATATTTTATAAATGTCAGTTATTTATATTTTATAAAGGAAACTTTAAACATCTGCCTTGACTCTGTTATTGGAACCTGAAATTTAGGTTGATATAACATCACAGTAGTTGGATAAAAAGAAAACAATTTAGATTGTCATGAACAGCATACTCCAGTGGAGGTATCATCAAAGGACCTACATTCAAATCCTGGTCCTCCTATTAACCATCTATGTGAATTTGAGCGAGTCAATGAACTTTTCTAGGCTCCAATTTCCTCATTTATAAAGTGAGAAGATTGGACCAGATGGCTTCTAATGTCCCTTCATACTCAAAATCTATGATCCCATGTCTCCAAATATTTGGATGCTTGGTGTTGGGTAGAATAAACATCTGGATTCTTAATTGATTTTCTTGACTTTTTATTTAGATGCTATGGTCCCCTGTAGGCCTCTCCTAAAATTATATCGTCCCTCCCAGTTTTATTTCCATTTTAGAATTACTTTAAAATGTGAACATTCATAGCTAAACACACTGGGAAAAGATGTAATATGTTTGCTCTCTGGAGAGCTGTCACTTCTAGGCAATACCTCAGGTAAGAGGCAGATGGCAGCTCTCTAGGCCACCCTTGTGAGAAAGTGTTTCTCTGCCAGAGGCAACTTTTGTGATCAGTCCCACTGTGAAAGTTTGTGAGTTATGACTATGGATTTAAGAAAAATTAAAAAGGAAAGAAATCTGCAAACAATTTCGCAAGCTTCACAGACATGGCAATGTAGCCATTTATTTCTCATTAAATTCATATCCAATAACAGTCAAACACCTTTTACCTTTCCAGCGTAGTGCTGAATGCCAAAACATAGCTCCACTCGTTTTGGCCTCCAGAAATATTTACATCGCAGATTATCTTCAAATTTATCTGTTCAAAGACACAAGCAAACCATAGTATAAAATATCCTTGAGAGCAACTGGATCAGGCTTTCCACTTAAACCAGTCACAAGTACCTGCCAAGAGCCCCTGAAGATCTAAATAGAGAGAATTACAGTTAAGTCTGAGAGAGTCACTGCACTTAGACTACAAGAGAAAGATGGGGTGGGAAGGGAGGTGTTTCTGTTGGGCATTTTTTTTCTTTGTTGCTTCATCCCCTCTTCAGGCATCTGATTAGTCCAGGGGTGGGGAACCTGCAGCCTTAAGACCACAGAGCAGGTTGCCTGCCCCTGGACTAGGCAATATCTCCCAGAGTTCATGGTTTCCAAGTATGATGCTTCTCCTGCTTCTCTAAGAACTCCCTACAAATACTTTTTTGCAGTACCAGAAACATCACCAAGTTGCTCTAGGACAGAAGCTGTCCCAGGGGATGAAGATAATATGGGTTTTAATTCATCTTGGCAACACACAAGATTTATAGGTACTCAGGGAAATTAATAGAGGTGTCAACAGACTAAACTTTTCATAAAATGTGGAATGCAATCTGCTATATGAATAACCTTCCCCAATAAGGGAAAGGATAGAAATAGTCATTCATTCATTGAGTCTGTCATCAAGTATTTACTAATACCTGCCAGGAAGACAGACAGTGTTGTGCTAAAAAACAAACAGAAAAGACCTTCAGTTCAGTCCTGTGGACATTTATTAAGCAATCACAATCACTATTTACAAGGTGCTGTGTAAGGTGCCAGAGATAAAGAAACAAAATGGTCCCTGTCCTCAAGAAGTTTATGGCATACTGGGGGTTGAGAGGGCACAGCATGCACATAGCTAAGTAACTACGTAATACTTAAAATATAAGAGAGAGCGAGAGAGATAAGGAGAGATACAAAGAGAGAGACAGAGACAGACAGAGATAGAGAGAAGGCAATAGCTGGTTATCCATGATGATATAATAATACTTAATTCCTGTTCTTAAAGAACTTACAATTTAGGTGAAGCCCCCCAAAAAAGGTACCTAGCTGACACAGTGGACAGAACATTGGGCTTGGAGTCATCAAGACTCCTTTTCCTGAGTTCAAATCTGTTCTTAGACACTCACTAGCTGTGTGACCCTGGGTAAGTGACTTAACTCTGATTGCCTCAGTTTCCTCATCTGTAAAATAAGCTAGAGAAGGAAATGGCAAACCACACCAGTATCTTTGCCAAGAAAATCCCAAATAGGGTCCCAAAGAGTTGGACATGACTAAAATGACTGAACAACAAATAAAATGAGGGTATGATAAAAAAAATAATGTCAGAAATGTTAACAAGGTAATGTATGATAAAGTGAAATGAATGGAACAGATAAATAATACACAGAGATCATTGTGTATTAGGATGGTCAGAGAAGGATCCACAGAGCAGGTGAATATTCTGCAAGGTCTTTAATTATGAGTAGAAGATGAAAAAGCAAAGAAAACAGGGCAGCTAGGTGGTACAGTAAAAAGAGTCAGGCCTGGAGTCAGGAAGACCTGAGTTGTAATCCAGTCTCAGTCACTAGCTGTGACCCTGGGAAAGTCACCTAAGACTGTTTGCCTTAGTTTCCGTATCTGTAAAATGAACTGGAGAAGGTAATGGTAAACTGCTCTAGGATCTTTAACAAAGAAAGCCCAAATGGGATAATGACACAACTGAACAACAACAAAAAGTAAAGAAAAGGAATGAAAGAATCCCAGTGAGAGAAAATAGTATGAGTGAAAATGAATGAGTAAGAATGAAGGGGAAGGGAAGGGAGCAAGCAATTATTCAGCCTCTCCTCTGCGCCAGGCTCTCTGATAAGCACTTTAATAAATATTACCTCATTTGATCCTCACAACTGTGGGAGATCAGTGATGTTATTAAACCTATTTTATAGTTGAAGAAACTGAGGCAGAGAGAGGTTAAGTCACTTACTCATGGTCACTCACAGCTACTGTTTGAGGCTAGATTTACTACAGGCCCAGCACTCTATCTACAATCCAACAAGAATCATGTGTTTGGGAAGAGTAAATATAAAGATCAGCCTGGCTTTTATAAAGATATTATGGAAGAAACTAATAAAAAGCTGTGGGTGAAAGGGGAATATGGAGCCAAACTGTCAAGGTCCTTGAATTCCAGGCTAAGTTTAAGCTTCAACCTATAAACAATGGAGAGACATTGGAAATATTTTAGTAGAGGAATGATATGATAAAGCCAGCATTATATTATGGGATGATTAAACTAGTAGTCATGATCTGGATGGAAGACAGAGGGGGGAGGGAAGTAACAGAGAAAGAAGAGAAAGAGGAGGGAGAGAGAGAGGGAGGGAGGAAGGAAAGGAGGAAGGGAGAGAAAGAGAGAGAGGGGGAGGGAAGAGACAGGGAGAGAAGAGAAAGAGGAGGGAGAAAGAGAGAGAGAGGGAGAGAACTATATAGGAAGTATATATAATAATTCTTGCATGCAATGATGAAGGTATAGACTATGGCCATGTCAGTGAGTGTAGAAAGGAAGGTTAGGGATAGGGACAACCTGGGATTTCATTGATCTAGGGAACATCTAGGCAAGGAAACTCCCTTTACCCATGCAAGTCAGCATTTTATCAGCAAGAAAAGGTGAAAGACTTCCATGGGACCACACAATCAGTAGGTGTCAGAGGAAGCACTTGGACAGAGGTCATCTTGACTTTGAGGTTGGCTCTCTGTTACAGGGCCACACTCTCTCAGAAAGGATGGGCCAAATCTAAAGGAAGATAAGATTTGCTGACTGGGTGTGGGAAAGGAAAGAGGAGTGAAAGATAAATACAACTCCCAGATCTTGGTGACTGGTAGCTCCGTTTTCAGAAATAGAAAAGTCAGAAGGATTTGGGGTCGGTGGGTGGAAAAGATGAGTTCACTTTTAGACATGCTG
Source organism: Pseudocheirus occidentalis (assembly GCA_028646575.1). Taxonomy (NCBI): domain Eukaryota; kingdom Metazoa; phylum Chordata; class Mammalia; order Diprotodontia; family Pseudocheiridae; genus Pseudocheirus; species Pseudocheirus occidentalis. The sequence goes on along the minus strand of CM053596.1, from coordinate 178,163,373 downwards.
AGTATGGGAAGGTGGTAGGACATAAAAGTTACTTGTCACTTGCTAAATGTTCTCATTAATTTTAAAGGGGCCTACATTTTATACACATATTACTAGCTGAAAAATATTACTGAGTATGTAAAGCTTTGTTTTGGATCCTCTTGCCTTGAGGATATGAACAGATGCCACATTCTGGACTGAGTGTGTATTCCTTTCTTGAAAAAATACATACCAACTAATGTCAGGTCTGTTGCCTGGGGAAATCTGCTTTCTTCATCAAGGAGAGAAAGGAGTCCCATTGGTTTCTGGAGAAACATATCCAGGAGAGGGCGGTTGTCTTCATATTCCACTATTGTGGCATCAATTCCTTCATTCTGATATTCCATCTGTTGGAAAATTTAGTATGAATACACACAATCCCTTTTCCCCAACATTTGACTAGTCAAGTTACAAACAATATATTATTTTGCTGTGAAGTTTCTAAGAATAAGTTCAGCAGAGTGAATAGAGTCAGTCTCAACACTAGGAAGCCTGGGATTCAGGTTCAATCTCTGACACACTGATTGTGTGACCCTGGGCAAGTCATTTGACATTTTAGTGTCCCAAACAAGGGTTTCAGAGAAGGGGTTAATGTACATAGGTAGGGGATGTTCCCCTATTCAGGAGTACCTTACATCAATGAAATTTCTAGAGAGAAATAGCATTAAACTTTCTGTGATAAATTACCACTGATACTTACATGCTCTCTTGTGTGCAGAAATGTTTGTGTGGTTCTACCTGCTAATGACAGCCGATCCTGGATAAAAAGGAGATGTATGTCTGTATCCCAAGAGAGAGTGTGACACTGCATTTTTAGAATTAAAAAAAAGGGTAGTCAAGAGGACAGCTAGAAGAGGAGGGAGGCCGAAGAGAGGAGAAAACCTTCTTTGTAAGCGTCTGATTTAGACCAGGAGGCAAGATTTCTCTGGCAATGGAGCGAGTCAGTCTAGCCTGACAGCCTCAGACAGAGAATTCTATTTCTCACAGAAGCAGACAAAAATATTTCCTACTGAGGATAGATTGGTAGTTGGTAACAGGGAATGGGAGAATAGGGAGCCCTGTACAGATTTATACACAACAACTGAAGAAAGCTATCAGAATTTTCTCCAAAGCCAGACCAAAGGGCACTTGGTATTTACTTTAGGTCTTGGGGATGACCTAACTAATAACCGGTTTATGTGTATCTCATAGTCAGCATTTCTTTTTTGGAGGGGGTGAGACAATTGGGGTTAAGTGACTTGCCCAGGGTCACACAGCTAGTAAGTGTCAAGTGTCTGAGGTCAGATTTTGAAATCAGGTTCTTCTGACTCCAGAACCAGTACTCTATGCACCGTCCCACCTAGCTGTCCCATTATCATTCCTTAAGTGGTTACTGCTGTATGAGAGAAGACTGGCCAGAATGGTTTTTGTTTCAGGACCAACTACCTATGTTTAGAAGGAAGGGTAGGTCTTGGTAAATTCTCCAGCCTAGAGACAAGAGCAATCCTGAGCTACAGCAAAAGCGGGAATCTAGTAGCCAGTTCATTATTCCACCCAATACCTTCTGTTTGTTTTACTTACTATCAGTTTCATAGGACTCAGTTCCCGTTACTAGGAAACTAAGGACATCCACTGCCCCTCTATAGAACCCTAAATTGGGCAAGACTTCTAGCAAGGGTGACTTTTGAGGGTAACACAATTTATGGCACAGGGACACTGATGGGATGCTGAGAGCAACAAGGGGCTAGACCCTACTTGCAAGTTCATCAGTCCCATTTTAGACAAGATCTGATATATTTTCTAATTAAGCAGGGAGATGGGGGGACTATGATGTATGGAATTAGTCAACAGATAGTGGCATTTTGTTTGGAAGGAGGCTTTAAATAATTGGCTTGTCACCAGTTCCACACAAATAGGAAATTGCACCTTTCTAAAGAGATCTAGACTTCTCTATTTGGGCTAAATTTAGACTATTTACATGTTCTTGATAGGAATTTTCTATTTAAAGCAGAATCTCCTCTCTAGCCAGCCCATTTTCTCCAAAGTCTTCCCTCTGCAGCCTCTCTACCAGAGATTTTGTTTTGGGCCATAGACAATTTGGAGGGAGTTTACCACCACCTATCCTTATCACTTCCATTATCATATTTAATTATTTCAAAATTCAATTTTACCTGCTCAAGTGCAAAAATGTGTTGGTTGAAATAGTACTGAATTTGCTCATTGGCAATGTTTATACAGAGCTGCTCGAAGGAGTTTCTCCGGAAGTTCTCAAATCCAAAGATATCCAGAATCCCAACATTCATCCCACGCTCTGCATGGCTGCATGGGAAATAAGCATAATGTCTCTCCACAAGAAGAAAGGACTTCTGGACAGCAGATAAAATGTACACATGTTACAGACCTGTGCACAGTCACAGAAAGAAGAGACTCCCTGCTAAAGAGAATTTGGTATACTTGGAGAAACCATATAGAGATGATAAGGTCTCTGTCCATCACTGTCTCTCTCCCCCCCTCCTCTCCCTCTCCCCACCTCTTCCTCTCTCTCTCTCTCTCTCTCTCTCTCTCTCTCTCTCTCTCTCTCTCCTCTCTCTCCTCTCTCTCTCTCTCTCTCTCTCTCTCTCTCTCTCTCTCCTAGTTGCTCCTGTTTTCCTCTCTTTTCTTTTTTGGTCTACACTTATGACTTCATCAGCAGATGCCTACATCAGGCAGGTATTCACCTATAATTTATGGTCTTTGGGGTTGCCTGGAGTACTGAGAAGTTAAATGACTTACTCAGGACCAAAGAGCCAGGAGACATTAGAGGCAAAACTTGAATCAAGGCCTTCTCATCTCCCAGGGTCAGCCCTGATATTGCTACATTGTGTTCTCTCTCATTTATTCTTATGGGGTTTCATATTCTCATCTTGTGTTACGTGACTCACTTCCCTGAATGGACGTTGCCTCAGACAAACTGATACCTGGGAAATGCCCCAGCTTAAAGTGGCCAAGGTCTCCCCCCCACCCCCCCACCCCCGCATCCAGGACTATCACCAGTTGTCCTGACCTATGCCTTGCCCCTAGACTCTGATGACCTTGGAGGCAAGAGTGAGATTGATGACTTTGCACAGTCCTGTCTCACTTAAATCCAATTCATTTGCAAGTCAAGGCATCACCCTCCTGAAGTCATTGGTCCTCTTCAAAATAAAGGGTAAACAACAACAATGACTGTCCTAAAAACTGTGGGAAGAATAAGCTACATGCTTCCCTTGGGAATAAATGCAGTATGGAATGAGACCTCATGAACGTGTTGTAAATAAGGATATAGCCAGTTATGTCTTACTAAGAAAAAAATAAAGAACAGATGATTTCTGTTTTAAAGTTCAAAATACATGTTCCTTTCCCCTTAAAAAAAAATTAGTGCTATCTTCTGAGCAAACCTCTAAACTCTGTTTCCCTTCCTCTATCCCTCTCTCTCTTCTTTCTCCCTCACCCCTTCCCTCCTCCCTTCCTTCACCTTCTCCCTCCCCTCTCTTTCCCCTTTTCTCTTCCTCTCTCCCTCCCCAGCCCTCTCTCTCTCCCTCCCTGTTCTACACCCCCTCTCCCATTTCCCCTCCCTCTTCCTGTCCTCCCCTCCTTCTCCTTCACTCCCCCTCCCACTCTTCCCTCTCTTTTTCTCTTCCTGTCCTCCCTCCCTCTCCCTCAGTTCCACTCCTTCTTCTCTCCCCCTTCTGTTCCCTTTCCCCCACACATAGACTTGCCATATATTTTTGTCTGGCTGTAGAAGCGTGTTGATGCGATTTACAATCCAGCTGAAAAGCCTCCCATATAGGGCTTTCGACATGGCATCTCGAACGTCAGCAGCTTTGTCCACAGTGTTGGTACGGATGATAGTTTCCCCTCTGGTGACCACGCAATGGGAGGTGAGAGCTTCCTGGAGTTCCTCGGAGCTGATGCCAAGCAGGGTGGCAGCTGGAACACAACAGAGCCCAGATGTGGGCCTGAGACAGGGCCTTCCAAAACTGCCACAAGCCAGGGCAGCTGCAGCCACAGTAGTAGTAACAGAAATAGTAGCATCATTAACATGTACTAGGAAAACATAGGGCCTGAACATCAATAGTTACCATTTTCCAAGGCCACTGAATTGGGAACTTCACTCTTATCCGTCTGGTGTTCGGAGGAAATTGATGCAAACTCAATGTTCCCAGTGTTCAAAATTGCTGCTAAGATTCTGTACACTGAATGTACCTCCTGAAAGGGACACCAAGTACCAAGTACCATTTTTTTCTGAGTTATTATTAACCAGACTAAATTAACACTATAGTTCTCAAATTCAGATTTTTACATTGTTCTCTTAAATAGGGAGAAAAACTCAACTGATTTTGAATATAATTTTATGCAAGGGTAGAGATGTGCCTGTCATGCCCTGAGGTGGGATCATAGATATGGAATTGGAAAGGACCTAGAAGCCATTTAAACTCTCCCTGCCCTGACCCTCCCCCCAATTTTACAGGTAAAGTCCAGGGAAGTTAAATAACTGATCCAAAGCTTTGTTCCTCTCCAGGACGCCCTGCTGACCCATCTCTGTAGGACTTAGCCTACCATGCCGTAGAATTCTCTTTAACATACAAGCTCATTTTGCCCCTGGACTGCTTCTCGCATCAGAAACACCCTTGTCCATGAGGCCTCACCTTCCAATTGGCTGGTTAATTTTTTCCACTATTTTAAGGAGGAGGCCCAAGCTGTTCAGGCCACACAGCTGCTTCACCTCCATAGGTTTTCTCTGCATTCACCTCTCCTTTGCTGGGTACATTCCCCTTCCCTTCTTCAGTGCCCTTTTAATGTTGTCTTCCCTGTTAGAATGTAAGCTCCTTGAAGAAAGGGACTATCTTTAAGCTTGTGTTTGTGTTCTCATTACTTAGCACAGTGTCTGGCACAGGACAGGGTTTAATAAATGCTTGTTAACTGATTGACTTACTACATGGGTAGTAAGTATCAGAGGGAAGATTTGGATGCAGGTCTTCAGACTCCAGAGTCCTTGCTCTTCCCCTTGGACCCTGCTGCCTTTGTCATGGATGGGATGTGGGAGTGGAATAAAGAGCTAAAGGGGAAAGGATAAGCCCTCATTTTCATGATGATAAAGCAAATAACATAAATATGAAAAATTCATTTTTTTATTCCATTGTATTCATAGGTTCAGAGATGGGATGGAATTTAGAGATTATTTGGTCCAAGGGTTTTATCCTCTTTTGTTAAACTTTTAGAAGTTAGCCTGCATTAACTCTTTTCTTAACCTCTTGAAGGCAGCCTGGTATTTCAGTAGAGAGAGCTCTGGACCTATAGTCAGAAAGACCTAAGTTTCAAATCCAGTCTCAGATATTTACTAGCTGTGTGACCCTGGGAAAGTCATTTATCCTTGTCTAACTCAGTTTCCTCAACTGTAAAATGGGTTTGATAATATCATCTACTTCCCAGGGTTACTGTGAGACAATATTTGTAAAGCACTTAGCATAGGGCTTGACATACAGTAGGCACTTAATAAATGTTTATTCCCTTTCCATTCTCCTTCCCTTTTATGTTCTGATCTTTGGCACCATGGTGACCCCTGTAGATTACCTCTCAAAATGATGTTTTTAGTATATACAATAGAATACACAGGATTGCAAAGAAAACCAATTATACTGAAATATAGATATCAAAATAGCAAATTCAAGGAGCCCAGGGTAAGAACCCCTCACCTAGTCCAGCTCCCCCATTTTGCAGATGAGGATCCTGAAGCCCAGAAGAGTTTCTGAATAAGAATTTGAAACCCAGATTTTCTGACTCTCTTCCACACCATGTTCTTTCTGCCTCTTTTTCTGTAACCAGAAATTCTAGAGCCAAGAAATATTTCCAGAATAAAAACACTTAGGCAGAGATCTATATTTGTGCTAAAATAAACAGCTCCTAAATGATGATGCCCCCATGCCTACAGCATTCAGATAAGCAATAATAAAAAAGGAGCCAGCCCATCTACAACAGTGCCATCTGCTGGCTGCCTGGTAACATAGCAAAGCTAAATGGAGATTTTCTTTTCAAAATTGTCTGCTCTAGGAAAATACCAGATTTAAATGAAAGCCCAAATGGCCTGCTCTGAGTTACTCAAATTACTATTTTGATAATGTAACTTAAGCAGTTGGGGGGGGAGAGTCAGGATGCACAGTAGTGGTGGTAGTGGTAGTGTGTGCATATGTGTGTGTGAGTGTGTGAGTGTGTGTGTGTGTGTGTGTGTGTGTGTGTGTGTGTATTCTCTGTGTATATGTGTTTTAGGGAGGTGATTTTACTGATTCCTTAGAGCATGTGGAAGTCCCAAGGGTCAGGTTCTCTACTGATGAATTAAGCTATGGCTTCAAAGTCTCTAATTACTCAGTTCAGTTTCATTCACTTAACCACTTTAAATCAGATTCCCAGGTTGCCTAGTACATTCCCTTCAACTTGAGTCAAGTCAGATCAGTCTATCAGAAAGCATTTATCAGGTGGCTATTACGAACCAGGCATTGTATTAGGGGCCAGGGAAACAAAGGTAAAAATGAAATATCCCTGCGTGCAAGGTGCTTATATTCTATTGGGAGATAAGTATAAATTAAGTATACAAGTATAACCCAAGTTCCAAAGCCTATTGGTATGCCAGGGCATTAATCTCCACCAATGAAGAGGGAGTATGGGCTTTGGGACTTGAGTTATACATAGAATTGATACAAAATAAATACAAGATGACTCGTGTGTGTGTGTGTGTGTGTGTGTGTGTACACAAGTGATCCTGAGCTCTAGAAGGAGGTGGGATCCTAAGAGGAAGAAGTAAGAAGTGTATTCCATGCATTCAAGAGAGTTTGCAAAAGCGTGTGAAGAGGAACTGTGGTAGGAAGAACAAGAAGGCCAGGATGAGAAAGGAGAAAGGATATGAATATACAATGAGCCTAGAAAGGTAGGTTGGAGCAAGTTTTCAAGAAATCTTAAATGCCAAACCAAGGAGTCTGAGCTTGATCCCAGAGGCAGAGCTTTTCTGAGCAGGGGAATAACATAGTGAGACCTATGCTTTAGCAATTTCACTATAGCACATGGAGAACTGAGAGTCATTTGCTAAATACTTACTATGTACAAAGAAGAGAAACAGACAAAAAATACTCCCTGCACTCAAAGCACTTATGTTAAACTTTGGAGAAGTAGAATGAGCATAAAAATAAGCATAATGCCAAGTAATCTGTGAACAGAGAGAATACTAACAGCTAGGGAGAAGGGATCATGCGTGGTTTCATGGAAGAAGAAGCCCCCGAATTGAGCCTTGCAGGGAAGAGAAGGATTCTGATGGGTATTGATGAAGAGGGAGCTCACTCTAGATAGGAGGGACAGTTTATTCAAGTACATAATGAGCAGGAGATGGAGTATCCAGTTTGGGAAAGAAGCCCAGTTTGGCTAAAACATAGAGTTTGTAGAGAATAGTATGAAACAGGCTTAGAAAGGGAAGCAGAAGCCAGATTATTTAGGGCTTTAAATGCTAGGCTAGAGAATTTTCATCATATACTAAAGACAATGGGAAGCTGACTGAAGATTTTTGAGAAGAAGAGTGACAACGTCAGTCATGCTTTGGAAAATTATTTTGGCAGGTATATAGAAAATGTACTAGAAAAGGGAGAAAGTGAGAATGGGAGACCAATAAGTACCATTACAATAGTTTCATACCACTATGGTAGTACTAAAATAGTACCAATAGTACACTAAGATCAGTATAGTAGTTAACATCAGAGGGGATGAGAGCTTGAATTAGGGTGATAGCATCACTACAAGTGGAGAGAAGCTATATCCCAAAGAGATTTTTTAAAGGGGGTAAGGACCTATTTATACAAAAATATTTATAGCAGCTCTTTTGTAGGGGCCAAGAATCAGAAACTTAGGGGATGTCCATGAATTAGGTAATGGCTGACCAAATTGTGGTATATGATTGCAGTGGAATACAAGAAAAAATGGGCAGGATGATTTCAGAAAAAGCTACAAAGACTTACATGAACTGATGCAGAGTGAAATAAGCAGAACTAGGAGAACATTGTATACAGCAACAACAATATTATACTGTGAGCAACTGTGAATGACTTAGCTAATCTCAGCGATACAATTATCTAAGACAATCTCAAGGGACTCATGATGAAAAACGCTATCTTCTTCCAGAGAAAGAACTGATGGTATCTGAATACAGTTTTTTACTTTTTCCCTTTCATTTTATTTGGTTCAAGTTCTCTTTGACAAAATGACTAATAAGGAAATGATGCAGATGACCCCCAAATCTGTGGACCCCACCTTAGTCTTTCTTCTAAATACCCAAGTCCCAACTGCTTATAGGATTTATTCCCATGGGTGTTCTATCAGTTTCTCCTCCAAATTCCCCTCTTCCTGTTGAGGGTACAACAAACTTCCTTCATGCATGTTGGCAAGTCAGACTTGTTCTTGACTGTTAATTATTCCATCATTCTGTATGTACCAAGTCTTGATGATTCTGCCACTACAATAGCTCTCATTCACATCCTTTTCCCTACTGAAATGATCTCTTCATTGGTCTCACTTCCAATCACTCCCCTTTCCAATTCAATTTGACATTTATCAAAATAATATTACTAACAAAAAATCTGACCATGACAGTCAGCCAATAAACATCTACTATGTGCTGAATGCTATGCTAAATACTAGGGATCCAAAAAAAAGTAGAAGACAGTCCCTGCCCTTTGGGAGCTCACAGAGGAGACAATACATAAAAAACTATGTCCAAACAAGTTTTTAGGAAAGGAAGGATATTAGCATTTATTAAGCACCTACTATGTGCCAAGCATTGTGCTAAATGCTTTACATATATTTTAAATTTTTATTGTCACAATAATCTTTGGAAGGTAGGTGCTATTATTATCCCCATTTTACAGTTGAGAAAACAGAGGCAGACAATGGATGAGTGTTTTGCCCAGGGTCATATAGCTAGTAACTGTCTGAGTCTACTTGAACCTAGGTCTTTCTGACTCCAAGGCCGAAGTTCTATCCACTGTGCCACCTAGCTGCCAAATTTACAAGACAAATTGGAAATAATTACCAGAGAAAAAGCACTAAATTAAAGGAAATTAGAAAAGGCTTTCCAGTAGAAGGTAAGATTTTAACTGGGACTAGAAGGAAGCCAGGAAATCCTAGAGTCAGGAGATGTAATGCTTTGTTCAAAGAACAGCAAGATCACTCACTAGATCGCAGAGTATGTAGAGGACTATGGATCTAACACATACTATGCATCTAGGCACTGGAGATACAAAGGCAAAAATGAAGTAGAAGCTTATATTCTATTAAAAGGGACAATATGTCTCTCTCTCTCTCTCTCTCTCCTTCTCTCTCTCTCTCTCTCTCTCTCTCTCTCTCTCTCCCTCTCCCTCTATCTCTCTGTCTCTCTGTCTCTGTCTCTGTCTCTGTCTCTCTCTCTCTTTCCTAACACACACATACATATACATTTACATATCCATCATATACATATATATCATATATAACATATACATATACAAACAGAGTAAATGAAAAGCTAGCTCTAACTGTCTACAGAGACCTTGTAGCCTGAATCTGTATATATTTACTTCATAACTTTTCAGGGCTATACAAAACACAATTATATCTTAAGGATAACTACCATCTTATCCTGGGAAATGCTGAGTGGATTATATATTTTTTAAATTAGGCTTCCTGCTAAAGTTATCACTCAATATGAAACACAAATACATACACACATATACGTACATATAAATGAAATTCATATTATGATAATTCTTATCTCACCAACTCATATAGAGGTGCCATATTGTACAGTGTTAGATCTTGGGATGCGTCAGTTGAAAAACAGAGATCCATACATGGAAGGTAAAATGTACTTGACATTGCCTGTAATTACTAATTACTCCCCAGTCTGCGAAAGAATTTCAAGACAATTTCTTGATTCTGCTGACTACCTTTTGCTAGGGCATGTTAAATCTGGTTATAGAAACATGTGGAGAATGGTATATGGAACAGGTGGAGAGGGAAGCATTGTCAGAGAATTAGTATTGTGGTTGGAGTAATTGAATTAATGCAGAGTAGTTATATGAATCAGGAACTATGAGACAAATTGAATGATTATTAATCAGGACTGGTTGTCTAGGGCATGCATAGGTTTGTAAGTTAGTCTGTGTACAAACTCTTGGAGGACTGGATTTATCCCATGGATGAAACTTGATATGAAGGAAAATAGAGATAGTAGATATTGATGCTGGGTAGACACTGGCACATTCCTCCACTGGTAGTTAAAGACATAGGATGATGTGCGGCTCATTTACAGTGCCCTCCCACAAAACAATATCAGCATTTGGATGAAAATGAGGAGAAATTCCTAACACATGAAGTATGTGGAAGACATAATTTCAAATGCCCCTGAAGGCACCTGGGGAGATTAAAGCGGACCTGGGTCTTAGAGGATGATTGAGAGCAGTTAATATATGTTATTGGGCCATACTTATTAGAGTATTATATGTCATAATGTCAAACAAACAATTATATAGGATCATATCACCCAAAATGGAAGACGGACTCACTGATCTACATCATAAAGATTTGGGGATAATTTTCATTAGAGCAGTCTTTCATTTAAAGAAAGAGACCCGTCCCTATTGGAGGTATTGAGTTGCAATGAGAAACTTTTTCTGAAATCTTTGCTGTTGAGAATTCAATTGATGATGATGATGATGGTGATGGTGATGATAGCTTACATGTATGTAACACATGATAGGCAATAAAATACTTTCTACATATTGTCTAATTTGATCTTCATAACAAACCCATAAGGTAGGTATAGTATTATCCTCTTTTTATAGCCGAGGACAAGATGCAAAGACATTGTGTGGTTGGCCTGAGATCATATAACCAGGACGTATCTAGAACACATCAAGATTTGATTTTTAAAATGTTGGTTAGTGTAGCAGATAAAGGGCCAGTCCTAGAGTAAAGAAGATGTGGATGTATTACCACAAGCAATTCACCTAACTTTTCAGTGGTCACACACGTTACAGATGAGGGGAAGATGACAAACATTTATTAAGCACCTACTATGTGCCTGGCATTGGGCTAAGCACTTTAAAAATATTGTCTCATTTCATGATGACTTACTAATATACACTGATTGAAGAAATTTCTATAAAATGGAAGTTTTTCACATTAATGAAATCTCAAATTTATTCACCACTGCCCCAAAGAGAAACTCCAAAAATACCATTGTAAGGACCTGGTAATAAAGTAAGGAGAGAGAGGGAAAGAATGCTTAAAAGAACTAATGGGTATTACAGAAAAGGATAGGGACTTCCATTTAGTTAAGATAACCTAAATAGTAACAGCCAAATAATGTAACAGAATTTTTAAACTGATCATTAATTTATCTCCATATCTCCATATCCATATCTCCAAAACTGTTAGTTTAAAAGTGTAAAGTTTAGTCAGTTGAGCTATTTGATGTGGGAAGTAGCAGGGAAAGGAGAAAGACTAGGAAAGAGGCTTGATTGAAGTCACCTGGATCTTTGTGAATCTAGACAAACCTGGTTTGTTCCTATTTACAGACATGTCTTTAGGTAAAGTAACCACTCAGTATAGTAGACCTGTCTGTATAAGTACATGAATCCACAGGACCTAGGGGGTCAGAAAGATAAGATCATTTGAGAAAGACAGATGAAAAAATATAGTACCTTCCTTCCCACTGTGGATCAAAATAAGGTGTATCTTAGCATTTAACATGGAAACAGTCAAGACACACACAAACACACACAGAGAGTCATTCTTCATAATGTACTCAACAGTAATTGAAGTAAAAGCATTTTTTTACTATTTTGTTAAATCTAACAATTTATTATTTGTATTTCTATTTTGCATTTTTGTAACATTGTGACAGCTAAAGAACCACTTGACTTTTGTTCCATTTAATTTCTTTTCTCTCTTTTTTCTTTCTATCTTGCTGTAGCACCAACACAATATTCACAGCATCAACAATGACTATAAATATATCGGCATAGTTCTCAATCACAAAATATAATAGACTGCCCATATAGAAGACAGAAGCAAAACATTTATTCAAACATCAGAAAGCTGAATCCATCATAGTAGCAAAGAAGTTAATATATCATAACAGCACAGAGAGCCACAGCATCCTTTAGCCTTTCCACAAACCAACACTCACAAGCCTAGCTGTCTGCCTGCCTGCCATCCTCTCCTACTCTTTAGCTGCTCTGACTCCCAGTTTTCTGTGGGCTTTGCTCCACCCTTCCGCCCACTACAGGCTCCATGTGATTACATTTGGCCTATTAGAGGGCAGAGAAGATCTTCAAATTCTCTTAGGTCTATTAAGGTGCAGTGAAGTTCTTCAAATTCCCATTCCCATTACACTTGCCCAGGCAGGAACAGCAGCTTCTTACAGGACTGACCCCACTACTGATTGACACAGGAGATTTGACCTGCTCTGTTTCCAGTACTGGTTAGTTTGTCCCTCCTAAGCAGCCTGGTGGTAACCCTCTGCTCATTATATTAGTCCTAGATTTAATGCAGATACCCAATTGACTTGGTCTTACTGCAGCTCAGAACTCCAAAGTTCAAGGGATCCACAAGCCTCAGCCTCTTCCAGTAGCAAGTATTAGAACTATGCACCTACATGAGCAGCTCCAGTTAGTTTCTAGTTCTAGACACTATCCTTGTGCATGTCCTCCAGGAGACAGAGCTGTTCTTTTTATAGGACTCCACAGATCTCTACCCCAAGACTTGAGATCTCCATTCTTAAAACCTCACTTTAAGGAAGTGCTAAACCTATTGTACAAATCTATTTGAAACTATATTCTTGCCATTGTAATGGTTCTTAGACTCTTTTTCATAATTATTAACAAAAAGCAGCATTTTAAATTAATAAACATAAAGCACTTTTAACAGATGCCTGAGTGTGTTTAATTGTTCCCTTCTAAAGAGTCAAGGGAAAGATATTTCTATTTTTACCTAACCTTTGGGAATTTCCACTGTCAGTCAGCTTAAAGTCTGTGGGAGGCTGACAGTGCAAATTAACAGCTGGCTAGAAAGAGGAAAGGTATTATTATGATTAAATCCAACCACACAGGGGAGTAAAGTCCCAGCCAAACTCACTGGATTAGAGCAGCGGTCTTTTGCAGAGAATGACTGTCCCAGGGTAACTGGGGTGTCTGGCAATCTCATCCCTTAAGATTTAATACTCCCTCCTAGTGCCTAATCTCTCATTTCCTTTGTTGGAAAAGCAAAAGAATATAGATAGTTTGCAAAAACTATGGCATGAAGCCCAGAAACTGTGACATGAATATATCACAGAATAATATTTTTGCCCAGGGTTATAAATATTTTCTGTCACCTCTAGCATATATTTAATAGAGACAGTCTGTATCTCATATGATAAGAGTAGTACAACATTCACAGATACAGTAAAAAATGGATGACTACATACTCCTGCAGAATTAAGTTACTATGCACAATTTAAGGGGCATAAATGAATTTGTCTTGGTGCCCAAGAAGTTATTTCTATAAACATTCCTGAGAATAAAGTAGACAACAAAGTACTCTCATAAATGGTTCGATTTAATGGCTACAACAGCTACAAATATGGGAAAAGATAGCATCATTTAATGAAAATGGGGTTCTTTCAAAGTTTGCTATCACAGCTAGTCCATATTAATGAGAATTCCAAAATATAGAGACCTATGTTGCTCATAACCCAATCCCTATGGTATTCAGAAAGCAATTAGCTCATTGTGTCAGAAGTGGGTATCTTGTTCTTTAAGCCAACTAAAACAGAGGACAGAGCTTTAAATAGGGTGGGTACTGCAATAATGCAGATACTGTTAGCACTTCTGTTTCTTTCAAAACTTGGAAACAACATACCTTAGCACCTATGTAACCATAATACTTTGTTAAAGTAAGAATCTAGCATATGGTCCATTTCCCTTCCTGTTCTGCTCCTTCCTCCCTGCCATGCCCCTCCCCCCAAATGGCCTTTCTAACCTTGCCATGGGGTATGACCATTATGCTTCTCTAGGACCAAGGACAGAACCACCACCATCCTGCTTCATATTCATTCCAGAACTCTAATACAGCATTTCCACAAAGGTTTTTAATGGAATGTGAATAGCGGTCCCATCAGAAAGGAGGGTGGTGAAAAGGACACGTTATACATCAATTAATTTTTTATGTGAAAATAGTATTAATTGCCTTTAGTATTTTCCAAAATTCCCCCAGGTCTCTCTTCATCCTTACAGTATTTTTCTCATCTGTAAAATGAAATTGTTGGCCCCTATCGATGGCCTCTAAGGTTCCTTCAAGCCCTGAGTCCAAAATGGTACAATTCTATTCCATGTTTTCAAGACACACCCCATCAATTAACAAGCATTTATTAAGTGTCTACCATGGGCCACAAATGGTAATGGACTCTAAGGACATTAATTCAAAAAGTGAAGAGCTTCCTGCATTTGAGGAACATTCTTGAGTCACATTCTAACAGAGAGACAAACATGTACAAATATAGATATATGCACAAAATAAATCTAAGATACTTGGGTGGGGGAAGAAAGGCACCAATAGCTGGGAAGATGAAGAGAGGAGTAATGTAGAAGGTGGAACTCAAGCTAAGTCTTGGAGGAAACCAAGAATTCTCGAAGAATGCAGAATCTGAGGGTTCTCTCAATCTGTCCTAAGCTCCCTAAGTATAACATGCCATTTGGAGAGGCTCTTCTACAGAAATACAGCCTTCTGCTATTTGAGGAGTTACCTATTATTAGGCAGACACTTACCTCATCAGTGAACCCTATAATCTTAAAGCAGTGCTGAATTTCTTCAAATTGTTTTCCATATGACCCTTTAGCAATAATATCTTCCATCACCCTTCCTGTCTCATTATCTATGTACCTAAATGAAAAGGAATGTTATCATACAGTATTGTTTTTTGTCTAAAAAGTTGCACCCCAAATTCCATGCATGCTGCGACCCATTTTCTTGCAGGTGCATTTGTCTAAGAGACCATATCTGACAAGTGGAACTAATTATTCATGTGGCTGGGTAATTTGGGTACAACTGAAAATTTAATCCCTCCATAGAAAATCCAGGCAGTGAACCATAGTCATTGCCACATAAAACAACTTTTTTTGGGAGGCGACTTTTTAAAACGGAATATTGGATTAAACACCCACCCCTAAATTCTCAGCTAAATTGACTTCATAGTTTCAGTCAAGAAAGCATTCACTCAGCATTTAAGTGCTTGCTCATTGCTAATTACATTTTTATTTAAATACAAGAATCACAATATAGTTACCGAGGAGGCTTTTTCTCTGGCAGACTGTACTCAGAAATTTTCTTTTGGTGATAAAGCCCAGCATAAATATAGTAAAAAATGTGAAAGTTTTTCTCTCCTCTGGAAAAAAAATGTTAAAGTGTTGTTAAAGTGATATTCAAGAATTCTTTTCAAAGCATAATCTTTTTGGATTTGCACAATGGTTCCCTGTGCAAGGAGGTGAAATCTAGAGCTGTGACCCTACCAAGTTACACTTATCCTCAGCAGAGCTTACCCAGGCTCTGCCTGTAATCACTCCTACTTAGTTCACCACTCTACAGCATAGTCTTGGGTCAGTCTACTTTCTTTCATCATTTTTCTGGTCTCAAGAAAACACGGGCACTTCCTCTTTGGAGTGCCAGGTCTACCTCTTTGGCTCCTGATTCTTAAAAATAGCTTGACATAGTCATTGCCCTTACAAAGAGACTGGCTCTTAATCTAGAAAATCCTATCTGCCAGTACCTCTTTCCTCCTAGTCCTATTCTGTTCCTGTTCTTTCCTTCCAGGTGTATTCTATTCTTCTTTTTCTTTATAAGTTAAGCAAGTAGACTCTGATGTCTGAACCCTCCTCTGTGTACTAGACTCACCATCTTGGTACCAGCCATCATGGCTTTTTTCCTGAGAAGCAGTATTGTATGGTAGAATGAACACTCGAGTTGAAGCTGGAGAACACACGTATGAATCCCAACTCTGCCACTCAATCTCTGTAGGACTCTAGGCATACCACTATGCTCTCTGGTCTACTTCCTCATCTATGAAATGAGAGGGTGGAACTAAATGACCTTTAAGGCAAAGTTTTCCATTTTTTTGTGTGTCATAGACCTCTCTGGCAGTTTGGTGAAGGCTAAAGTTTCTTCCACAAGAATAATGTTTTTAGAAGCACAAAACAAAATACATCACATTACAAAAGAAACCAAAGATTAATGAATATAATGATGGACATTTTTCCCCCTGATGGAAATTTTTTTCCCTGTTCAAGGAAAAATGTACTGTAATGTATCCATGATCCTACATTAAGAACCCTTGCTTTGAGGTTTCTTATGGCTCTAAATCTGAGTCTGTTGTGCTTTTTACCCTTTATTCTTCTATTTTTCTAAAATCAAAGTTCCCTACTTCATGCTGCTTTATTCATGATATTTTTGGTTCTGAGTCCCGATTGATTCCAGTGGAAAAATGCCCTTACTTAGAGTCAGAAGATCTTGGTTCAAATTTTGGCTTTGAAAATTACCACCTGTGACATGGGGCAACAATAATTCTCATTTATAAAGTACTTTAAAGTTTGCAGAGCATTCTACCAACATCAGTTTGTTTATGAACCTTATAACAACCCTGTGAACAAGGTGCTAGATCACTGTCCCCATTTTACAGATGAGGAATTGGCTTCCAGAGGTTATAAATAGCTTTCCCATGGTATCTTGTCACTAATTTTTTTGTTCTGTTTTGGAAAATAGAATTTTTTGATAAAAATATGGGACTTACATTAACAAATATCAGTAATAGTGATATAACCAACATAAATAAAAGCTTTTTAAAAAAATTAGCATATAAAAATTTACTCAATTATTCGTAAGAGCAAAAAGGGAAACTGAAACCAATAACTTGAGAAGCACTAAACTATATCATTTTGCTTTTCTCTGGTCCTCAAATTACTCATCTACAAAATAAGGGCAGAGGACTTGAAGGCCCTTTCTGGCTAAATACATTGTTCTACAATCCATTTTTTTTTTATTATGAGACCCTAATCCTTACTCAGGATTCTCAATAGCACCAATCAATCCTGGCACAAATTTCTTTTAGTCATTAGAGTAGATCATCATTTCTCTGCTACACATATATACCTTTAGAGATGTAACGCTCTCTACCAGTTTGAATTTAAAAATATTAAAAATATATCACATTTATATTTGAAAGCAGAAAGCTGGGGCTCTCCTTTTGTTTGGGGTGAATCCTCAGGCTTTCCTATTACCCTGGATGGCAGAGGAAGAGAAGTACCTGGCAAAACCACCAGGGGGCAGTGAGTGAGGAATAGCAAAGAAGCACATTTATACTCTACTGTCCATTCCTTTTTGTTTGATTTTCGTGGTATTCTGTGCTTCCAGGGGAAACTCTTTATGCACGATGTAAACAGGTGATTTCCAGAATACAAAGCAGAGACTGAAGGGGTTTTTTTTTCTTTTTTTTAATTGACCTGTTTATTTACTTTCAGTTTACAAGATTCAGTTCCACAATCCATTGAGTTTCAAATTTGAGACTGAAATTTTTAGAAGGAAGTTGGTGGTATTAGTGAATAAGTGAATCCAGGTGAATTTTGTTAATAAAATGGAAATGTAAAGCTTAATGGCTGTGATGATTATATACATGGCTATGCTAACGTACTAGACAAGATCCTCTTGGGGATACAGCTTTGTACATTGTTCTGAACAAGTGTTGGACAAGGAGATGCTACTGGTCTGTTGCTCAGGAAACAAAACTATTTACTGCTCTTCTTTAGCCACAGAGGCTGTAATATGTGCAATATTAACATGTGTAATGTGTAATAAAAACATACGTGGCTATAATATGTATGATAACGGAACCATAAAAAGCATAGTTTATGTTCCTATTCAGTAGGCCAAGGGGCCTTTATTTTTACTAGTCTTCTTCTACCAACACAAATCACAACCTTTCTATAAGTTGTAATCATAGTTTGGGAGTTAAATAAGAGAAGTTAAGTGGCTTGTCCATGATATCCCACAGCTACTATATGTGCTAGGCAGGATTTGAACCCAAGTTTGATTGAATTCCAAATCCAGTATTGTATCCATTACACCATGCTTATATAATCTTACACAAATAAGGATTTTAAAAGGATTAAACATTGTACCTACACAGCTTGTTTTATAACTCTGGACTTTTCCAACAGGTATTCAGAAATTTTTGCCCCCATTACAGCTCCTGTTGGTGTGAACATCATTTCCAAGTACTTCCCAAAACGACTTGAGTTGTCATTGATGGCAGTGCAGGCATTGCCAAATGCTTCCACTAAGGGGTTCACCTGGAGTATTTTCTCTCTCAGAGCCCGGTTGTTGGCCTGTACACAACAGAGAAAAGGCATGAACACACTTGCTTTGTTCATTCACACGTCCTGTCTACTTAAATTCCCCTTATGATATGGGAAGGAGGGTCCAAATGTGTTACTAGCAGCTAGCTGTAGAGAGTGACTTTCAAGATAAGAGTCCACAAGCAAAAAGCACTGTCTTCAATAGAAAGTTGTCGCACCATTTAATCCCAACAGATGGAAGACATAGAATACTGAGGAAAAACTTCCCTTAGTAATCTAGTGTTTAACAAACCCTTTGCCATTAGGAAATTCCTCCTCAGATTTAATCTAAATTCTCATTAATGGCAGGTTAAGCCTCTTTCTTCTTGTGTCTGTAACTGGTTACATATCATAGTAAACCTTCAGCTATCTGAAGACCATTGTTTTTAAGGATACTTTTCACCATCTTGAAGTCAAGGTGAAAAATTCCTGTTCCTTCAACATTCCCTCAAACATTTTATTTTTCCATCCTTTAAGTCACCCCTAGAGCATTACCCTGAACACTCTCCTGACACTTTCACCACTTTTATTTCCTAATGTTTTTATCTAAAATTTGAAAATGTAATTGCATAAAATGAAGCTCAAGGGGCCCTGGTTTTATCTACTACATGGGAGAAGGTGGTATGTTGGTAGCCAAAGGGGAAACATTAACAGAAGATTCAATCAACAATGTTGGCTGTTTTGGAGGGTTTTTTTTTTATATGAGTAAGAATAAGCATTGTGTGTTTCTTTCTTTACAAAATACTTAATCTGCAATACTTTCTTATAACTGTTTTACATAGCTGATAAATACCTTTCCCAGGAAGGTCAAATGCTGGACAATCAGATGGGCACTTTCTGTCTTCCCAGAACCACTCTCTCCACTGATGATAATGCACTGATACAGTAAACAGAAAGTCAAGGAGAGTATGATCAACAAATGTGAATGTTCAACTGTGCTTTCTGTATAGAATCAAGTCAGGATTAACTGATAAATAGCACACATCTGTTTTCTTCAATCTATTATTCAAATTAAAATTGCAAAAACTCTAAATGACAAAAAAAATTCGAAGGAGAGGAAAAGTAGAAGAGCAGGAAGACATTTCAAGGACACAGATGGCAGTTCAGTAAAGTAATGAAATGCTTTTTAAGAAGAGCTGTTAAATATGTAATCAGCTAATGTGGCCAGATTCATATTAAAATGTAATTGAGAAATATTTAGCAAAATAAGTTAAAATACAATGGTGTTGTATAAACAAATAAAATACAGATAATGTTAATATAAGTTTTCTAAATCAAAATGTTACCCATAAGAATCTTTATGTAACAACAATTGTTATTATTATAACTAACATTTATATAGTACTTACTATGGGCTAGACACTGTGCTAAACACTTTACAATTATTAATCTTTTTCTATTCTCACCAAAAGTCCTGGGTGGTAGATGCTATTCTCTCGTTTAAAAAATACAGGGATGCATCATATTTTAATTCCATAGCTTCAGTTATCTCCATTTCACAGATGAGGAAACCGAGAAAAACAGAGGTTAAATGATTTGCCCAGGGTACCACAGCTGGTGAGTGTCTGAGGCTGGATTTGAACTTGGGTTTTCTTGACTCCAAACCCAGTGCTCTATGTAGAGCATTGTGCCATTTCCCTGCCCAGTTTAGTTGTCCCCATTTTTATTTGAACTGGAAACCACTCTTCTAGAAGATTAAGGAAATGGACCAATCTCTAATAAGAAAGTGATTTTATATCCTTGGACAATTTCTCCACTTAAAAATTCTTACCACCCTGGGATTTCTGAAAGTTCCACATGTGTTAAGAATGGCCAAGGATGTCTTGCTGTCTCTAAAACTAAATGAATGCAATTCTTGCATAATGTAGCTTCCCTGGACACAGTCTCATCCTGCTGCTCAACAAGCCTGGAAACCTTAAAGAAGCTAACTATCCTTTAGTCAAACACAGGGGAAATTATTCTCTCCTTTAAAAAAAAAGTGCAGGAATCCATCACATTCTAATGTCACAGCTTCAAACTCAGCTCTCAGGGCAAAGAAAAGGAAAGTCAAGGGTGGTCAGAGGTTGACTTTTTCACAGCTGTGATGCTGAATGTGTCACCATTGTAAATGGAAAGGCCATAAAATTAAAATGGATGGTCTGTCTGTTCTTAAGCAGCCAATAGTTGAAGGTTAGTACAGCACTTTTCGAATTCCATAATCATTTATCAGCAGCCACATTAACAGGAGTGGTCACTGATAACCATGTAAACAAAAGATCCCATCATAACAATCCTAAGATTTTAAAAAGAAATAATTCAGTTTATATGGTGGTACATCATATTCTTATAGCAATCGTCATATAATTGGATTTGTGCTGCTCTAAGTCCTCATTATATTCCTATTAGACATGTCCTTACTATACCATGCCAAGATAAATGAATGCTCTTTGTGTTAATGCTTCTTATTTCCTAGGAAGTATTTTCGTGTTCTCTGCTCCTATGACCCTTCTAGTACTGCTGGATTTGATTGGGTGACAGCTCTGTTTGCTATGTTCTGTCACCAACTAGGATGGAAAGCTCTCTGGACAATGGGCAAGTAGCAAAGTGAGTGCTGAACTCAAAGAAGCCAGGGTAGAACAAACATATGAAGTCTTACCTGGTCTTTGCTGAAAGTTACCATGCCTTGGTAAGCAGCATCTGCTGAGGCAAATATATGGGGGGGATTTGAGGACCGTTTCACACCATGATACAGTTTGGAAAACTGCAAAAAGAAAAAGGTATGTTAGAAAGAGGAATGGGCACTGACTCTTAGAGTCAGAGGGCAGGGGTTCAAATCTTGCCTTAGACACTGCCTGTGTGATCTTGAACAAATCATTTAACCTCCTAAACCTCAATTTCCTCATCTGAAAAATAAGGGAACTGGACTAGCTCTCACTCTCACTAAATCTATAATTCTCTATGACAATATATCTTTATTCAAACCCTGAAACTTAATAATCCACAGGTTGATGCCTGAGGCAGCAAGGTGGCACAGGGTCAGGAAGACTTGAGTCTGAATCCTGCCAGACATGTTCTAGCTGTGTGACACTGGGAAATTCACATAACCCCTATTTGCCTCAGTTTTCTCAAATGTAAAATGGGAGTAATAATAGCACCCACCTCTCAGGGTTATTGTCAGGATCAGAAATTACGTTTGTAAGGTGCTTAACACTGTTCCTGGCACATAGTAGTTGTTTAATAAGTACTCTTCCCCCGATTGCATAGCCAGACCTTAAGAGTCTCTGCCCGCTTGACGGGAGGCCCCTACTCCCTAGCTGACAGCCCCAGGGATGTGTGCCTGGCCTTACACTGTCCTTCATCAAAGGCTTTTTCCCCCCCCTAATCTTGTGGTTTGGGATGTTTCATTTTTTAATATGATTAATTGTGCTTATTGTTTTCCTAGTGTCAACCCATCCTTGCCATCATGGCATAAGTCCCACTTAGTCATAAGGAATGATTTCTTGGATTAGTCCCTGTAATCTGTAAGACACAATTTTGTTTAAAAATTTTGAGTAAATATTCATTAATGAAAAAAATACTTTTCCCCTTCACCTCTCCCACACTTGGAAAAGATCTAAAGTCATTTACTAAATTATCTGTTTTAAAAGTCACCATGACTCCTAGCATGTAGAAATCCAGTTTAAGAGGCAACAGCTAACATTTGTAGAGTACATGCTTTAAGAAGCTATAAAGAAAAGCTGCACCTTTTTCTTCCTACCAGGTTTCCTTTGTTGATTTTTCAATTCAACTGGCTAAAGGAGTGACACACACCTTGAGGGATCTCTTACCTGCGGGGAGTATATGCTGAGATTTTGAAAGGGATTTAGGGCTATTAAGATGTCTCCAACATATGTATAAATCTGTAAGTCTGCATAACGTTTCTGTAGCTGGTGAATAATTGTATCCTGAAAAAAGACATTTTAAGTGTAAAATTAAACATACTGTTTTCTGGTTAAGAGAGAGTCTATAAGAAGTATTGAACTTATTTTACAATTCTGTGATTCTATTATTCTGTGGCTTAAAAGCAAGTGTACTATTTTTGCCCAAACACTTATTGGTAGACATGTTGTAATTGTCCCAGAATGTAGGATGCTTGAGGTCAGGTAATTTCTTTTGTCTCTTTATGTTCAATGCCTAGCACAGAATCTTGCACCCTGATATAGACTCTAAATAAATGCTTAATCTATTGAATTGCATTATTGATGCGAATGATGTTTTTCTCCCAAAGAAAAAGTT
>CM053596.1:178116043-178140567 GCA_028646575.1 Pseudocheirus occidentalis | reverse complement strand
CTTTCTTTCTTTCTTTCTTTCTTTCTTTCTTTCTTTCTTTCTTTCTTTCTTTCTTTCTTTCTTTCTTTCTTCCTTCCTTCCTTCCTTCTTTTCTTCTTTTTAACTTGCTGTGCCTGATTAAAACATCCCACTTAGAATTTTATTTAACAGGAAATTCCTGTTGATTAAGCACACACAAAAGGAGGACTTTATTCCATCATGCATTTTACTTCAAATTTATGTTGTGGGGATGGAGAATTCAAACACTTCTTTATCATACTTCAGTGATTTAGGCATTAGAGTTAAGGTTCCCCAGAGCTAGAAGATGCAGGTCTCTTGCAATTAACAGCTCTATTAAACATGCATATTTTAGAAAGGCTTTATCACAGTTTTCATTCTAGAATTCAAGCTATGCTAAGCTCAATTTTCCCCTAAATATATGATTCTTCTTTAAGAGGAAGAAATAACTATCCTGATTTTCAGGGATAAGTTGCAGATTTTATAAAAACAGAAAATAATTTCAGTGGATGTCATCCATCATTCAGGCCTATGACAAAATGGGATTTAGTGAAAATTTGTTTTCTTTATCACTCCATAGACTATAAATGAATGCATAATATAAGATCATAATCACAGTGCCTAGTTATTCCCTCAGCTTCATGCCAAGGTTACAAACAATTAACTTTGATGTGACTTTAGTAGAAGAAAGCCTTCAAAAGAAGGAATTAAAAATGCATTCATAGGAAATAGTGTCAACAAGCATGAGGATTCTTTCTCTCTTGGGGCACCGTACCTCATCTAGAACCTCCAGATTGACCAAATCATCATCCAGGGAACATTTTTCAGGACCTTCCACATGATAAGGTCTTCTGGTACACATGGTTTTGTGCCTGTAGATTTGCAGAAAAGCATCAGTGTTTATGCAGTAAACTATATATCTCACAAGAAGAAAGCATTTCATCCAGAAGGCAGACACAGTGACCAAAAGTCTTATCTTAATGTACTTGGAGAGAAAGGCTTTGTTAAAGCAGCAGACACTAAAGCTGCCAGCCTCTAGCTAAACGGTTTCTTTCTCTGGTCCTCATTCATGAAATTCTCCACTTTCCATCCCTGTACCTTTGTGCAGGTCATTCACCATGCTGGCAATTCACTTCCGTCTTACTGTTGACTCATGGAGTCATCTTTTAGATACATTCAGACACCATCTTCTACATAAAGCCTTTCCTGATTTCCCTCAACTGCTGGTGATCTCTCATGGAAACTTAGACTTAAACACTCTGTGTGTGTGTGTGTGTATGTGTGTATATATGTGGTATTTATCTTTATATGTACTTGTCTCCCTCATTAGAGGGAAGGAATAGGTAGATGGATAGATAGAGAGTTAGATCAATTAGATAGTTAGATAGAGAGACAGACAGACAGGCAAACAGATTTAATTCAATGGGCTACTCATTCAAGTGCATGTTTAATTCTGGGCAATATGCATTGTTCATCCATTTCGTTTTTCTACTATAGACTGTAGGAAATGACTAAACAACTAAGGATCTCATGGAGGAGCCCCTAGAGAATTCTTAAGCTCAGTACAACTCACAAAACACTATCTTGAAAAGGAGTATTTCTCCAAAGCATTTTGGCATTTTGTAAGCTTTAAAGCACTACTTTGAGAGCTGTTGTGAGCCTCAAGAGGAATATTGCATGTAAAGAGCTTTACAAATTTTAAAGCACTATTAAAATATAAGCTATTATGCAAATGTCAGTTAGAATCATTACTGTTATAATAAATAGGGAAATTGATTTTTTTTTATAATAGGGGGTGGGGGGATGGGGGACTCTGCAAAGGGCAACTAGGTGATGCAGTGGATAGAGCACTGGCAGGCCTGGAGTCAGGAAGAACTGTGTTCAAATCTGGCTTCAGACACTTACTAGTTATATGACTCTGGACAAGTCACTTAATCCTGTTTGCCTCAGTTTCCTCATCTGTCAAATGAGCTAGAGAAGAAAATAGCAAACCACTCCAGTGT
Organism: Pseudocheirus occidentalis; assembly: GCA_028646575.1. NCBI lineage: Eukaryota > Metazoa > Chordata > Mammalia > Diprotodontia > Pseudocheiridae > Pseudocheirus > Pseudocheirus occidentalis. The sequence continues at coordinate 178,138,567 of CM053596.1, read as the reverse complement.
CTTTGCCAAGAAAACCCCAAGTAGGGTCAGGAAGAGTGAGACACAACTGAAATGAACAAACAATTGCAAAGAATATAATCCATGGTAGACATTGACAATACCTTCCATATGTATGTGTTCCTGTCTAAGGCCTCACTTGGTGGTAATGTTTAGAGACTCATTGGACAAAGGTATCTCTTTTGTGATTGTTACAGAAATTTATTTGAGTTTAACATATGTATTAGAGATGTTTGTGTTAGGTTCCTTTAGCTACATTTTATTCTGCTGAATCAATTGGTCCTTGGTTTGCTTTGGAGGTTTGGGAGAAATCAATAAACAAAAGATTACAGCAGATTCGTGTATTTTAAGCATCTGTCCAACAGTGATGTGACTGGGAAGGTGATAATCTAATTCAGAAAATCTTCTATGAAAGACAACCTGTTCTCCTTCAATGTTTTCATCAGAAACAACCTTGATGTATGGTCAGACTACTCTCATAAAAATTTTATAGCAGAGATTCTGGGAAGATGGTGGAGTAGGTCAGAATATTCCAAGTTCTCAAGATTTTCCACCATAAAAGAGTCAAAATTGCACCTTAGGGTGAACAAAGTGTGGGTGGAGATAAATAAAAACAGGGGCATAACAGAGTCCTCCTGGGATAATTTGAGAAAATCATGAGAAAAATCCCAGGCCAAAGTTTGGTCCCTGTGAAGAGCAAACATCTCCAGGTTATGTTCCATTTTAACAGCAAGCTGTAAGCCTTTTAAACAACAAGCAGCAAGCCCTGGGGTTAGATGATTTGAGAGGCTGCCTCAGCACCAATCACCAGAACTTTTACCCCTGGGATAGTGAGGGAGTTGGGCGATTGAGTCCAGGAAGATCAAGGAAACCTCTGCTGACCAGGAACACAGACCAATTGTGCTGAGAAGATTGGTGGGGGTAAGAAGCAACCAGCACACACTCATTGGGTACAGAAGGAGTGGGGCAGAAAGTCTCTGGCTATGGGCACTTACAAGAGGTTGGGGATTTGGCTTTGGTTTCAAGCTAAAGGGAAGAACTGGGGCAAGAGGTACCATTTCCCATACCCCAGGGCTAGAGGTGACTACAAATAATTAAGCTACCACCACAAAAAATGCACGGGCAAAAGAGAAAGAATGCAACTATAGAAACCTATTATAGAAATAGAGATGACCAGGGTTTATCTTCAGAGGACTACATTGAAGGGAAAAAAACCCAAAAGAATAAAATCAAATGGTCACCTGCCCCAAAAGAATTTCTAGAAAATCTTTAAAAATACTTTAAAAATCAAATGACAGAGATGGAGAAAAAACTAAAAAAGAAAATAAGAATAATCCAAGAAAAACAAGAAGAGTATAAAAGAAAGTCAACCAACTATAAAAGGAGATCCAGAATCTTAAGGAAGAAAATGACACCCTGAAAATTAGAACTGGGCAAAGTGAAGCCAGTGAAGTTATAAGGGATCAAGAAACAATTAAACAAAATATGAATAATGAAAAAATAGAAGAGAAAGTAAAACATCTTATAGAGAAAACAACAGATTTGGAGAATAGATCAAGAAGAGAAAATATAAAAATAATTGTACTAACTGAAAATTATAATCAAAAAAAGAATATTGATACAATAATACAAGAAATAATTAAAGAAAATTGTCCTGAAGCATTAGAAAAGGGGGAAAGTAGAAATAGAAATCATCCATCACTTCTTAAAAGAGATCCTATAAAGAAAACTCATAGGAATATCATAATCAAATCCCAAAACCCCTAGCTCAAGGAGAAAATATTAAAAGCATCAAGATTAAATCAATTTAAATATGATGGTGCCATGATTAGAATTACACAAGACCTAGAAGCAGAAACATTAAAGAACCACAGGTCTTAGAACACAACATATCAAAGAGCAAAAGAACTGGGGTTCTAGCCAAAAATATCAAACCCTGCAAAGTTAAGTATTATCTTGAATGAAAAAAAAATAACATTTGATAAACTCTCAGACTTTCTAGACTTTGTTTAAAAAAATCCTGAACATAATAGATGATTCAACATAAAAGAGCCAAAGAAATATAAAGTATGTAACAAAGATTGATTATAAGGTATCCATAAGGACAGACTGTTTACTTTTTATATATGTAAAATGTATGTCTAAGGTTCTTATTAATAATTGGGTAGTTCATAAGAAATATTGGGGTAAACCTGAGTATAATATGAATTTAAAAAGCAAAACCATTTAGGAACAGCTTGAAAGAGTAATTATTTTATACAAATGAGGTGCAAGAGGAAGACCTGATATATAGGAAATAGATGGGGGAGGAGTACTGGTAATTCTGGTAACCTATTTTCATCAGGAATGGGTTTAAGAGGGAACAATACATATATGTGTCTGTGTGTATACATATATATATACATATGTATACACACACATATATGAGTATAAAAGTCTTCTAAATTCAGAAGAAATAAAACAATAGGGACATAGGGAGGGGGAGAGGACAAGGGAGGGATCTGTAGAGGGGAGGGTGAGGTAATATGTAAATAGGGGTCTAGAAGGGTGTTTACATTACAGGAATGGGAAGATAGGGAATGGACCCTTGGAGGGGGGTAGGCAAGTCATAGGAGGGTAAGGTAATGGGTAAAAGTAACATAGAGGAGGCAGGAGGGATAGGAAACAAGAGATATGCACAAAGATAATAACAAAGATCAGGAGTAGAATAGGTTTGGGAAAGCATATGTCTATATATGTATGTATATATGTGTATGTATATATAGCTATGAGAAACATATCTAAATTTTATTGCAGCCTTCTGAGACAGTGGAGGAGGATACATATAAATTTATAGATATAAAGAAACATATCTCAATTTTACTGTGGCCTGTGGGGTGAAGTGGGAGGAAAGGGATAAAAGAACAAAGTAAAAAAGCTCACAGAAGAGAATAAAAGAAAACTCACAAGGAAGCAAAGATGGACAATTCTCATAATTATAAGTATTATGTATCACATAGGTTTTCTTGAAATGAAAATTTACTGTTACATATTTTGAATCCTGTCTTATGCTCTGCTATGTACATGAACTGCTTTTTTCTTTCTAACTTTGTATTTAAGTTCCAATATTTAAGTTTATGATATGTTTTTGTTTCTTTTTTCTATTTTGTATTTGAGTCTAAAATAAAATTTTGAGAAAAAAAGATTTTATAGCAGCAAGAAAATAGGTATGTAAGTAGGTAATTGCTATCTTCTTGATAATATTTTTGAGGTAATAAATTATAGTTTCCATTCATCTGGAATCTTTCACTCTTAGATATTTTGAAAATTGATAAATAGACCCATGGAATTAAGGGATTTTGAATTTAAAGGGACTTTTGAGATCAAGTCCATCTCCCTAACACTACAGATGAGGAAGCTGAAGCCTACTTCGTATAAAGAAATGTTCATTCTATTTGGTATTCATGCTCAGAATATTTAAAAAATTAATTTTAAAACTGCATTGTTGCCAACATTAATTTCTTTTCTATAAATTTCATCAGATGTCTCAGCTCTTTCCAACTTAATCTTCTCTAGTGAAGTTACTACTTCTTAATGTAGTTTTTTAGATGCTGATGTAGTAAAATTAAAAGGATGTTTCCATTATAATTGCTAATGAGAATTCTATATAATACTATAAAATGGTAATAGGTCTGATCTATTTCATGACTATCTGTAATTCCTCCAGTTTCATCTGCAAATGTTCTCAGGATGATTTAACTTATCTTGTCTTATACAAAGTGTCCTAGAATTCCATATTCCCCTCCATTGCTCCCATGAGAAAATATTGCTTGGAGTCCTCAAATTTTTTTCTTTTTAACATTTTGTAACTATCTTCTAAATCAGTGCTGTCCTTGTTGTTAGGGTCTTCCATTGCCAAGGAGAACCAGCTCATCTTTTGGTCTTTTCATTATGATCATTCATTTGTAGCAGTTTCTCTAAGAAATGGTACTAGTTATAATAAATGTCTTTTATTTACCTAGTTCCTATTTTTGGAGTTGACAGCTCAAATTATTCAATTTAGTAAACACTTATTAAGCATCTACTATAGCCAGGCACTGTGCCAAATGCAGCAATACAAAAGACATTCCCTGCCCTTGAGGAGCTTACAATCTAATGGGAGAGAGAACTTGCAAACTAATAAATACAAAGCAAGCTACATACAGGGTAAATAGCAAATAATTAGGAGAGAGAAAATATTGGAATTAAGAGAAGAAAGAGAAGGCTTCCTGTAGGAGGTGGGATTTTAGTTGGGACTTAAAGGAAACCAAGGATATCAGTGTTCAGAGTAGAAGAGGGAGAACATTCCAGGCATGGGGGGACAGCCAGAAAGACTGCCTGGAGCACAGAGTGAAGGATTGGGTTAGGGTGGTATAAATTAATAGCACATCTTTTCATCTTTATCCTTTTCTTTACTATTGGCATTTTATTTTGAACTTTGATTTAACTAGTCAATCATCTAATTAAACATAGAAAACTAATTCTGAAATTACTCTTATATTATTATGGAAGTGTATCTATTAAGGCCTATTTCTCTTAAAATATTGAGGATTCATATTAAGATAGTGTGCTTATTCTGAAATCCTTGGACATACCTGAATGAAAAAAAAACCCTATCAGTACTTAATCAAATTCCAAGGAAGCAATGTCCTATATATATATAGATATCTCCTTTCTCCACTCCCATCCCTATTCCCTTATCAAAGGCCTAAACATTTTTTTCTTTTATATTTATTTTATATTTCTTTTATATTTATTTACTTATAGATTACATTTAGTAAAGTAAATTTTTTCCCTCCTTCTCTTTCTTCCTCCCCCAAGGAGGCATGCAATCCAATGCGGGTTCTACATATTTTCACATTAAACAGTATTCAAGTTATAAAGAAGAATTATAACCAATGGAATGGGCAACGAGAAAGAAAAAAAAATGAGAGAGAATAAGTAGTTTGTTTCAATCTGCATTCAGACTCCATATTTTTTTCCTTCTGGATGTGGTTAGCATTTTCTATCATGAGCCTTTTGGAGTTGTCTTGTAGCCTTGCGTTGCTGAGAGGAGCCCAGTCTACCAAAGTTAGTTATCACAGATACAATGTGTCTGTAACTGTGTACAGTGTCCGCCTGGTTCTGCTCCATTCACTCAGCCTCAGTTTATATAAGTCTCTCCAGTATGAAGTACATCTGCTCCTCATTTCTTCTAGCACAATAATATTCTATCATATCTATATATCACAACTTGTCCAGCCATTCCCCAATTGATGGGCATCTCCTTGATTTCCAATTCTTTGCCACCACAAACAGAGCTGCTATAAAAATTTTTGTACATATGGGTCCTCCTCCCACTTGTATGGTCTCTTTGGGATACAGCCCTAGAAGTGGCATCTAAACATTTTCAAAAAGGAAACTTGATCAAAGGTCAGAGAGGAGCCTTGAATTCCCTGAAAATCAATGCAGGTGATGATCAGAAAGATCAATATTATCCATGGATTAATCTAATTAATAGTAGTTCTTTCTCTAACAAGACTGAATGGTTTTAGGAAAATGATTCTCCAGGGTACCCTGACATTTAATATTATATTATATGTATTATTATAAGTTATGTTAAATAAATCCAAAACCCCAGAATTAAACTTTGTATCTTTATTTTGCCTTTCAACACAATTTTTTGTTTGTTTGTTTCACTGTCACTATAAAATGTGGTTTAAAAATAGATTTTCAATGAGCAAGGAAAACTGCATATTTTAATTTCTTTTTTTGAAGCAACTATATGTGGATTGATAGTAAATTTATCTCTGAATTTAGGGTTCAGAATTGTGCCAAAGTCATGAATTTTTCTTCCAAACTGGTAACCAATCATTTTCTGTATATTAAAATATGTTTTTGTAAGGGACAATGTTCATTGGACACCAAGTCTGGTATCTTCTAATTGGCTCCTTAAAGAAGCTAATTATGATACGTAGGCAAAAGGCTTCTGAGCACTCCATAAATCTTTGGATTCTTTCCTTTTTCAAACCTGAATTATATTTTCTGGAATCTGCTTTTTGTTGTTTGCCTTCCTTTATATCAAAGTCAGAAAGTATTCATGTATATGTTGACTCATTTTAGCTTGCTATAGTCTTTACAGAATTTCTGTACTTGTTATAATTACTTTCATCATTGTTTGCTTATGCTCATCAACAAATAATTATGAAATGCAATGGAAAAGTGTTTATTAAGTATTTCTATTCTACTTGGGAAATAAGATATTGAAAAAGATTTGTATATCCATGATCATTAGAAGAGAAAGGGGGAAAAACAATTAACAGGAGATTTAGTCAAGGATTTCCCATAGGAGATGGTATTAATGGTACAGAAATATAAGATATAATTTGTGAAGGTGATTATTGTGAAATCAACTTGGAAAGGTGTAGGATCATAGAATCAAGGATTTAGAGATGGAAGGCACCTCAGAGACCACCTGGCACAATCCCTGCATTTTACAAAACAGGAAACTGAGGCTGAAAGAAACCTGAATGACCTGGCCGAAGTCACACAGATCGTAAGTGTGACAGAGGCTCGTCTGATTCTAAAATCAATGGACCAGAGTAGGAGGTTCCCCACTGGGAAGAGTCAAACTATAAAGGACTTTAAATGCCAAGATGAAGAATTGGTATATCATCCTAGAAGAAACAAGAACCACTGAGGTTTCTTGAGCAGGGGGTAATATTGTCAGACTTATGCTCTAGAAAGACTATTTTGGCAGCATGTGGGATTGTTTGGAGGCTGTTGCAACGGTCCAAGTGAGATGGAATTGAGGGATTGAATTAGGGAGGTGTCTAAATAAGTGGAGGTAAGAGGAGAGATGCAACAGATATTCTAGAGGTAGAATGAATAAGGTAACAATAACCAGAGCTCAAATTATTATGAATAATCATAATGATAATAATAATAATGATGATTAATAACAACTCAAAAGTTGAATAGTAGCCTTTAAGAAGTTTTGCTGTTGCCTTTTCCTTTTAGCACCACAATACACACTCTGATATATACTCCCCTCATCCCTCAAACCCTTCATTGTAACAAAGAAAAACAGGTTAGCAAGATTAGCCAACAAAACTGCCCCTTTTGACAGGGGAAGGAATTTCCATCATCTGTCCTATCCCCCACATCCCACTCACCTCCCTAACAATAGGAGATAAATGTGTTTCATCATCTGTTCTCCACAACCAAGACTGATCATCATAATTTACCTGGTTTTGATGTTGTATTTATTTTCATTACTATAGTCATTGTCTATTTTGTTTTCCTGGGTTTTGATTGGTTTTTTATCAGTGCGCACAAATCTTTTCTGAATTCCTCATATTCATCATTTCTTACATTGCAATAGTATTCCATTACATTTATTTATCTTTGTACATACTTAGTTTTCAAGATTTTGCTACCACAAAACAACCCAAAAACCTTCTATGAATATTTTTGGGACCCTTCTTTCTGTCTTTAACCCCACTAGGGTACATACCCAGTAGTAGGATTGCTGGACCAAAGTGTACGCATAGCTTTGTGATTTTTTTTTGCATGATTCCAAACTGTTTTCCAGAATGACTTGACCAATGAATAGCTCCATCAATAGTATATTAACATACCTCTCTTCTCACAGACCCTCTAGCATTGTATAGTTCTGTATTTTATCATTTTTTTTCAACTTGATTGTTCTAAGTAAAAATCACAGAGTTGTTTTAATTTACTGTTTTAGTGATTTGGAGTATATTCTCAGGTGGTTGCTGATAGCATTGATTCTTTGGAACACTGTTCATGTACTTTAACCATTTATCCATTGAGGAATGGTTCTTTGACATATTTGTGTTAATTCCCTACATATCTTGGATATCAGATTTTTATAATAGATATGTGAGCCAAAGCTTTTCCCCTTTTGACAGCTTTTCTTCTTATTCAAGCTGCATTGACTTTATTCTTTCAAACACTTTCTAAAAAAAAACTTTATATAACTAAAGTTGCCTATTTCATTTATCACAATCACCTTAATACATCGTTCATTTACAAACTCTGTCCATAATCACAGATCTGAGAGGTACTTTCTTTTTTTGTTCTTTCCATTTTTTGCAGGATATGATCATTTATATTTAAGTATACATTATTGTTGAATATTATATAAATATATAGACTATAGAACTAGATTTATTTTATACCCAATTGCCTTTGAATATTCCCAGTTATTCTTGCTAATGAGGGAGTCCATCTTCCATAGTTTATATTCTTGGGCTGTTCAAAGGCTGGGTTAGCATGTTTGGTTGCTTCTGTATTTTGCTGACCTAATCTGTTGCACTCACCTACTTTTTAAGATTTGGGGGGGTTACTGATTGTACCAAATGGTTGTGACTTTTTTTAAAACAATATTATGGAAAAATAGGCAACTAACTGGGAGAACATGGAAAGCCTTCTCTTCAGGGATAGAAATTACACATTATAAATGCCTCAGAAGAGGAAATACAGCCATTGCCTGGATCTCCCCCTCCTGCCTTTCATAACAATCACCATCAGAGCATCAGAGAAGGATACCCACAGAGCTACAGCTCTACCCTACTGGATGACATTTAGCTCTGATCCACAGTGACAGGCTCTGACAGATTGCTTTTGCATGAGTTACCATGTAGAAAGTTGGAGTCATATGATGAAATTCTCCTAACCAATGACACACACTGTTACAGACAGTAGGGAGGGGGGGCAGCAATGGTCTGCTCACAAGCTCTGCATATTGAGTCATACATTTTGAATTGAAAGGCATTTTTCAAAAAAAAAACCATACACATTATTTTTTGCCATTTCTTTCGCTGTCAGTTTTTGTTTTTGTAACCCAATTTCTGTTGTAGACCCAGCCATACCACTCTTGCTTTAGGGATAGGATTCCAGGGGACAATGACATGTTCGAAGAATCCCATGGGAAAGGAAAGGACACTGGACTTGAATTCCAGATCTGTAATACTGTTTTTAAGTTGAGTCACCTTGGTTAAGTCACTTACCCTCTCTGGGTTTCATTGTCCTCACTAGCAAAATGCTGGATTTTGTATCTTAGAAGACCCTGCCACTAGCAATAGTCTGTGATTCTATGTGCTTGATGTCTCAGTTATAGAGCTGGGCACCCAAATGTTGCCTTTCATAACCAGTCCCTTTCTTCTCTTCCAGTCTTATTCTTCTCCTCCATGATCTGCTTGCTGACCCTCACATACAAATGCTCCATCTCCAACTTTGGGCACTTTCATGGCTATCCCTTGATAGCCTGGAATGCTTTCCCTCTTCATCTCCACCCCCAGCTTTTCAAACTTCCTTTAAGTCTCAGCTAAATCCAGTATTTTATAAGAAATACTCCATAACAGGGGAAGTGAGGTAGTAAAGTGGATAGAGCAACTGGCTCTGGAGTCAGGAGGACATGAGTTCAAATCTGACCTCAAACACTTACTAGCTGTGTGACACATGGCAAATCACTTAACCCTGGTTGCTTCCAAAAAAAATAAAAAGAAAAGAAACCATCCCCCGTAATCTTAGCGTCTTCTTTCTGAGACTATGCCCAGTTTATTCAGTTTCACCTTATTTATACATAGCTGTTTATATGATGTCTAATTCATTAACCTCCGAACTCCTAAAAAGCAGAGATTGATTTTTATCTTTCATCCTTTCCCCAATGTTTAGGACAATGCCTAACTTGTTACAGGTGCTTAATAAATGTCAGCTCACTGCCTATAGAATTTGACTCCTTTACTATGAGAACGAATATTTATGGTATATACACTCACCAAAACCATCCTTTCCTGAAGACAGGACTGCCATCAAGGAATGTCCATTGGTAGGGAATGTGTTAAGAATGAGTGACTACATAGTCATTGGGCAGTGACACTGATTTTCAATTGTGCTGCCTTTATGGGCCACAAATTCCAGGGGTGAGGTAAAATCCCTTAAAGTTCTCTAGCTTATATAATGGCATGTGCTACATGCAGGAAAAGAAATAGGCAGGAAGGAGTAACCTATGTCCTGAGGGTGAAAAGAAAGTATTCTATCCTAGACCTTGCTCAAACCTATAATTAGGAATTCTAGCCCCTACAGCAAAATCAGTTATCGTATATGTCTGAATATGTGTGTCAGACAGTCAAAAAGCATTTATTAAGTGCTTATTATATACTACCAACTGCTAGAAATACAAATACAAGCAAAAAGAGAGCCAGTGCCTGCCCTCGAGGAGCTTGTTTTCCAATAGGAGAAGACAACACATGAAAGTGGAGCGACAAAGCAGAGATGAGGAAGGCATTACCTGGAATGAGGAAAGTCTGGTCTGGGGATCTTCCCCCAAACAGAGGCTCCTGGAAGAACTCACTCATGTGATAAGGGGCCTGTAGAAGTAGAATAAAGAAGCAGACGAGGCATAGCAGCTAAGTCCAGAGAATGTACGTGTGTTATGTATGCACATGTGTGTGTACACATCTACATGCTTGTATTATGTGTTTTGAAGGAAGGACAGAACCATTGTCTATGAAATAAATTGGAGGTAGATGTAGGAATTGATGAAATTAAGGAACTGTTGGGAGGAGGAATGTAAAGAGTCCAAAGGAAGCAAGCAGTGAGGTGGAGAATATTGTGAGCCAGGTACCCAACTTACTGAGGAAAAGGAAGAATGATCTGAAGATCCACAGATGACAGTAATAAGAACTTAGGCAGTATAGATGAAATTTTAAGGGAAAAAAAAGGTGTCTGTGGAGTGATGGTAGCAGAGGAAGAGTCTGAAAATGGCAGAGCGGAGAAAGGTATGTGCCAAATCCTCCACCTCAGCCTGGGTATCATAATGTATGAGAAAAGGAAAAGTCAGTCTCAGAGCAGGTACCAAGAAATGTGATGTCTTTAGGAAAAATGTAGATTTCAGTGAGCACCAGAGAACAAAAGAGATCTAGGATTATTAAGTTATATATTTTGAATTGGGAGCATCATTAAAGGGCATCTAATCTAATTCCTTCATTTTACAAATGAGTTAACTGAGACCTAGAGAGATGAAAAACTTGTCTAAGGTCACAAAGGTCCTCTGACTCTTAAGCCTGAAATCTTGCTCATTTGTGATAATCACAGAGGCTTCTAAAGGGTGCAACAGAAATGAAGGGAATATAGAGGGTAAGATTGAGTTTACTGTGAAAGTAGCAATAGAGGGGAGAAGGGTGGGAGCAACTCGTGTGGCCAACACTGACCACCTTCACAGCTGATTCCATCAGCTGATCATCCTCTGATTCTGGGTACCCCTGGACCAGCTTGTGCATATCCTGAGTAAAGGAACAATCTGCTCCACTCTGGAGGGAAGATAGGAAGCAGGAGAGTGAGGGACTCCGAAGAGGGAACAGGCAGGATTGTGCTGTTCAGTGCGAGCATTTACTCCTCAGAAACTGGTAAATACTACAAATCAGGGCTCAATTTATGATTTTGTTGATTGTCTGGACAAGAAAGTGATGGAAAAATTATAATATTGTAAAATTCTTAGTTTAATCCACTCATCTATTTATTTCCATTTTACAGGTGAGTTAGTGCAATTCACATTCACAGTTAGGGTGACTATTTCTCTCCATACTATTTTCCTGTTTAATCCTTCCCTTTCTCTATCCTTTCACTTGTCCCTCCTAAAAGGGTTTTGCTTCTGACTACTACCTCTTTGATTCTGACATTTATTCTATCCACAATTCCCCTTCCCTTAGCCCCCTCCTTTCATATTGCCCTGTAGGGGAAGATACCTTCCTATATGCTAAACTGAGTATGCATATTATTCCCTCTTTTAGCCAATTCCAATGAGAGTAAGGTTCAAGTTTTGCCCCCATGCCGTCCCCCTGCCATCTTCCCCTCTACTATAAAAGCTTTTTCGAACCTCTTTTATGTGAGATAATTTACCACATTCTACTTCTCTCTTCCCCTGTCTCTGTCTTTCTTACATCTTCATTAAGAGAATCCCTCTTTCTCACCCTGCCAAAGTCGACTCACATCTATGCCCTCTGTTTATATATACTCCTTCTAATTGCCCTAATAATGATAAAGTTCTTAAGAGGTAAAAGTATCATCTTCCAATGTAGGAATGGAAACAGTTTAACCTTATGGAATTTCTTACTCTTTCCTATTTACCTTTGTAATGCTTCTCTTGAATCCTGTTTTTGAAAATCAAATTTTCTGTTCAGCTCTGGTCTTTTCATCAGGAATGCTTAAAATTTCTCTATTCATTAAATCTAATCTCCCCTCCCCCCCAATTATACTCAGTTTTGCTGAGTAGGTGATATATGGCTGTGTTCCTACCTCCTTCACCTTCTAGAATATAGTTTTCTAAGCCCTTCAGTCCCTTAATGTAAAAGTTGCTAAATCTTGTATTAGTCTGACTGTGTATTCATAGTATTTGAATTGCTTCTTTCTGACTGCTTGTATTATTTCCTCGTTGACCTGGGAGCTCTGAAAATTGGCTACAATATTCCTGGGAGTTTTCATTTTGGCATCTCTTACAGGAAGTGATAAGTGGATTCTTTAAATTTCTATTTTATCTTCTGGTTCTAGGATATCAGGAAATTTTTCCTTTATGATTTCTTAAAATTTGATGTCCAGGCTCTTGTTTTGATCATTGCTTTTAGTTAGTCCAATAATTCTCGAATTCTCTCTCCTGGATCTATTTTCCAGGTCAGATGTTTCTATTTTACATTTTCTTTTTTTTTTTTTTTTTTTTTTTTTTTTTGCTTTTTTGGAGGGCAGTTGGGGTTAGTTTTTTGTGTTAAGTGTCTGAGGCCGGATTTGAACTCAGGTACTCCTGACTCTAGGGCCGGTGCTCTATTCACTGCACCACCTAGCCGCCCCTATTTTACATTTTCTTAAATGTTTTTCATTCTTTTGATTCTGTCTTATTGTTTCTTGATTTTTCATGAAGTCATCAGCTTCTACTTGCTCAATTCTAATTTTTGAGGAATTATTTTTTTAGTGAGCTCTTTTTTTAGCCTCCTTTTCCATTTGGCCAAATCTACTTTTTAAAAAGTTTTCTTCAGGGAATTTTTGTACATCTTTTTTTTTGCCAGTTTTTGTATTTTTTTTTTTACCAAGCTGTTGACTCTTTTTCATGATTCTCTTGCATCACCCTCATTTCCTTTTACAATTCTTTTCTGGACCTCTCTTACTTGATTTTTAAGATTCTTTTCGTGCTCTTCCAGGAATTCTCTTTGGACTTGATACCAATTCACAATTTTAAGGCTGTTCTTGCATCCATTTTGACATTGCAGTCCTCTTCTGAGCTTGTTTTGATATTTCCTGTCACTATAGTAATTCTCAGTGGTCAGATTCTTGTTTGCTTGCTCATTTTTTCAACCTACTTCTTGGCTTTTAACTTTATGTTAAAGATGGGCTCTGCAGAATGCTTTCAGAAAAACCTGAAAGACTTACATGAACCGCTGCAGAGTGAAGTGAGCAAAACCAGGACATCATACACAGTAACAGCAATACTGTACAATGGACAACTATGAAAGTCTGACTTAGTTATTCTCAGCAACACAATGATCCAAAACAATGTCAAAAGACTCAAGATGAAAAATACTATCTGTCTTCAGAGAAAGAACTGATTGAGTCTGAATATAGACTGAAACATACTACTCTTTTGGTGTGTGTGTGTGTGTGTGTGTTTTCTTCCACAAAATGACTAATAAGGAAATATGTTTTACATTATTTCATATGTATAGCCTATATCAGATTGTTTACCATCTCAGGAAAAGGGGAAAGCAGAGATTGAGGGAGGAAGAGAGTCTGGAACTCAAAATTTTAAGAAATTAATCTTAAAAATTATTTCTATATACAATTGGGGGGAATAACATATTCTTTAAAATAATGATAAAGTTGTACCCTTCTTCTGTGTTGAAGAGAGCACTGTTCCAGGCTTCTGGTTTTTATACTGCTATTTTCAGAGCTAATTATGGAAACCTGTAAATTTTCAGTTCTTCTAAGGTTGTATGATCTAACGAGAGGTGAGCTCACTGCTCTCCTGGTTTGTGCTCTGTGAGCAACCACAAGCATTCTTTTCAGCCCTAGAAATGTGACCATGGTATATGCTTCCTGTAGCTAGAAGCTCTACTGTGTAAATGCTCCTCTTCCCCTAGGAATGTGACCCAAGCCTGTGACCATGATCTCTTATGGGCAATGCAACACAGTCGTACACCTAGCACTAGCAAAGAGTCCCCAATAATCTCCTTCTGTCCTCCTTGTCATCTGTGGACTGAGTGTTCCAAGAAGTTGCTGCTTTAGGTACAATCACCACCAAGACCTGCTCTGCTGGTCTGGGTACCACCTGTGTTGGACTGCATTCTACCCTCACCCCAGTGAGCTGACCTCTCCTGCTGACCTTCTAAATTGGTCTAGAAATTTGTTTCACCCTATCCTTCTGTTGGTTCTGCCTCTCTAAAATTCATTTAAGGCATTATTTTAAAGTTGTTTGGAGGGGAATTTGGGAGATCTTAGGCAAGTAACTGCCTTTACAGTGCCATCTTGGATATGACTCAAAACCCAGGAAGTCTTACATGAACTGATAGAAAGTAAAGTGAGCAGAACCAGGAGAACAATGTATATAATAACCACAATATTGTAAGGATGAACAAATGAGAGAGACTCAGTTATTCATCTGAAGACAATGATCCAAATAAATTTCAAAGGACCCACAATGAAAGCTCCTATTCACCTCCAGAGAGAGAACTACTGAACTCTGAGTGCAGATTGAAGTCTAGTTTTCACTTTTGTTATTTTTCTTGAGGTGTGTGTGTGTGTGTGTGTGTGTGTGTGTGTTTGCCACATAGCTGATTTGATGGGAAGTGGGGGAGAGAAGAAGGTATGCTGTGCATCTTCCCAGACTCAGGGAGTTTAAAACACCAATAGCCCAGTATGAGCACAGTACTAACAATCAATCAGTAAACATTTATTAGCTGCCAACTTCATGCCAGGCACTGTGCTAAATGCTGGGGAAGCCAAAAGAAGCAAAGGACAGCTCCTGACCTCAAGAAGTTTATAGTCTAATGAAGGACACAATATACAAATATATATAATATAAACTATAGGAAATAATTGATGGAGGGAAGGCACTAGAATTAAGAAAGGTTGAAAAAGGCTTCCAGTGGAAGGTAGGATTTTAGTTAGGACTTGAAGGAAGCCAGAGAGGTCAATCATTGGAGGACAGCATTTTCATGCATGGAGGAACAGCCTGAGAGAATGCCCAGAGCTAAGACATAAGTGTCTTGAGGGTAGAACAGCCAGAAGGCCAGTGTCACTGGATCAAAGAGTAAGTGCAATAGCATAAGATGTAAAAAGACTGGAAAGGTGCTAGGGTACCAATTGCTTCCTTTATGAAGTATCTCATTACCCTCAGGTTAAACACTTGTCATTTCTTATTTTGTATGATATTTGTGACTCTGTAAAGATTATAACCAGGAGAATTTGTTAATAACTCAAACTTCTTCACAAGTTTTATTTTGATGAAGAATACATTATCCAGTGTGTTCATTTGGAAAGGTTAGGTGCTGTCAGAATTGTTTTGGACACTATTAGTTGATAAAGTAGAGAAGTGTTGAAGTTCCTCATGGCCTATGGGAATTGGAGCCCTGACATAAGCTGGTTTTTGTTCCTAATCATGGGTTAAAACTGAGTTGTTGTTGGGATTTGGGGTTTTTCAGGGGTTAGTTGTAGGCACCCTTTCAGAAATTTAAAGAAAATGTCTCCCTGGATTTCAACTTTCTGAAGAGAAAAAGCTGTAATGTCTTTTCATAAGAGGAATTTGCCTATAAGGGTTGCTCTCTTTCTTGGTTCAAACATCTCTGCTTTTGTTTTTGTTTTAAAAGAGGGAAACACCAGCAGTAAGATGATACATGTAAAAAGAATCTGGAAGCTGTAAAGCATATAAACACCAGATAATTGTGATGTTTCCTTTTCCAAGAGAAAACAACGAATTGTAAACATACAATCATTATGGGGAAGAAGACCAAGGAATGCTGATGATTAAAGACAAGTAACAGACTTGAGAGAGAGAATATCCTACATGTTGGGGGGCCAGGACATAGGGGAAGAGGGCTTGGTCCCAAAGAGTAAAAGGAATGACATGCTGGGGTCTGGTCAAAGAATGCATAGGGATAAACAAATCCAGAGGACTGGGAAGAGAGAAGTCTGAGAAGCATTTGGAAGGTTTGAGGGGGAAGGGAGATGAGCATGAAGGAAGAAATATGAGGTACTGATGAATGACAAAGTGTGACAGAGTCCTTTACGTTGGTCCCTTGCCAGCTCTCTTGTAGTTAGGGCTCTGCCACCACGAACTTGAATTGTAGACATGTATAATGTCAGGTTTTAGGGTAAACCTATCTCAATTCTATTTACCAAGATCATTGGTGTTATTTTTGTTTTTGTTGTTTTTGCTGTTGTTGTTCAGCTATTTCAGTTGTGTCTGACTCTTCATGACCCTGTTTGGGGTTTTCTTGGCTAAGCTCCTGGAATGGTTTACCATTTCCTTCTCTAGGTCATTTTCCAGATGAGGGAATTGAGGCAAACATGGTGAAATGACTTGTCTAGGGTCACATAGTTAGCAAGTTTTTGAGATTAAACTTAACTGAGGTCTTCCTGACCTCAAGCCCCACACTCAATACACTTAACCTCCAAGACTAAGAGAGACAGTATAGCAGAATGGATAGAGAGGTAGCCTCAGGGTTGGGGAGACCTGAGTCCAAATTCATCTCTGCACATATGAGCTGTGTGATCCTGGGCAAATCACTTAGCCTCTCCATCATCTTAGAGTAACTTTCTAAGACGACAAGATCAGAAAAGGTGATGATACAACAAACACTGGTAGAAGTTTCCTCACTTGGGAGCTCCCTCAACAAGTAAAATCAAAGGTCCAGTCCCTATCCATATTAAAGTTATCAACAATAACACTGATGCTATTATACAAATCTGGAGGTATTATATTTATCTGGAGGTAAAACAGAAAATGATAATAATAATAGCTAATATTTACATAGCACCTACTATGTGCTAGTACTATGCTAAGGGTTTTATACAATTATTATCTCATTTGATCTTCACAGAAACCCTTAGAGGCAAGTACTTTGATTGTTCCTGTTTTACAGATGAGGAAACTAAGACAAACAGAAGTTACTGACTTGTCCAGGATCACACAGCTAGTATGTGTCTGAAGTTGGATTTGAACTCAAGTCTCCATGACTCCAAGTTCCACTTTATCCACTTCATCATCTAGCTCAGTGCTTCTCAACCTTCCTAATAGAGGAACAGTGTCTTGGTTCCTAAGACCATCGGAAATATGTGCTTTCCTATAGTCTCAGATGACCCTTGTGAAAGGGTCATTTGACCCCCAAAGGGGTCACGACCTACAGGTTGAGACCTGCCAATCTAGCTGCTCCACAGTAGAAGAAATCAGAAGAGTCAGTAAAATGCTTATTCAGCTCTTATCCCAAAGTCAAACAAAAAATTAACAGGCAGAATTTCTGGGATGAAAGTTAAGTAGGGAGAGAGATTTTCCACAAGGAAAAGACAATTAACAGTCAAACTCCCACTGATGTCCCTGAGAGCAAATTGGTTAATTTCCCATGCATTGTGAATCCTAGTATTTACTTCTGTCTCAGTCACCAACTAATAATGGAAAACACTGACATCACTAAACTGAAAAGCTCAAAAACCTGACCTCCATCAGAAAACTGTATAATTTCCAATGTGAATAAGTACTGTTCTGTATAACCAGCTCCCAAAGTGATATTTTCTTTGCACAAATTAGATTTTCATTATACTTATTATTAATGACACATAATACTAGTTATTTAGCCACTTGGAGGGGTTTGGGAATTCTGACTATAACCCCCATTAAACTGTGTCTAGAGAGTATTTTGTAATCACCTAAAACTAATTTTTTTTAAAAAATTGCTTGCTATTATTATCTATTTTTAAGAGAAAATGAGAGCTGATGGCAATCAAGTTCCTTACAGCTAATTGCTTTCTGAAACCAGAGTTCAACTTGGCAACCAAACAGATGCTATTTGTAAGATTTTTCCATTTAAATGGCAACTATTTTGCTCCATCCAACTCAGAGTCCAGCACACAGAGGCCCTGTCCTCATTCTGGTGGTCCTCCCAAGCCCACTGGACTCAGGCTACCTAAGGTTACAAGTATCTGTAGTTGGATGGAATTGCTTCCCAGTACTTAAGGGCCAAGGGAGGAGAATTGTCAATTCACTGAGTCCCAAGATAAATTCATTCAGTTCAATTCAACAATATTTCTTAGCATGTTGCATTGGAAATACAGAAAAAGAGCAATTATGTGTTTCATGGGCTGGATACAACATTTAAGTAGATACATTAATAATAAGTACAATGTAACCTGAAGGGACATCGTACACTAAAAATGGAGAGACCAGGAAAGGTTTTTAATAGGAGGTGGCATGGAATAAAAGGAGGCTGAGCCAAGATAGTGGAGTAAAGGCAGGGACTCACTCAGCTGTCCCCCAATCCTTCCAAATACTTTTACACAATGACTAAACACATTCTAGAGCAGCAGAACCCACAAAAATTGGAGTGAAAAAATTTCCAGTGCAAGACAACTTAGAAGGTATGCAAGAAAGGTCTGCTACACCAGAAGCAAGAGGAGTGTGTCCACTCAGGCTATGCCAGCACGGACTGGGCCCTAGGAAACCTGGAATAGATCTTAGGGTAAGTAAATCAGTGGCAGCAGTGGCTGATTTCCAGACCTCTCAGCCCACAGATACCAAAGACAACTTAGAAAGTCATCAGGAAAGGTTTGTCACACCTGAGGGAGACTGGAGCATAGTCTAGCACAGGTCACACCAGCACAGCTGTGACCCCAGCAAACCAGGAACACTGGTTTGGTAGCCACTGAATCAGCAGCAGCAGTGGCTGCTTCTAGAGCTGTCAGCCCACAGATGGTAAAAGAGGTTGAATAACAGGACAGAAGGAAATTACAGGGGTCTCTGCTAGCACTGAGGCAGGGCTCTATTGCTTTACTCACACTTAGATCAGGGTTATAGTCCTGGGGGACAGTCCCAGAGTGAGCAGTAGCTCTAGCACATGGGAGCATATGGCCACAGTGGGGGGGTGGGGAACCCTTCTCATAGTTACAGAACAAAAAAGTGCTTGTGGCCATTCACAGACTAGAGGAGAGACCATGAGAGTATTAACACCTCTCCTTAGATCATACCACCCTGGAAGAACTGAAAACTTACAGGTTCTGAAAAGTAACTCTGAAAACAGCTGCACAAAACTCCTGAAGCCTGGAAGCAGAGTCCTACTTTTAACAAAGAGTTAAAAGGCAAATAAGAGGCTGAGGAAATGAGCAAAAAGTAGAAAAAATTCTGACCATAGAAAGTTACTATGGTGAAAAGGAAAATCAAAGCACACACTGAGAAGAGGAGAACAAAGTCAAAGCTCCTACATTCAGAGCCTCCAAGAAAAATATGAATTGATCTCAGGCCATGGAACAGTTCAAAAAGGATTTTGAAAACCAAGTGAGAAAAGTAGAGGAAAAATTGAGAAGAGAAGTGAGAGTGATGCAAGAAAGTCATAAAAAAATGAGTCAACATATTGGTAAAGGAAAAACAAAAAATACTGAAGAAAATAACACTTAAAAATACCAGACTAATCCAAATGGTAAAAGGGGGTACAAAAAAGCCAATGCAGAGAAAAATGCCTTTTTAAAAAGCAGAATTGGCCAAATGGAAAAAGAGGCACAAAAATTCACTGGGATAGAAACCTACTAGTGCTTTTGCTAGGTCAAAGGGTATATACATGATTTTAAAACCCTTTGGGCATAGTTCCAAATTGCTCTACAGAATAGTTGAATCAGTTTACAACTCTAGAAACAGTGCATTAATGTCTCACTTTTCCCATATCCCCTCCAGCATTTCTCCTCTTCCTTTTTTTGTCCTGTTAGCTGATATGATAAGACCTCATATTGTTTTAATGTGCATTTCTTCAATCAGTAGTGAGTTAGAACATTTTTTCATGACAATTGATAGCTTTGATTACTTTGCAATAGTCTTGGCTTATAGTAATAAGAACCTAAATTCACAGAGATGAGAGAAAGGAACAAACAGACAGAAGAAATATTCTAGTGGTATAATTGATAAAACTTACTAACTAACTAGAAATGTGAGAGTGAAAAATTGAAAATATCTACCAGACCAACAAATCCAAGTGACTAGAACAATGCTAGTACTTTCAATGAAAATAGAGAAGTTGGAAGGTGTATTTGTCTTTGGACCAGAGATAAGCCACAAGGCTTCTCTTTTAGGCTAGAAGAGAGCCCATTGACAAATAATCAAACAGCTTGGAGAAAGTTTAAATAAAATCAATCTGAGTGTTGAAATTACAGGTCAGCATAGGATACTGTTCATGGCAGAATCAATAGACAGGAATCATTCCATTCCAAACCTCTGGTATTAGCTTTTTTCAACTTCTAACAGCAGCAGCTACCTTCTTTATATATACGTATATAAAATGTATTTATTTTTAGTTTTCAACATTCATTTCTGCAATATTTTGAGTTCTAAATTTTCTTCCCATCTCTCCCCTCCCCTTACTCCAAGGCGGTGATTACCCCTTCCCCCAGTATGCTCTCCCTTCTATTATCCCCAATCTCTCATTGCCTTCCTCTTTACTTCCTTGTAGGGCAAGATCGATTTCTATACCCCATTGCCTGTATATCTTATCACCCAGTTGCATGTAAAAATCATTTTAATATGTTTTTAAAACTCTGATTTTCAAATTCTCTTCCTTCTTCCCTCCCCACCCACCCTTATTGAGAAGGCAAACAATTCAATGTAGGTTATACATGTGTAGTTACACAAAACACTACCATGATAGTCATGTTGTGAAAGAATAACTATATTTCCTTCCATTCTATTCCACCTCCCATTTATTCTATTTTCTCCTTTGATCCTGTCCCTTTTCAAGTGTTTGCTTCTGACTACCCTCTCCCCCATTCTGCCCTCCCTTCTATCATCCCTCCTTGTTCCCTTCTCCTCCTACTTCCTGTAGGGTAAGATACCCAAATGAGTGTGTATGTTATTCCCTCCTTAAGCCAAATCCAATAATTCATTCCCTCTCACCTCCCCCTCCCATCTTCTCCTCCATTATAAAAGCTTTTTTTGCCTCTCTAATGAGTGATAATTTACCATATTCTATCTCTCCCTTTCTTCTTCTCCCAATATATTCCTCTCTCATGTCTTAATTTTATTTTTATTAACTTTTACTTATTTTTAGTTTACATCACTGATTTCCACAAGTTTTTGAGTTACTAATTTTCTTGCCATCTTTCCCCTACCGACACCCCCCAAAACAGTGATCCCACTATATACTCTCTCCCACAATCTGCTCTCTGCTATATCCTACCCCATCACCCCTCTGACTTTCTGGTAGAGCAAGATTGATCTCCCTATCCCAGTGCCTGTATATCTTATTTCCCAGTTGCATGTAAATTATATATATATATATATATATATATATATATATATATATATATATATAATTATGATTTTAGAACTTTAAATTCTAGATTCTTTCCCTTCCTCCCTTGTCACCCACCCTCACTGGAAAGACAAGCAATTCAATACAAGCCATATATATGTAGTTATGCAGAACATATCCACAATAGACATATTGTGAAAGACTGACTATATTTCCTTCCTTTCTATAAAACCCTCCCCTTATTCTATTCTTTACTTTGTCCCTGTCCCTTTACAGAAATGCATGCTTCTAACAACCCTCCCCCACAACCTGCTTTCCCTTCCACCATCCTCCTTCTTATCCCCTTCCCCCCTACTCTCCTGCAGGGCAAGACACCAATTTAGAGCATATGTCATTCCCTCCCTAAGCCAAATTCAATGAGAGTAAGGTTGACCCATTCCCTTTTTTGCCTTCCTATTCTTCCACTCCATTGTACCAGTTATCCTTTGCCTCTTCTTTATGAAATGATTGACCCCATTCTGTCTCTCTCTGTCTCCTCTCATTCTATTCCTCTCCCACCTCTCAATTTCACCTTTTAAAATATCATCCCTTCCTATTCAATTGATCCTGTGCACTCTTTCTATGTACACATATATACACACATTCCCATATGTATTCATATGCATATATACCCTCCTATATAGACATGTGTGTATGTATACATATGTATGTATATGTATATGTATATATGTGTGTGTGTGTGTAAATGTATACATTTATATTCCCTTCATCTGTTCTCATACTGAGAAAAGTTGCAGAAGTTACAATTATCATTTTTTCCATGTTGGTATATAAATAGTTCAACTCTGATAAATCCTTTATGGTTTCTTTTCCATATTTACCTTCTCATGCTTCTTGTGTTTGAATGTCAGATTTTCTATTCAGTTCTGGTTCTTTCCTCAAAAATGATTGAAAGTCCTCCACCTCATTGAATGACCATATTTTCCTCTGAAACATTATACTCAGTTTTGGTGGG
>CM053596.1:178076482-178109907 GCA_028646575.1 Pseudocheirus occidentalis | reverse complement strand
CAGGCCACCAACAAACAAAGTCCCATCCTGTTCATGTCTTCAGTCAGCCACTGAGCCCACAAAATCTGTCTGCCTCTGAAATTCTCCTGCTTATAAACACTGGCCTTCCCCCAAGTGAACAGGGGAGTGTCTCAGCCAGTGTCAACAGGGGAATTCACAGTTTTTCACCTGGGGAATTCACACCTTTTCACCAATGGACAGAGTTCTATACTTAGCACTAAGCTACTAGGATCTACTTAACATCTGATCAAACAAATTAATTACCATTACACTTGGCAATATCTAACTTCCCTATCTGTAACTGTGATTAAATCACTGACATTCTTTGTTGGTGCTGTGAAATTTCTTATGGATCAATAGAGAATCTCCAGAACTCTGTACAAGCATTCTGTCTCACTGAAGTTGGTATTGCCTTAGATGCCTTTAGCATTTCATTCTTGTTGTGCATGCATCTTCCTTTGGGTCCTACTAAAGACGTTAATGAACCTTGTTTGAATCAACACAAGTAGATCTTTGATTTCTTCAAGAGAAGGGATCAGGTATGGGGAAACAAACCTGCATTTGGAATCATAGGGCCTGGGTTTGAGTCCTATGGTTCCACCATTTACTACTTGTGTGGCTTTTCAGTCACTTAACCTTTATGAGCCTCATCATCAACTTGTCATTATCAGTATCACTTTTCTCTTCTGAACTTAAGAAAGATATCATTGGGTGAAGCTAAGGCCCAAAAAGTAAATCCTCAATGATTATAAGAAATTCTGGAGTAAGTAGTCTCTAAAATCCATATGAGCTGTTTATATGATCATACTATTATTCATCAAACCAGTACTACTTAGGTCACCTATTGGTATTTGTGGTATTACTGGCTCCAGAGAGGGGACACCATATGCATTCACACTTATACTTGCAGTCAGAGGTCCCTTAATCCAACAAATTTTGGAGTAGATTCTCTTATTTTGGAAATTCATATTAAACTATCCAATGTGAGCATTTTGGATACATTTTGAGTGAATTGGCCATCAGTGGTGAGAGTAAGAAGCTTCATCTATAAATATTAACATATATATTATGTGTGTGTGTATATATATATATTTCTTTCATAAGTGCTTGTTTTATGCTGATGAGTTTAGTTCAGTTGGGAATTAGGATTAGGGTTAGTTCAACATTTGGTGTTATGCTTTATCACAGTAAACCAAATCATTTCAGATGTCTTCTAAAATAATTACTGAGGTTTCACTTCTTAACTGAATTCAATGATGTATTTCTTTGGACCAGAAGACACTTGTGATGTTGATGGTGATAAGTGGATGATCTGCGTTTACTTAATTTTAAAAAGCAATAAAGAGTGAGCTTTTCAAACCCATGTGGGTTCAATGCTTTCTGTTATGTTTTACATTTTTACTACCAAAAATAGTAAAAACTCACAACTTCTATAGTCCTTCACGGATTGCAAAAAAAACCCCACCTACCTCACAATAGTCTCATGAAATAGGTATGACAAGTATCAGTGTTCCCATTCAACAGATTTGGAAACTGAAGCTGTAAGATATTAAGTGACTTGGCAAAGATCATACAGCTAATGAATGTTTAAACTGGTGATTCAAACCCAGGGCTGACATTTTATCTACCACATAGTGCTGCTTCTACTGTCAACATGAAGGGTTGTCTCTCATGACAATCATCTTTTTCAGTCAGAAGCAACTAATCTGCCTAGTTCCTTATAGAACCATTGTTCTTTACATTATCTTTAATCAATCAGTACTTATTAAGTACTAATTATGTGTCAGGCACTGTGCTAAATGCTGAGGATATAAAGAAAGGGCAGGTCCTGCCCTCAGAGAGATTACATTCTAATAGGGGAGACAAGTACATAGATTGGTATATCCAAGGTAGAATCAAAGATAAAGAGCTGCACACCCAAAGGGCTATAAAATCATGTGTACCCTTTGACCTATCAATGTATCCCAAACAAAATAGATTTTTAAAAAGGGAAAAGGATCTATATATACAAAAATATTTATAACAGCCCTTTTCTGGCGTGTTATGGGAATCTGAAGATCTCTCCTGCCCCAGGCCCTTTGATAGGCTTAAGTGGCTTTGAGAACCTTCCCTGATTTGAAAATATACTCTGCCCCCTAATAGGCTAAATGTGGTCACATGGAGCCTGTGGCAGGAGGCTTGTTCTTCAGGAACACCTGCACCTTATTACTTTGTGATTAGGCAGTGGGTCAAGAGGGTCAACATTTTCTGATCCAAGAGAAGGCTATATATACCCTGAGGTGAGTTTTTACTTTGAGACTCACTTTGGAAAAAAATTGTGTGATTTGGCCAGATGCGACTCTGGGAAGCCGTTGAGCCTCTCAGCTTTGAAAACCCAGATGTTGGTGCTTCCCTCTCTGGTAACTGACTAGGTATGGATGCCTATCTGCTGATCTGTTTCTTTGTCTGCTTGTAACTTCTGTTTGTAACTTGTGTTTGTATTCTCTGAAGTTCAGGGTCCTAACTTTTCCCCAGGAAGCAGGTAAATGATATATGATTAATTAAAGTAGGATTGTTAACCCATTTTGAATTGCTTTCCTTTAGAAAAGCAGATCAAAAAGCCTGTGCTAGCAGCCATCCTGGGTATGCTAGGGTGCTTGCTGATACATGGGGGCAAAGAATTAGAAATTGAGGGGATGCCCATCAATTGGGGAATGGCTAAACAGGTTGTGGTATGTAATTATGACAGAATACTATTGTACCATCAGAAATGATTAGCAGGATTCTCTCAGAAAAACCTGGAAAGGCTTGCATTGGCTGATACAAAGTGATATGTACTGTGTACAAAGTAACAGCAATATTGTTAAATAATCAGCTGTGAATGACTTAGCTGGTCTCAGCAATACGGTGGTCCAAGACAACTCTGAAGGACTTACGATGAAAAACGCTATGCATCCCCAGAGAAAGAACTGATGCTGTCTGAATACAGATGGAAGCATACTTATTTTTTAACTTTATTTTTCTTGAGTTTTTTTGGTCTGTGTTTTCTTTTACAGTATGACTGTTACGGAAATGTTTTGCATGACGACATGTATAACCTATATGGAACTGCTTGCTTTCTCAATGAGGGATTGGGATGGGGAGAGAGGAAGGGAGAGAATTTGGAACTCAAAGGTTTAAAAGCAAATGTTAAAAATTGTTTTTACATGTAAGTGGGGAAAAATAAAATAATAAAGGGGAAAAAGAAATAAACATAGACAAAGAGGTGAAAAAAAAGATAGAATTGGAAGGTATTTGAGAGATCGTCTAGTGTACGAGTCTCTCATGCTTACAATCACACAAATAATAAATAATCAAGCCAGGATTTGAAGCCAAGTCCTCTGATTTTCTGTCTCTCCAAATACAGTATTCTTTATACTGTTCTACCCTCCCTCTCCTAACAGAGAAGACCAGAGGCCTTAGAGGGTAAGGTTCTGGCAGCTGAGGAGATAAAGATAGGTTTCCTGTAGGAGGCAGAGCTTACAGGAATAGGACTAAGTTCCTGTAGTTTTTGTTGTTGTTGTTTATCTTTTGGGAGGGGGGAGGGCAGGACAATTGGGGTTAAGTGACTTGCCCAAGGTCATACAGCTAGTAAGTGTTAAGTGTCTGAAGCCAAATTTGAACTGTGGTCCTCCTGACTCCAGGACTGGTGCTCTATTCTAGCTGCCCCAACCTGTAGTTCTTAGATAAACGATACATATAGATTTTAAATAAGCACAGTTTATTAAAAAAGAAAAGAAAATGTAGACCACTAATTGCTCTTTAAAATTAAAAAACTCTTTTTTTGTGTGAGCTACATATATATCCTCTCTAGTGAAGAAATTTTCATCCTGTTTTACAATGACTCTTCCAAGAAACAATGATCATATTGCCTGAGCTATCACTCAAAACCTAGAACTCCACCAATCCACACACGAGTGACATATACATACATATATATGTATGTATGTATGTATGTATATGGAGGGAGAGAGAGAGAGAGAGAGATTTGAGATAGGGACTAAACCTGGAATTTCATTGTATAAGGAACTCTGGATGAAGATACTTCCTCTATCAATGAACATCAGCACTTCCTCTGTAACTCAAAGTCTTTGAGAGATATCTAGAGCGCTAAGAGGGTGAGTTGCCCAGGGACATATAACTAGTATGTAGCAGAAGCAGGGCTTGAACACCTGATTCCTAGACCCTCTCTCTATTGACCATGCTACTGTAAAGTAATAAATACATACATATATGTTTTATATACATATATACATGTATTTACCATTTTTCTTACATTTATGGATATTCCGAGAAGAAATTAGCCCATATATGTAAGATTCATTCATATATAACTCCCAAAAAATTATTTTGCATTCAAACTTCATGAAATCATTTATTATTTCCTTTCTTTGGGGGCGGGGGGAGAGACATAATAATCTGTCCAAGTAAATGGATAGGGGCGGCTTGGTGGCACAGTGAATAGAGCACCAGCCCTGGAGTCAGGAGGACCTGAGTTCAAATCCAGCCTCAGACACTTAACACAAAAACTAGCTGTGTGACCTTGGGCAAGTCACTTAACCCCAACTGCCCTCCAAAAAGCAAAAAAAAAAAAACAGAACAAAGTAAATGGATACATAGTTCTAGGACTAGATCTAAACTCAGAAACTGCATGGTTCAAAAGCATTTCTGAACTTTTAAATCATCTACTATCCTCAAACTCAAAACTATAATTGCTTAACCTTTTGGGCTGAATCATTTCACATTGGGCTCTTATCTCTTTCAAAGAAGAAGCATTAGGAAACTCAAGGCCATCTGTTGTGAGGAGCATAACAAATGCCAGGCCAGCTACAGCACTCTTCCATATGCTAGACCCGGAGAGTTTATTTCAAGAACATCTCAGCATTATCAATGCCACTTGATTTACCAGGTTCATTGAGGAAAATGTGTTTATCCAGAGCAGCTGGAAGTGACAGATATACACTGACATTCTATGAATCTGAATGTATTTATCATTAAATTTGTGCTGGGGGATATGTAATTCAATATCATTCAAGGTTCTCCATCTTCATCAAGCAAAAGTTGATCGTAAATTCTATTTCCCCTATGATCTGGAAGCAGCCGATTGAGACAGAGACTCAGTAGCTGCCTATCAGTCAATGATATTAAGTATATGATTGATTTCTTTCTAAATATTGTGACTTTTTTCTTTAGGAGTGGTAAACTGGGCTATATGTGGGAAGATAATGGATAAAATCAAGATAGATATGCATATATATGTATATGTATACATATATATGCATACACACATACACACACATCCCCATCTGGCTGAAGTTAGATTTCTGAACACTGATCTTTCCAAGCTTACATCCAACAGAGATGAGAGGACTATGGGAATTTGTGTACCCAAGAATATGTTTGCAAGGTGGTTTCTATCAGGTGTGTCAGGTCCTATAAAAAGTATCTACATACAATTAAATTTCATTTCAATTCAATTAGCATTTATTAAGCAATTGCTATGTGTCAAGTCCTATGTCAGGCACAAAAGATATGGAGAAAAATGTAAAATGGTCTTTGACCTTAAGGAGCTCACATTCTACTGGGGAAAGACAACGTAGGCATGCATACATACATACACACACACATCCAACATACAAAACTGTCTCTACTCCTCCTACTCAATTTTCAACCTTTTGTGTGGTGACTTCCCATCCCACCACTCTACTGAAGATATTCTGTCCAAGATTACCAATGATCTCTTAATTGCTAAAGCTGATGACATTTTCTCAAGGATCAGCCTTCTTGAGCTCTCTGCAGCATTTGACACTGGTAGCTGGTTCTCCTTCCAGGTCATTTCTTCTCCATAGGTTTGATGACCCTGTCATCTCCTACTTTTTCTCCTGACTGTCTGAATTCCTTTTCATTATTCTTTGCTCATTTGTCATCTAGTTCTTGCCCTCAAACTATGGGTGCCCCAGAGGATGGGCTCTCTTTTCTTCATTCACTATACTCTATTTCTTGGTGGCTTCATCAGCTGTCATGGGTTCAGTTGTCACTCGGGCCCTAAATGACTGTATATCTACCCCAATCTCTAGTCCTTTAACTGCTCTCTAGATAGTTCCGAGTGGACATCCCATAGACACCTAAACTCAACATGTCTGAAAAGGAACTCATTACTTTCCATATTAAATCCATCCTACAAACTTCTCTATTTTTTGAAGGCACCACCACCTTTTTAGTTAACTGAAGTTTCCAAGTAAACTTGGAATCATATTCAACTCTTCCCTCTCCCACACCAACCAATTAGTTTCCAAGTTATTGATTCTACCTACATGATGTATTTTGCAACTTTACCTCCTGTCAACTCATTCAGCCATCACCCTAATTCCTGCCTTCATCATTTCTCTTCTGTGCTATATCAACAGCTTTCTATTAAGACTTTTGACTTCTAGTTTGTCAATGCTGTTGGCAAAATAATCTTCCATACAGCATGAAATCTGACCACATCACTCCTCTGTTCAAGAACCCTTGGGATCCTATGGCCTCTAGGATAATCCTTCACAGTCTCGATCCAGCTTTCCTTTCCAGTTTCACTTTGCAATATTCCTCCTTTGCATACTATGTGTGATATACTTGCAACTTAGCGCATCATCTCCTACCTCTTGCCTTTGCACAGGGTATAATATCCTCATGGAATGCACTCCTCCCTCACCTTTGTATCTTAAGAGTCCCTAACTTCCTTCAAGGTACAGCACAGCTATCATCTCCTATAAGAAGACTTTCCTGATGCTTCCCTCCTAGTTGTTACCTCTCTCTGTCTTAAAGGTATTACTATTGCATTCATCTTTTTACAAGTTCTGTCTTTTCCATAAAGTGAAAACTCTTCGAGAGCAAGGATTTTATCTTCATTTTGTCTTTATTTCCCTGGTGCTTAACATGTTGCCTTGTGTTTAGCAGGTGCTTAATAAATGCTTTTTGTGTTGGAATGGGAGTGGGGGTAATTAGCAATTTTCTAGGTATTACTCTTGCCATATTCCCGTAATCTGCTTACTTACCAGTGTCTAATTAAAAGTAAAGGAGAAATTAGAGTGATTTTTCAGATCTTGAACAGCTAGAACATAGACTTTTTGAACAGAGACACCCAACTCCCTTTTAAGAAGGTTGAAAGGACACCTGGGCTAGGATGAGTTGATCGAACTATTTGATTAGATATTGACTTGATTTGAACAGATTCAGATCAAATATCTAAACAAGAAATAAAATCTCCCTAGTGTCCTGAGCTCTAAATAATTGACTTAAAGTGTGTGGTAGAGTCTCCAAATTCTCTTTTTTGGAGGGGGGGGGTAGAGGGGACACTTGATACAAATAGAGAGAGTTGTTATTGTCTAACTCTTTGTGATGTCTTGGTAAAGATATTAGAGTGTTTTGCCACTTCTTCTCCAGCTCATTTTACAAATATGGAAACTCAGGTAAACAGGGTCAAGCAACTTGTTTAGGGTCACTTTGTGCAAAAAGAGGTAACTACTTGCTTTTTTAGGAGGAGTTCCTACTTCCTTCTGCAAAAACAAAAGAATAGCTGTGAATGATGGTAAGTAACTCAAGACAACATGGCAATTTTACTAGATCAGAATATGGATATGAAGACAGAAGGAGCTATCCAAGCAGTGGTCTAGGACTCATGACCAGGAGTTCAGCCAGAAGTTTGGTTTGTTTGGTGAGGTTATGTGTGTGTGTGTGTGTGTGTGTGTGTGTGTGTGTGTGTGTAAATAAATTTCCTTTAAGTGTATTATAGCCAGGATCCCTGCAAAAGGAACATGAACCTGGGAGTCAGGAAACCTGGGTACCAAACCCATCTCTCCTACTGGTTTACTGTGTGTCCTTGGACAAATCTCTCAGCTTCTCTTAGTTTCACTTTTCTCATCTGTAAAATGAAGGAATTCATACATTTGGAGGTAGAAGGGACCACAAAAGCTGTCTAGTCCATTTTACAGATGAGGAAACTGAGGCCCAAGAGAGCAAATGACTTGCCCAAGATCACAAAGGCAAAATTTAAACCCAGATTCTCTGACTCCAAAGTCAGGGCTCTTTCCAATGTCCCACATTGGTCTATACCTGCTAGGATCCTTTCTAGCTCTTAATCCAAGCATTTTTATGAGTTTAAAGGTCGAGTGAGGTTATTCAATACACAAAGGCTACCAGGTTGAGAATATTGAAAAATAAATTTGACCCTTTGTGCCATAGGATTGTTATATTTTGTAATAATAATTTTAAAAGATTATAAATATAGTCACTCTAAGCTAGTAAATAGGTATTGGGCGTTCAAATAAAATTCTAGAAGTATACACTGAAAGCAAGCCCCAAAATCTGCAATGTCAATACCAACAGATGGAAACTGTCACTGGATTCTAGTCTCTTTTTCACTACTCCTTAGGAAGGTAACTTTGGGCAAATCATTTAATCATGCCAAGATTCAATTTTCTAATCCAATCAAATGGATCTAACAATACCAGCTCTGTCCATTTCAAAGAGTGTGTGTGTGTGAGTGTGTGTGTGTGTGTGTATGTGGGCACGCGCATGCGTACAGTGCATGTATAGGAGAGACAGTGAGAGACAGAATGAGAGAAAGAGAATTAAATGAGATAGGGTACATAACAGCATCTTGAAAACTACTGTGTGTTGTACACTTTAAATGTCATAGGTAGAGGACAGAACGTTGGACATGGAGTCTTGGGTTCAAATCCTGCCTCTGACCTTTACTGTTTCTTCAGTTGTAAAATGAGTCTAACAGTACTTAACAGACATCAGAGTTGTAAGAATCTAATGAGATGATGTATGTAAAGTACTTTAAAAACATTGAAGCATTTATATAAATGCCAGCTACTAGTATTATAAATCATCTTGGGAGACAGCATGATGATAGGGAGTGGGTCCATAGCCAAGAAGAACTGAGTTCAAGTCCTGGTTTAATACATTCCTGCTGTGTGACCTTGGGCAAATTATCTAATTTCTAACTGCCTTGGAGACAACTCTCTTAGGCAGTGTATAAGGTAGAGAGAAGGGGTCAACATCTATTGGTAGAAAGATGTTCTTTATCCAGGACGTCCTTGCATCATTGAAATCACAAGGATAGTCCCTATCCCTATCACTATCCCCATAATTAATAGGAACAAAGATCTCTCTGTCCAAAGAAACTTGGAACTTTCTAAGTGGGATCAAAGATTCCTGAGTCTAGGGTCAAACTTCCCTTTTCTCTGTAAGAGGAAGGAAAAGAAAATAACTCAGGATTTGGGAAGGTAGCTACAAGAATTACAATAGGAATTAGAAGCATTGAGGGAGAGTGAAGGAGAGATTTTCTCAGGTAATGAAGCCAAGCTGGCAGCTATTTTTGTAGAGATAATAAAGAAAAAAGCCTGTATCTGAAGAGACAGCTGTCAGGCATGAGAGGGAAAGGGACAAATGTACAGGGTTGAATGACCTTGTCAAGGAAGTCTGGAAAATCTTCTCTGCCAGCTTTCAAAATATAGAAAGGAGGAAGTTAACTAGTCTTAGATCATTTAAAAGTAGTTTTCTGGGCAAGACAAGGAAACTAAAATGAGGGGAAAGGGGAGAAATGAAGCCAAGTGGGGCTCATTTGATATTCTTATTTAGTGTCCTATATTCTTAGGACATTAAACCAGTAGAAATTTTCTAGAAGAATGAACATTGAAAGTTAGAGAATGGAGAGGGAGGAGATGGAAGGCAAGAGAGGGTCAAAAATTGGGGACTGCCAAAATGGTACATAACAGGAAGTTGCTACTATTGCTCTAGGAAAAGAGAAATCAGCAGAATGCATTCACATTGAAACTACACTTCTCCCTGGCTTAGCATTCCTAGTCTCACATATGAATATTTGGGGTTTTCTGCTTATAATCAGAAAAGTTCTTATGGGAAAAGCATATATTTCCATGACCTATGAATCATGACATTTAATTTTTTTCATCAACATTATTTCAAGTGTTGTTTTAATAAAAATGGACTGAAGCTTATCTGCGTCCAAGCAAATTGTACATCACAAAGTGATTGTTGAGGAAGGTATCCTCATTTGCATTTAAATTCACTTTTTAAAAAAGAGAAATTCTGCCACCTCCTGGACAGAAACCAGAGAACCATTTCTTAGCAACCAATAAACACTCCAAGCCATCTTAAATGAAATGAACATTCATTTTAAACTTTATCTTTAAAAAAAGGAAGAAACTTGGTTAAAAAATTTTTGAAGGGCAGGACCAAGAAATATCTGACTCATCTAAAATAATATATTGGCTCTTGGGCATGTTTAATTAAGCAGAAAACAACTTTTGACTATGTTATAGAAAAAAGCCTTCCTTTCAGTTTTTAATCTTTCCCAAATTATTTCTCCATGTACATTCATATCTATAATCCAGCATTCATCCAAAGAAAGATTTTCACATTACTTATTTCCTATAATTGCATTGACTGACAATACTTCTATGTATTGAATAAATATAAAAATAGAATTAAATGGCCACCAGAACAAGATGAGATCTCAGTTCTGGTTGAATAAAACTCACTGTAAAAGCACAAATGGAAAGCACTGCATTCATTCCTAGGGCTTGGAGCACTTAACTGAATGTAAATAAACCTCTTGAAAATCCAGAGATACAATAATTACCAGTCACAATGACTAGCAAATGAAGACATTTGAAAGGACATTTTAGGAATAATCAGAGAAAAGCTGTAGGAAGATGTAGGGCACCATTACCTGGATTTGACAACAGAGTCTAGATGTGGTTTCTGGTCTTGAAGTAGCTTAGCCAACTGTTTCTGCAGAGCCAAATCCTTACCATGGGCTTCTTTAATAAATGGGTGCTCTAGGAGATGTGTGACGGATGGGCGCTTTTCAAAATCCTTAATAAGACACCTGGTTAAAAAGCAATAACAACAAAGAACAATATTAGCTATCCAATTGTGTGTGCTTAAACCAAGTGTTTGAAAGAAGATCCTATTTCCTTACTAAAATATTTTAACCCGTAGCATTTTTGTAAACTCATATCCAGGACAGGCAATATTTAATTTATTATCTGGGTTCCTTTTTTAAACTAGCACAAATAACTAAACTAGCACAGTTACATTTTAACTTTTAAAAAAATACAATATGTTGAGAGTTAAAAATTATTTTCAACTGTTCAAAATATTCTGAACAACAGAAGACATAGAGAGATTTTTTTTTATTACTTAATTGAAGTTCCTTCAAATAAATGTTTTCAGTTAGAATCTACTTGATCAGTCTACCCACTAGATTTCAACCACAAGGAGAATAGGGTGCTGGCCCTCAGTGGAAAGCCAAAATATAGAAAGAAGGTCTCCTTACTTGATCTTGGGAAAATGCATTTAGGAGTCTTCCAGCAAAGAAACCAATCATCGCTGGGCAAAGTTCACCCCTTGATTTCTAATGGGCTTCTGAGGGAAGCCGATAAACCTGAGCTCTGAAAAATGACTGTCTGCAGTATAATTCAGGTAAATTGGAATGAAATAATCTAAACAGAGAGGGAGGGGGGAAACCCCACCTTTTCAAACCAGTGTAGCATCTAAGCTCCTCCTGTGGCTAATTAGTATAACCACCTTTGTGTTTCACACTCAATAGCTTTTTAAAGAAGACAATGACTTAAAATTGCACGCTTCATGCCCTATGCTATTAAAGATGATTTTGACACGAGGAAATTTCTAGTGAGACCGACTCTGATGAATATCCTCTCTAATTACCATGGCATTTCTACACTGAATAGCTAGCTCTATGAAGCAGTTGCAACATATATGCTTTTAGACACTTCAGTGGGTTTAGGGTAAATAGTAGATGCTATACTGCAATAAAAATCGCCCTAAGCTGTTTGAAATGCTATCAACATCTAAAACAAAATATATTGTAAGTTCTGAAATTCATTGACAAATTATTAAACATCTTGCCTCACCCTGAATATTTTTGAGAACATTTAAGTACAGTCCCTACATTAATCCTTTATCAGTAAGCTTACAAAGAGGCTTTTGCCTTGTTCACCAGAACTGAAAGATAGCTGTAAATTTTTCTGCTGGTCAGTTCTACAATTGATCAAGTGAAGATGAGTTTTGTGGGTTTTTCCCCTCCTCCCTATCCATTAAAATAGCTTTCAGCTAGGAAAACCAACTGAACCTAGATTATCTCCATTCTGCTGACTGTGGGGCTATAAATACCACCCCTGGCCCTTACAGAGAAAGAAATCAATCATTTGACTTTTACAGGTGGGGAGAAGAAGGTGTTGAGGAAGAGGAAATCTTTTTAATAATTAGCATGGATGTGTGTGTGTGTGTGTGGTTGCTGTGAAATTTTTTTTTCAATTTAAAATTCCTCCTAATTCTTTGCAGGTCTGCCTACTGCATTTATGCTCTGCACAAGGCTTTAAGGAGCCATTATTTCATCAGTGTATGGATTGCAAATTCCTTGGGAATCCAGGCTTCAAGAGTAAATGTGGGTGAAAAATCCATGAGTCTATGCTCAAGCTGGTGATGAGCTTCTCAGCACTTAAATGGGCTGGTCATTGAATGGCAGAGCTGTGGCCCAGTCTGTTATTGGGCTCATTCTCAAAGACTTTCCAGACTGGGAAGGTCTGCCAGAGACTGTATTTTCCTTAGTCTTGGTGCCCTCCCTCTGATGTTACCTCCAATTTTTCCTGTCTATAGGTTGTTTGTACATAGTTTTTACAGTGTCTCCTATTAGATAGTGAGCTCCTTGAGAGCAGGAACTGTTTTTTGCTTTACTTTGTGCTTGGCAGAGTACTTGGCACATAGTAAGTACTTAATAAATCTTGTTGAATTGATTTAACTTGTGTTTTCCTGATGAGGAAAAACCCTTGAGAACTCAGGGTTACCTCTGCCCATGGGAGGAGGATTTTAATGGAGACTGTATGAAAATGAGAGGAAAAAAAATTAAGCATAGTTTTCCTACCTGGAAAAGTTCAGGTTGGAATCTGGACCAGTGATTTCATTAGCATACTTGGGTGAGGTAACCCTATCTACAAATTCAGGTCTATTCCTTCTTTGCAATTTATAGTCTTAGAAAGTTGCCTAGAGCACTAAGGGATTAAGTGACTTCGTCAGGGTCACATAACTTATTAAATGTCAGAGACAGGATTTGAATTTATGTCTCCCTGGCTCTGAGGCCAGTTCAGTTACATAAAGTATTTAAGTCCAAGTTTCGGTGAGAGACAGAGGATCACTAGCAGTTGAGGGAAACTGGGAAAGGCTTTTTGTAGAAGATGGTGTCTGAATGTATCTCAAAGAAAGAGGCAGGACTTCACGAGGTGAAGGGAAGGGAGAAGTGAATTGCCAGCATGATGAATGGCCTGGACAAAGGCACAAGGATAGAATTCGGAGAGTCCTATGAGTGAGCAGCAGAGAGAGGAGCAGTTTGGCTAGAGCAGTGGTTCTCAACCTTCCTAATGCCACGCCCCTTTAACACAGTTCCTCATGTTTGGTGACCCCCAACCATAAAATGATTTTCATTGCTATTTCATAACTGCAATTTTGCTACTGTTATGAATCATAATGTAAATATCTGATATGCAGAATGTATTTTCCTTGTTACAAATTGAACATAATCCACAGGTTGAGAACCACTAGACTAGAAGCTGGCTGCTTTAGGGTCCAGTGCTTTAACAAAGCCTTTGTTTCAAAGTACATTACAATAAGCCACTAGCCACTGTGT
The DNA here is from genome assembly GCA_028646575.1 of Pseudocheirus occidentalis. Classification (NCBI taxonomy): domain Eukaryota; kingdom Metazoa; phylum Chordata; class Mammalia; order Diprotodontia; family Pseudocheiridae; genus Pseudocheirus; species Pseudocheirus occidentalis. The sequence goes on along the minus strand of CM053596.1, from coordinate 178,096,172 downwards.
CTGCCTCCTGGTTTCTAGCTGAGTCTGAGGATGGGAGAAAAGACAGACAGCTTCAATCACAGCATACAAAAGGAGGAAACAAAAAGAAGCCTCTTTCTAACACTCTCTTTTGGGTCTATGCCAGGGGGCCAGCTGCCTTACAGGTGAAACTACCATGTGACAAAGGCTATTTCATTGTCAGTAACTAATCCTCCTTGGATAGAGGAGAACATGGGCTAATCTCCTCCTGAATTCCATTCTTAGGGTATTTTGGTACAGTTCCAGGATGCAAACAAAAAAGTGTTATACCCTATTTTAGATTTTTTTAAAATCTCATGGAAAAGCAATGCCACTACTATCATTTTTCAAGAAGAAGCCATTTCTCAATACCCTCTCCCCCTACAAAACAAACAAACAATCCTAGAAATAAGAAAGAGGCCTTGCAGATGAACAGAGGATCATAGACCCAGAAGTATTAAGGACTCAGAGACCATGAGTCCAACCATTTCATTTTACAGATGAGAAAGCTGAGGGTCAGGGAGATTATCTTGCCCAAGGTCATAGAGGCAGTAAGGATCAGAAGCAAGATTTGAACCCAGGTCCTCTAATTCAAGGGCTAGAACTATTTCCATTTTACTACACTTTCATCTTCCCTCTAAAAGGGGTAAGCCAGAGAGAAGTATGTCAACTGAGGGCCACTTAAAGATCTAGGGAAGGAAGAAAACCAATAAAACCCCTTCTTCCCTTTATGCATAGGGACCACAACCAAGAGGTTTAATTTAGTTGTTACCAGGTTTTGTATGTAAACAAAACTCTACTCATGAGAATAACGATGACAATGATGGTAAGTAAGTAGTATTTATGTAATGCTTTAAGGTTTTCAAGGGGCTTTTAAAAATATCATTTCAATTTTTTCTCATAAAAATCCTAGCAGGCAGGTTATATTATTATTCCCATTTTACAAATGAGCAAACCAAGACAGACAAAGATAAGGTGACTTGCCTAGGGCCACTCAGCTTGTGTTTGAGGTGAAATTTGAACTCAGGGCTTACTGACTCCAGGCCCAGCAGTCTGTTCGCTGCATCACCTTGCTACCACTGTGGTGAAAGACTGGCTCACTGTGGGAGATTTGTATCTTTGGAGCTATGAAGTAAGAGCTAAATGTCTAAAAGTTACAAAATAAAATTGTCATGTGTACATCCAGTGGTGCTGAAGGCTTGTTTCCTGAAGGCTATGAAGACATCAAGCCTTCAGACTCTGGCTAAGAAATCTGAATACTCTTTTAAGAGAATATAAATGTGAAGAAACAGAAGGTGGGCTGAAGGCAATCTATCATTCTTCTGATACTTTTAACATTTGTTGTTGTTCAGCCATGTCTGACTTTCTGTGACCTTATTTGGAGTTTTCTTGGAAAGATGTTGGAGTGGTTTGCCACTTCCTTCTACAACTCATTTTATAGATGAGGAAACTGAAACAATTAAGTGACTTGCCCAGGGTCACACAGCAAGTAACTGTCTGAGGTCAGATTTGAACTCAGGTATTCTTGATTCTAGGTCTGGCATTCCATCTCTTGTGCCACCTCGACACTCCCACTATCAATGACTCCTACTTTTAAAAGCTTTATAAGGCTTATAAAGAACTTCACTCACAATACTGTGAGGCAAGTGATGTAAGTATTATTCTTCTCATTTTACAAATGAGGCAACTGAGGGTCAAAGGCTTACCTATAATCACACAGCTAGTAAGTGTCAGGTCCAGGATTTAAACTAAAGTCCAGTGTTCTTTTCACTCTACCTCAGAGTCTACCAGTTAACAAAGAAACAAAAAGCTGTAGCCTCTGTTAGGAAGCTTTCTGAAGATGTAAATGGATGCTGGGCCTGTATTAGGACATAGTACAATATTTCAAAATATCATTCTATTTCATTTTATTCATTCCTCAAGCATTCCTTGAGTGCCTTCTATGTGCACAGCATTAGACACGGTCCAGAAAGTGGAGGATACACTTCCTTGAGGAACCTAGAAGGAATGAATACATGAAACCTCTGGGAGAGAAAATGCAAGATTATGGCAATTATCTATAGTTTATCTATCTACAGCAAAGCAAGTCAGTATAGGCTAAAGTCAATCAGAATCATGATCTGAGTTTTAATGGGAATTATGTATAAGGATGGGTAGAAAGGAAATAGAAAGGTGCCCCAGGTAGGGGAACAGCATGATCACAGGCAAAGCAAGGGGAACATGGAAGATATGTATATCTGTAGGTATCTGGATTGATAGGACTGTCTTGGATCCAGTCATTTAGGCAGTCATTTGCCTTTGCTTCTACAAGTGCCTCCTTAGAAGAACACAGAGCTCAATTTGTTTTAGCCCTTTTGCCAAATTAAACAAGGATATTCCTTTCCCTTTATTAACAATAATGCTGCTGCTGCTGCTAGCTAATAAGCATTCATATAGCTGTCCTTTGAGGAAGCACTTCCTATGGAGAAATAGCCACCCTCACTAACTGCCAACTAACTGCTCCACATAGGACTAACAAACCCTCCTAGCTAATGCCACAGGAAACATTGAGGGAGAGACAGGAGGCATCATGTACCAGACAAGTGGAGCCATCATGATCACCTTGACCACCATCTCCTCTTAGACCCTGAAAGATACAGCACAGGTCTCTGAACCCAAGAACCTTTGGAATAGCAATGCTTCCAGCCCAGTGTCCTCAGTCACTATCCTGGGAAGCAGCCCCTGTGGAGATGTAGCCTGACAATGGCTCCTGCAGGTCTTACAGCCACAGCTACTGAAGACCCAGAAAAGAGAGCTCTTGCCATCAGAGTCCTTGGCACTATCAGACAGTTCATCATCAGAAACTGGCATGATTTCATCAGTGGAAATGGCTTTAAGGAAGAGACATTAACATCTTCTTTGCCGCTTTACCCTAACAACCCTGGGACTCTTCCATTTGACTTGAAGTTGAAACCTTCTGCTTTGTGTTGTTTCTCCCATTAGAATGTGAGCACCTTGAGAGCAGGGACTGTCTTATTCTTCCCTCTGTATTCCCAGCCTTAGCACGTTGCTTTGCACATATTAAGCACTTAATAAATGCTTATTCATTCATATAGCACTTGAAGGTTTAAAAAATGTTTTGCATCTCATTCACTTCTCACAGTAACCCTGAGAAATGGGTATTATTATCTCCATCTTCCTGAGGATGAAGCTAAAATTGAGAGAGGTTAAGTCACTTGCCTAGGATTACACTACTTGGAAGTTCTAGGCAACATTCTGAATTCAGGTCTTCCTGATTCCAGGTCCACTTATGTCGCCTAGCTGTCTCTAGGGGTAGTCTAAAATGATGATAGTAACCCATACCCATTCTTCACTTCATCATTTCTTCCATGTCTACCTGCTGGGGGGCAGGAAGAATGAATTGATGGGTGGGGAAAAGAAATAATAGGTCTTCAGCTTTCCTAGAAGCATGTTCAGAAGTTGACAGCATAGGAGATAGGCCACAAAAGATGCATGGACAAACTTGTCTGGTGTCTTATGTGAGACTGTAGAAATGATGAAGCACCCATACACTTTTGATTTTCCTGATAAAGAAGAAATGGCAAACACCAGACTGGGTTTGGGGAACACAAGGTTTCCTATTATGCATTTCTATCTTTTAATATGACCAGATTGTCTTCCAAGATGTTGACTGCCTAAAGGTATTTGACAAATGTTTATCTCTTGCAGTGCAGAAAGGGTGTCATCTAGTGTGGAGCACATTACTAAAGAAATGGCAAAATGTATTCTCTGTGGGTGCCAGCTCTCTCATCTGACTGAGGTAAGGTGACAGGAGAGACAAAGGCTCATGCTGCTGTCATCTCTCCTGAGATGCCTGTAACAAATCGCTTATGCAGAAAAGTAATGCTTTCTGAACCAAGGGTATGCTAGGATCAAGGCTGTTTATTTCCTGTATCCCATTCAACTGGACTGTCTTCTAAGGAAAGCTAGAACAAGGAATTCATTAAGTGATGACAACACCTCTGAGGTTGAAAGTGATGTGTTACCTTGCCCTCTGTCCTCTCATTGCTCCCACTGTAACTGATTCAGACCCATTCCTCGTCCTCAGTTGATTGGTGGAAGTCTTCGTCCTGAGGTCTCTGTGGCTCCACTTGTAGGCAAGGTGCATAGTGAACAGTGCACTGGATTTGGAGGCAGGAAGACCTGAATTTGAATCTTGCCTCAAATACCTACCATCTGTATGATACTGGGCAACCTACTTAATGTCTCTGAACCTCAGTTTCCCCTACTGTAAAATGACAATAATAATAACACCTATTACAATGATCAGATGAGAAAATGTGTATTTTTCAAACCTTAAAGTTCTACATGTCATGTATTATTAAAATAATTCACAATGCCAGATTGCAGCAAAACTACTGTAAGGTATACAGCAAAGGGCAATAGATTGTTAGAGCTACAGGGACTTGTTAGTAATCACATCCCCATTCATACTTGGTGCCCTCCCTTCATGGTGTGACACATACTCCTGGGAATGACAAGCACATGATGGGCTGCTTGAACATGAAGGAAAAATAAGAGAGGAAGCAAGAGACACAAATACATGCTGGCCTTGATGAAAGTCAATCTATTACCTCATTTGAATTTCTAGTACCTTCCATCATCCTTTCTTGACTGAAAATTAATTCTCAGAATTCATTAGTGTCACCACATTAAACACAGGTTGCAGCCATTTGCTGCTCTCTCACAGCCTGGCTCCTAAGCACCATTTCTACTTTCCCACAATTATCAGTAAAAGGAAAAAAAATCTGAAGCATTTATTAGCAAGGAAGAGCAGGCACCTCCTTGCAGAAGGAGCCAATGGCAGCCGTAGATCCTCTGGCTCCAACATGATAACATTGTTGAAGAAACAGCAATTCTATCCTTATAAACTGCCATTTTGTTACAAGTGAACCAGAGTCCTAGAAGGAGGAGGGAAACAGGGGAGAAGGGGGTGGTTTATCAAGAATCAGTCAAATAGGGACATCTGACCAGGGGGAAAAAAAGGCAAAAATGCTGAGGAATGCAATAAGACAACAGTGGTGAAACCTCTCATTTACTAAGTACACAGGGGGAATGTGGATAAGATTCAGGATTCATGTCTTTTTCTTATTTTCTCTCTGATTCTCCTACTGAAGGCTCCTAGGCATTCTAAAAAAGCCCCATTCATACTAAGAAAAAACATTACTGCTATATAATCATACAGTATTACATAAAGCTCCAGCTCCAGTGATCATCGAATGGAAGAGGGAGAAGAGGAAGACCTAGTTATTAAGGGGAGAGGGTCCTCTAGGGTCTGCACTCACCCTGTCTCCTTCAATGAAACAATTCACAGTGTGTTCTCTTGCAAAGTAAATATCCTTTCTGGAGAATAGTGCTAAACTGTATATCAGTGTTTTTATAGCTACCCTGAAAAGATAGGCTCACTGGCCTATGTGTGAGCAAAAAGCAATCAGCCTGAAGGATTACAAATTAAGTAAAAATTAATAATTTTTTAAAAAATTTATCATAAAAATTAGACAGTTGGGTTTAAAATTAATTATTTTGTAAGTAATAACCATTTTTTTTTCTCTTTCCCACCTCCCAAATAAAGAGAAAACCTTGTAACAAATACGCTCGGGCAAACAAACCAAAAAATGCTTTATTTTGGCCCTGTTGACTGTATGTGTTCTATGTGTGTAGAACATATATACATATGTTCTATATATAGCTATATGTGTTTGCTATATACATCACCTCCCTCTCAGGAGGTGGGCGGTTTTCTTTATTACTGACCCACCAGAACCATAGCTGAACATTGTACTAATCAGACTTCTTAAGACTTTCAAAGTTGTGGATTTTTACAGAGTTTGTGTCATAGTATAAATTGTTCACCTGGTTCTGCATTAACTCACACAAAAATTCCAAACCATATCCTTCATAATTTTTTTTGATATGACAGCATTTCATTACATTAATGTGCTATAATTTATACAGCCATTCATCTTTTGATGTGAACCCCCTTAATTTCCAGTTCTTTGTCATCACAAAAAGAGATGCTAGAAGTATTTTTGTTATATGAGTCTTTTTCCTCTTTTTTTATTTTGTATTTGATAGATTTAAGCCTACTCGTGATATTTCTTTATGAAGTTGTGATTTTGTAATAAGCTCTAAGGTGCGATTTAACTCCAGGTTCTCTGATTCAAAATGTTTTCCCCTTTCCTTGATCTCTTTGGAGTAAGGACTCATAATGGTATCACTGGGTCACAGGGTATTAACAGTTTAATGACTCTTGAGGCATAGTCCCAAACTGATTACCAAAATGGTTAAACTAGTTCACAACTCCACCAACAGTGCATTAATGTATCTGTTTCCCCACAGCCCCTCCAACATTTATCAATTTCCCTTTTCTCAACCTTGCCCTGATCAGATCATGATGTACATGAGGTAGAATTTCAGCCTTCTTTTTAATTTAATTTCTCTAATTATTAGTGATTTGGACGATTTTTTTCATATGGCTTATAGAGCTTGGATTTTTTTTCCCCTTGAGAATCTATTAAGGGATTAATCTTAAAGAAAACTGAATGATCACTTTCCCTTTTTATAGTACATGTGTGAGGGTCCTGGAACCTCTGACTGCAAAATTCTCACAACTTCCTACATTGACACAACTGAGAGAAAGTAAAAAGTCTCAGGAGCCAGACAGGCGGCACAGTGCTGGACCTAACATCAAAAAGACATGAGTTCAAATCCTATCTCAGATACTTACTAGCTGTGTGAGCCTGAGCAATTCACTTAATTCCTTTCTGCCTCAGCCTATTGCTACTTATATAAATAGCATTACTTATATATGATAATATATCATATAATTATATTACATAATTATATATTACATATATAAATATAATATAATAATATAGTAATATAAGTATTACTACTTATATAAAAATATAAAGTTGGGAAAAATTACAACTTCATAAAGAAATACCACAAGTAGGCTTAAATCCATCAAATAAAAACTCTATACCTACCTCCCAGGGATCAGATGAGATAATATTTGTAAAGCATTTTGCAAGTCTTAAAGCATTACTTAAATGACAGATATTACTATTTTTATCTTGTTGTCAAGCTCTACCTTCTCTAGGTGGGAAGTGGGAATACCCGTACAAAAGCTAGAAAGGTGTACATAGTATGGCTGTAAGTAAGGATGTCAGCTGCCATCTTTGCTGAGACGCTTAGGGATGCCAAGTCCACAGAATAGACTGAAACAGGAAATGGTATCATCTAAGAATTTAAGCTCTCTTAAAGGGAGTGTAGTACGAGAGGGAACGGCTGAACCTACAGGCATAGGACTTGAGTTTGAATCCTCCCTCTTTTACTTACTACTTCACATGACATTGGGCAAATCATTTAACCTCTCAGACTCAGATTCTCATGGTGTTGATGACTTTTATGGTCTCTTTGACTTCTACAACTATAATTAAATGATCCTGAGAATATTTTCCATAAAAGACAGCACGGAACAGTGGGCAGAAAACAGGGTTCAGAGTCAGCATGCCTGGGATGAAATTCTACCTCTGTCACTTACTATTTGTGTGACATCAGTCAAGACACTTCTATTCTCTGGGCCTCGACTTCCTCCTCTGAAAAATGAGAGATTGGATTAGAGAGCCTCGAAGGTACCTCCAGCTCTAAAATCTATTATTCTATCATCCTGGAAACTGGATAGACACACAAAGGGCAAGCCAATCAGAACTGAAAGATCTGGATGCACTAGGGAAAACACGAGGATCGTATTAGAGCTAGAAAGAAAACAGAGAGTGTTGAGAATATAAATTCCTGAGGCTTGAAGTCAGGAAAATAACCTTGAGGCCCAGACAGGACACAGCATCTGAGATGCTACGGTCTCTCTGCCTGTTTGTTCTTGCTAACAGAGATGGGTCATATATTCAGACATGAATAGATCAGTCTGGGAATCATTCTCATCAGCAGTGCACCTCTTAGCAATATGACCAGTTTGAGCAAGCTCCTCCATTTTCTTCTTCAGACAGACACAAAATGGCACCTCCATTTATTCTCAGGCTTCTTTTTCCTCTGGAACACAAAGAAAGTAAAGGCTTCCTTTGCCCTAGTGATAAAGGCCTTGCAAGTGGTCTTTTTTTCTGTTTATTTTTGTTTTGGCAATCTGGTGAAACCTATAGACCCCTTCTTGGAGTTTTTCTTGCCTACATTCATAATTGAAGGAATGCTAAATTTAAGTAGAGGTTAGTGAAAATAAACATATGAATTCTTTACAATTCAAGTTAATAGATAATAATATAGATATTATAGATAATAGTATCTATATGTAGATATATAATATGTATTCTATATAACAATGGATATATAATATATATTGTATATAATATAATAATAGTTAATAATAGCCATAGTCCCTTTGGTGGGTCATGGACCTCAGGTTAAGAACTGCTGACCTAGAGGGAGGCATACAACCTCCCAGGAGCCTCTGTGGGAACAGAAAAGAAGACTTCAAAAAGGATGATTTCCTTGAATTATATAATCTTTCATAGGCTCTAAAGCTGAAAAAATACCCATTTACCTTCTAGAAAACTTGGAATTGGGATTTAGGAAGGTATGGTTGCAATCAGACCACCAGCATCAAAGGATGCTACCTGCTTTTAGTCAGGACAGCAGCTGATGAGTTATGTCTCAGCCATGCCATACACAAGCTTCTTTTCAGTGCACATCTTTGTTTCCTCCAGCATCTCTCAACTGTGATGCCCAGTTCCCTTGACAATACCTGTATGGGCATAGCTCCAGCTGAGCGCATGAAAGGTTGTCTACATCTGGACAAAGCACATTGTTCTAGATGGTATATCCTTGTTATCAGCTGCAAACTAACATCTCTTCTAGCTGCTGACAATGAGGTAAAACCTTAAGGAGGGAATTTCTGAGAGACTGTCAAATAACTTGAAATCAACAGAGGCCTAAATAGGACAGGGTAGTGTTCTAAAGACCATTTGTGGTGCTAAGAAGTTAATTCAGCTTGGGACTGGAGATGACAGAAGGTAAATCAAAGAATTACAGTAAAGATCTATAATCTAACAGGTAAGGAAAGAGGATTGGGTTGAGGATTTTTTGGCAGGGCGGGGGGAGGAACCTTTTTAAAAACTATGGAACTATTTTCTCCATAATGAAATACTACTCAACCACAGAAACCGTCAGACTAAGATATAGATATTTCTATTTTTGGTTCTGTTCTATGGTTTCTCTAAAAAGGAGTAAAAAAAGTACCCAACCTAAGAATACAAATTGGGTTCAGGAGAGGAAATTTATTCCTACTTGAAGTAAGCCAAGATAAACACAAGAGAATCATAGCACACAGGACAGAATGACCACAACAATTCAACAGTTCATACATCACCACTGGCATAATCAGTTGAAAAGCCAATATCCAAGCCTCAGTGGGACATAGACATATTTTTGCAAGGCTAATAATTAGCCATTTCACATTTCACTTCTAATAAGCATGACCCAACCAATCTTAATCTTCCCTTTGTTGGTCTCTCCTGGATGCCTACTCTTGGCACCAACCCATTTCTACTGCTATTTAAGCACTCTCTCCCTCTGGCTGCTCAGTATCTAGGGAAAGGGTCACTGGCAGCTCCTGCACTTCAACCTCTCCAGACCTTTAGAAGTTTGCAAGTTTGATGGAGGAAGAAAATAAACAATGGAGGCAAGAGTAGCCAGGGAGCAATAATAGTCTGGTTGGTCACAATACTGCAGAATTGAACCTACACTCTATGTAGGTAGCCACCACAGCCTTACCATTAAATTAAGGTAGAGAAATACCTCCAGTCCTACCTGAACTCGTGTGTTACCAGTTGGGAAGTTGTAGCCGAGAGAGGTGCTGGCCAAAACCTGTGTTTTCTTTTAAAGAATTTAGAATTTTGGCAGAGAGAATTGCTTTGGGAGGGAGAGATCAGGCAGCTAGGTGGCAAAGTGAACTGGGAATGGAGTCAGAAAGACCTGAATTCAGATCTGCTCTCAGATGCTTACTAGCTGTGTGACCTTGGACAAGTTATTTAACCTCTGTCTGCCTCAATCCTCATCTGTAAAATGGGGATAATAACAGCACCTATCTCCCAGGGTTGTTCTAGGGATCAAATAAGGTAATAACTGAAAAGCTCTTAGGCCAGTGCCTGGCACATAGTAAGCACTAAGGAAATATTGTCTTTTATTCATTCATTTCTGGGTTTTAAAGGCCATCCAGACCAATATCCTTATTTTACTGACGGGGGAGTTAAGATTGTGAGAGGGACTTGTCCAAGATCACACAGAGAGGCACAAGTTTCTCCCTTTAAATCTTGTGTTCTTTCCATTGCATATTTTTATCTCTGTGATGAATGCACTTCTAGACATGCTGAGTTTGAAGTGCCAGGGGAGCTGTCCATCAAGGAGCTGGAGATATGGGGCTCTAGTTTGGGGAAAAGATTAGGGTATAAAGACTTGGGAGGCTCCTGCAGTGAGGTGGACTGAATTCATCAAACCAGAAGAGATGGCCATGAAAGAAAATACAGAGAGAGAAGAGAAGGGGGCCCAGAAGAATATCTTAGGGGATGAAAGCTTGCAGACCGAGAGCAGGCTAGGAAATGATTATGCACAAGCAGGAAAGGAATTTGGGACAGGAGCTGTGTCACAGAAGTCAAAAGATGAGAGAATATACAGGAGGAGGTGGTGGATAAAAGGGTTAAGGTTAAAAAAGAACTGAGAAAATTCAACTGAATTAGTCATTAAGGGGGCTATTGGTAACACTAAAAAGATAGTGGGGAAGTCAGATTACCGAGGGTTGAAGAGTGAGTGCTTGGCAGGAAAATGGTGCCAATGAATGAAAACTACTCTTTTTTTTATTTTGTCAGTGAAAGAAACAATAAAAATAACACATTAGTTTGAAGTCCCTAGGGGATGGGTAAGGGATGTTTGTTTAAGGATAAGGTGCACCTTTTAAGTTGCAGGTCAATATCCAGTATCTGGGCAGTAATTGAAGCTAAGAGAGGGAATGGTTGACTAGTCAAGCTCCTAAAAGAGATGGGAGAATATGAGATCAAGGTCACAAGCAGCAGGGTTATGTGTTCCAAGGGGAAGGGCCATATCATCCTCTTAGCAGGAGGCAAGCAATGAAGGATAGTTGGAGATGAGAGTAAAGGATACCAGGGAGCTCATGCTGAATGATTATAATCTTCTCAGGAAAGGATGAGGTAAGGCTCTAGGGTCTGGAGTAGAGTTGAGTGATTGAGAACAGAAGATAAGGTTTGGAATGCTTATGTCTGGCAATTGACAGACATTCAGGACTGAGCAACAACTTGTTAAAAAAAAAAGAAACAAACTTTAGAGCTGGACAATTTACCAGAAACTTCTGCAATTTTAGTTCCATCATCAGAATCCTTGGGCATTACTATTTTTGAAAGTCTGGCTAATTTCCTTGATTTAAAATCAATTTCAATTTTGACAAACAATAATGGCCTGTTTCACAGTCCAGGCTCAAGTACCTGGAGGGCATGAATTCTAATTCCACTCCAGACACAACCTGCCCTCTTAGACTAAACAAATCCACAACCCTCTTTATTTCTTAATTATCTGTTTCATTCAGTCTGTTTGTATCTGATTGGAAGAAAATAATTGAGTTCAACCTCAAAGCCTACTATGTGCCAAGTACTATGAAGGGCACATACAAAGGGAAAGACCCAGCACTTGTCCTTAAGGGTACTTAAGAGCTTAAAATGAGCTTCTGACAAGATAAAATCTTTTCACCTAAAATAATGAGAGAAAAACATGAGGCAGAATAAAATCAAGTACCAAATGTGAAATACAAACAGCAAGGGAAATACGGGAAAATCAGAAAGGAGAGAAGTCAGTGCGGGGCAGATCTGTAAGAGAAAACTACATGGGCGCCTACTGATTGCTAAAACAGGAAGGGATCCTGTTAGAGATGGGCCTAAGAGTCTAGTTTATATTTTATTAAAAGGTTTCTCTATCATATGAAAAGCTAGTTAGTACAATTCTAGAGCCAGACTAAAGGTTCCAGACTTCAGATCTAGCAAGTTCCTTGAGGGAAAGGACCACCTACTTCATGGAATTACAGAACATGGAAGCTGAAAGTGACCCTTTAGTTCTAACTGTATGTGAACAAGCTAGCTCAGTTACTATTCTCTTTGTAATTGTGGATAAGTTACTTAACCTCTCTGGGTCTCAGTCTCCTCATTTATAAGATGATAGAATTGAACTGGATGACCTCTAAGATGTCTTCTAGCTCCATATTGCTATGATTCTCCCTTTCTATAACATACCCAAGAAGTGGTCAGACAACCTTTGCTCAAAGACCTACAGTGAGAGGCACTTGACCTTCTACAATAGTGGTTCTCAACCTTCCTATGTCTCGACCCTTTAATACTCATATCTGGGCATATCTGCATGTGGGTGGACTCACCTGGAGACAGAGGAGTGGTGTCTTGGTTCCTAAGACCATCAGAAATATGTGTTTTCCGATGGTCTTAGGCGACCTCTGTGAAAGGGTCGTTCAACCCCCAAAGGGGTCGCAACCCACTGGTTGAGAACTGCTGTTCTACAACAACCTATTCAATGTTTCAATAGCTCTAATCATTAGGAACTTTGTCTCCACATATTTTTCTTTACAACTTTTACACATTTCTCTTTGCTTTATACTCTGGAGCCAAGCAGGAAAGTTTCAACTGACCCTTACACCTCATGATCTCAAGGTCCTTCACAACACTTGCTGACCTTTTCTAGATGCTCTAGCTTATTAATATCCTACCTAAAATGTGGTACTCAGAACTAAACACAATATTCCAGATTGGGTTTGACTAGGGTAGAGGGACTATTATGTACGGCGTTTGATCCCCTGACTCACTGGGCATTCTTCTGGCCATCTGCCTTGCTGAGAACTCTCCTTTCTCACCTCTACCTCAAAATTTCCCTGGCTTCCTTCCATTCTCAGCTAAAATTTCACCTTCTGCAAGAAGCCTTTCCCAAAGCCTGATAATGCTAATGTCTTTCCTCTGTCCAGTGTATCTTAGATACATCTTGTTTGTATGTGGGTATTTTACACGTTTTCTTTCCCAATAGACTCAAAGTTCCTTAAGAGCAGGGACTTTTACTTTTCTATGTGTCCCCAATGCTTATCATGGTGCCTGGCATATAGTTGGTATTTAATAATCCTTGTTGGTCAACTCTCACCTCCCTTCCCTGGTCCTGGATACCAGGCCCCTAAGGCAATCTAATTTTATATCAGCTTTTTTGGCTGCCATAACGCATGCTACATGTCCAAATAAAGACAGTACCTAGCATAATTTGATCCTTTAATAAGTTCTGTACAATGTGAAAGATTTTTAATGACTATACTGTTCCGTATAAGTTACAAAGAATACCAGGTAGTTGAAATAAAAATGGTCTTGGAAAACTTAAAAAAATAAGTACTATACAAAATAAGCATAAAGAAAATTTAAGATATTCTATTTTTATAAATATGAGATGAACCAAAAGTTACTGGGCATCTTATGTTAAAGGAGCTGACAGGTTCTGTAATGTATGCTTACTGTCACATGGGGGTATTTTCAATAGTTATTATGACTTAAGAACCTATAGAAGGAATGTGTTTGTATTTATGCCCAGGAACTCTGATAAATACTTAATCGCAAAGGCTCTTGATTTACTCCTAAGCCATCATTATCAAGAGCACTGACTGGATAAAATGCACGTGAAGATATGGACTTGCATGCTACAGAGAAAATTATCTCATTGTTCAAGGTTCTTTAGGTGAAAAATAAATCTTACATTATTTTGCAGATTCCAGCTGAAAATGAATGGGCAAAAATAAATATAGGGATCCTATCCAGCAACAACTAAAAGCAAGTGGTATCATCAAAGGGAAAACACTGCAGGAGAAATTAGAACACAAAAACAAAAATGAATCGGTCCCTACCCTCAAGGAACTTACATTCTACTGGGGGTGGGGGAGAGGGATACAAGATATACACAAATAGGTAAATACAAAAGTTTATTCCAAATAATACAAAGTGATTTCAAGAAGGTGATAACACTAAGGGAAGCAGGAAGATCAGCAAAGGTCTTGTGTAGGACTTAGCAACTGATTAGAGCTCTGAAGGAAAAAAAGTTTATAAAACCATACTATAACATTGTTTGGTTAATCACTCATTTAGGCCATTTTTCCTTTGGAACTAATTGGCCCCCTTTACCTAATTGGTTCATTTAACATTGAGTTTTTGCAGAATGAACTAATCACATTAATTCCATAATGCAGTCTATATGAGGCAAACAAAGCAACAGAAGATTGTTTCCAAAAGATTGTTGAAAAAACTTTTTGAGGCAACAATGACCCCAGTAAGAACAGTAGAGGTAACAATAAGATATCATTTACACTGTTAACTGGGTTAATTAGTAAGATAACATTGAGATACAGGAGTGTCCCCAGTATTTTTGCTAATGCTGTTTGGTGGCTCTCCCTAAAGTAGGCTTCCCTTTCTCTTGGGGCACTGGAGTATGAGAATATTCATTAACTGTATTCCAGGAAGTTTTTCTCTTTACAAAGTATTTAACCTGTGAAAAATTACCATATAATCAATCAGCACCTACTACATACCAGACACCATACTAAGGATGCTCAATCCTTCTGATAGATTGAGCATCTATCAATAAGCATAGGACAGTCCTTGACTATAGACAATGTGTATACATATAAGTATATCCAGAATATATACAGACCTGATACTAGTTTATAGAAGAAGAGTTCTGGAGGCTAGGTGAATAACAAAAAAAGGTAGCACTTGAGCTGAGTTTTCAAGGAAACCAGAGATTCCAGCAGGTGAGGCATGAGGACATTCCAAGAATGGAAGAGAACTGGTACAAAGTCCCAAAGATGAAAATGGAATGTGGTATGAGAGAGAGACAGAAGGCCACTCTGGCAAAATTGTAAATCAAGCACTTAATAGATGTTTTTTGATAATGATAATGATAGCATTGATGATATTAAAATAAATGAAATTTGTATTGTGTTTTAAAGTTTGCAAAGTACTTTGTTGCTGTCATCTGGTCATTTCAGTGATATCTGACTCTTCATGACTCCATTTAGAGTTTTCTTGGTGATACCAGAGCAGTTTGCCATTTCCTTCTCCAGTTCATTTCATAGATGAGGAAACTGAAGCCAACAGGGTTAAATGATTTGCCCAATGTCATACAGCTAGTAAGTATCTGAGTCCAGATTTGAACTCATGAAGATGAGTCTTCCTGACTCCAGGCCTGGCACTCTACACACATAGCTGCCTCTCAAAATACTTCACATACCTCCATTTGAACCTTCTGCAACCTGGGAGAGATTAAGTCCATGGTCAAAGAGCTAGTAAGTGACAGAGGTGGAATATGAAGACAGATCTTTCAGATCACCAAGTCCATCATCCTCCTGACTACATTGCAATGCCTCTTGGGAACCAGTAGCAGTAAAGATTATGTAAGCAGGCTCTTTATGACATCTGACTAAAATATATGATTAATCAAATGGTGGAAAGAGTGAAAAGTTTGACTGAAATTTCAATTTCATATTCTTCCTAGTCCCAGTTCCAGCTGATAGAAGGTCATTATTCTCAAATCCCCACCAAGATGGTCACCAGAAGATCCCTTCATTGATCTCAGCATAGTAGTTTAGAATGGAAATAAAGTGTGATGCCTGAACTGTTCTCCAGAGAAATGGTTGCCTTTCTACCTAGAAGGAAGCTGCAGTACCAGGAGGGAGAACTGCTACCCTGTGCTTTCAGACCAAGAAATGAAAATTTGCTCCCTAGAGATGCCAATCACCTGGTGTCTTTCACAAGCATTAAATTGTCTTAAAATATTTTTCTTTTTTAGGAAAAGAAATGAATAAGACACTAACTGCCAACGGGAGCTTGGGGACTCCTTAACACTCGATCATTGACATGATGGAGCAGAACAGCTCCATCTATTATATCAAAGTCTCATCGGGGACTTTAATCCTTTCTGAAAGGAAATCTCAGCCTGGAGACCTTAATTTAGTGAATAATAGGGATTCTGATTAACCACTGCAAGGAGAACGTTTCTGAAGACAGACATCATTGCTAATGAAGGCTCTGCAAGAGAGTGGACAAAGAAGAGAGAAAAAAGTCCTATTATGCCAAGGAGATAAACCCTTTGGGCAGATTCTAAGTGGTTAATTTTCCATTTTCCTTTCTCTGTCTCCCTAACCCCCATCCCTGCCCAGTCGCATGTGCTCTACCCTTCCAAGTGTACAATGCTGTGTTCTAAGCAATAAGCTGGTGTTAGACTGTCACATGTATCAGACAGATACAGCAAAGGAGCTATTTCATCAACTCTACATACACCTATGATCTGGTGGTGATGTAAATATCCTTCTATGGCCCATTTGCCTAACCCTTTATTCCTATTGCTTTTGATTTAGGCTTTGAATGAGGAGCAGGAAGAGAGGGAAAAGGAGAGGAGAAAAGGGAGGAAGGGAGGCATGAAGAGAGAGAGGGGGAGGGAGGAAAGGAAGGAGAAAAGATGAAAGGGACGGAGGGAAGGAAGGAAGAACGAAAGGAATGGAGGGAAAAGAGGAAGAGAGGAAGGGAGGGAGGGAAGAAGGGAGGAAAGTAAAGTGAGAGAGGGATGGAGGAAAGTAACGAAGGAATGGAGGGAACAGAGAGGGAAAGAAGAAAAGAATGAAGGGAGGGAAGAAGGAAAGAAAAAGAAAAGAAAAAGTAAGGCCTTTTTTTTTTCTTAATAGAGTCCAATTTGACAGGAGATTCCTGGGTCCAAAAGAGAGACCTGTGTAGCTCTCTAGATGGGATCCCATTACTGCAGTTCAAAAACTGCATACTGTGAAGCCAAGGACGTGTAACAGGTTAAATGGGTCATAGGTTTCAAACTTGTGTGCTTTAATAAATCACATATATTTTAGCCTTCCTGCTAGTAATATCAGATAATGAGATGAGTGATTGAATGTATGACACAGTGGTCAATTATCATGTGGATGATATAAATTCTATTGCACTAAGCACATTTATCTCTGTATTGATCTGGCTTTGCTAGCAAGGCTCATAAATTACTAGTCTCCCATAACCATATGATAAATACTCTAATAACAGAATGCCACCAACTCCTGTTTTCTGAATAAATCCCCTCGCAAGCTGCAGCTGGAAGAGGAAAGAAGCATCCCAAAACTATGGGCTTTGTTTTATTTTATTTTTGACTGAAAAAGACAAGGCATGTGGAGGACCTGCCAAATATTATACACATCAAGGGCCTCCACCCTGGGAGATCTTGGGAATGTGCCAGGGACACTCACCGACTGACCTTTTGAAGAATACTTTTACTTGACTAGAAATTTCCAAATACAATAATTCTCTTTTTAAAAAAATCTACCCAATGTTTGTTTGTGCCTCTCTATGAATTATATCTCTTAACTGTAAGATTTAGAGCTAGAAGCGACCCCAATAGTCATCTTGTTCACCCTTCCTACTTTATGGATGAGGAACTGGACCCTAGAAAAGGAGACTGACTTTCCCACAGAGAACAAGGAGGGCTGGGATTGAAACTGTGTCATTGTGCTAGTGAAGAGAGAGCTGGACTTCAGAATCATGAAGATGTGAGTTGGAATCCCACTTTGATATTTACTACTTGGGCATACCTGGATAAGTCACTAAACTGCTGTGATCCTCAGGTTTCCTCTGTATAAAAAAGGGATATTGACACCACCTAACTCACAAAGCTATCATGGAGATCAAAAGAAATTATGCATGAAAAATGCTTTGCCAGCTTTTAAGGGTCATATGAATGTGAACTATTGTTAAATTCAGACACTCAGACTCTGGATCCAACTCTTTCTGCCATGTTGTTCAGTCATTTCAGTCATGTCTGATTCTTTGTGACCCCATCCAGGATTTTCTTGGCAAAGATACAGTCATTGGTTTGCCATTTCCTTCTCCAGTTCATTTTGCAGATGAGAAAACTGAGGCAAACAGAGGTAAGTGACTTGCCCAGGGTCACACAGTTAGGAAGTATCTGAGGTCAGATTTGAACTCACGAAGATGAGTCTTCCTGACTACAGGCCCAGTACTCTATTCACTGAGCCACCACCTGGCTGTCATATCATACTTTTAAACAAATTCTTAGCTTTCTAGGGCTTCCCATCTGTGATGAGTGGTGCCACTTCAATTTTACATCATGAGACAGCAAATATATGAGCTAAATGTTTCTGGGGTCCCCAAGTTCCTTCCCCTCACCACGGGCCATGAACGAGCCTCAAAATGGCAGTGCTGTGAATTGAAAACAAATCATAATATAAAGCTGAAGAACTTTTCTTACCTATATGGAGGGCAAATCATCTTTAGAGAGAGAGAGGGCATCTCAGAGGCTGGACCCTTCCATGAACAACTCTGCTTGGCTATCCCAAGTCCCGTGTAAAACTTTAAGGTCCTCATCTAACATCTAAGATTCTTGGTTCTTCACTTGGTAAAATGAGGGCGCCTCTGACCTCTCCATGGAAAGGGCTATGGAAAGTCCATGGAAAGGGCTAACTCCAACAAACTATGGCAGCAAAAGCAACTTAGCGCTCCCATCAAAAATAAATCCCCTCAAAAACAACAAACAAAAACCTCAGGATAGGTGGTTGTTATTTTGGTGACATATATTATTTTTAATGTTTATTTTTAATGAAAGAAAACCTAGTTTCCCTCCCTCATACCTTTCCTCATCCCTCCCCTCTTCACTGGGGAGGGAATCAATCAATCAATAAACATTTATGAAGTGCCTACTATGTGCCAGCAACCATGCTAAGTGCTGGGGATACGAAGAGAAGCAAAAGATAGTCCCAGCCCTGAAGGAGCTTGTAATCAAATGGTGGAGAAAGTGTACAACAAATATGCATTGTCAAGCAAAACAAAATTTCACATTGGTCATGTCCTATGTGTGTGTGTGTGTGTGTGTGTGTGAGAGAGAGAGAGAGAGAGAGAGAGAGAGAGAGAGAGAGAGAGAGAGAGAGAGAGAGAGAGAGAGAGAGAGTCTCATTCTGCAGCCTGAACCTATCACCTTTCTTGATGTGGGTGGTTTGCTTCAACTTTGATCTTCTGGAATCATGGCTGGTCACTGTGCTGATCAGAGTTCTTACAACTTTCAAAGCTGCTTATCTTTATAGTTTTGTTATAGAAATTATTCTCCTGGTTCTGCTCACTTCACTGTCTCCATTCATGCCAGTCTTTCCAGTGAGATAGGTTGTTGAGTGAGTTTTTTTTTTTTTTTTACATTATAAAAAATGGACTTTATTTTTGATATGCATTAATACAAAATTCAGGACACCTTTTTGCAATGTAATAATGGCAACAATAATAATAAGCATTATTTATATTGTATTTTAAAGTTTGCAAAACATTTTGCTTATGTTTTCTCATTTGTTTTTTTTTAAATTTTAATTTATTTTCTTGGTTACATCATTCATTTCCACAAGGTTTTGAGTTACAAATTTTCTCCCCTTTTTGTCCCTACCCCCCAGCCCAGAACATTGATCACACTGTAAGATCCCTCCCACAATCTGTTCCCTTTTATACCCTCCTCCAACACCTCTCTAGCTTTCTAGCAGGGCAGGGAGCTCCTCCCT
>CM053596.1:177994900-178075982 GCA_028646575.1 Pseudocheirus occidentalis | reverse complement strand
AGAGTCTAAATGGAGACTGAAGCAATGCATGCTATCATTCTTTTTGATGTTTTGCTTTTGTTTCTCTTTTCTCATTGTTCACTCCATTGGCTATAACACCTATACAACCAGACGATTGTACAATGTGAAGGAGTTTCCAGATCCTATACGTGATTGTATGCCACCATTGGGGGGTTAGGTGGGGGATGGGGAGGAAGGGGAGAAAAATCTATAACTGAAGTGACAGAATCTTGTAACCTAAAAGTAAACAAACAAGTCAATAAAAAAAAAGCCTAAATTGTTTAAAAATTGCATAGCCAGTGTGCCATACATTCTGACAGATCTGTAATGAGTTAATTGTATAACTAAAATATTTGTGAAAATACATTGTCTGAAAAGTATGATTACAAAAATAAAATGTATCTTTACTAGCTATATTTAGCCTGAAGTAAGATGTCTCGTGTTAAAGCTAAAAAGCCTTCGTTATGTACCTGAGAACTACTGACAAAAGAGATTATTAATAAATATCTCTCTGTATTAAGAGAAACTGTAACCTCTTGCTATGGCCCTTCTGGTAGACTGAAGCAACTGCACAATGGTGTTGGAGGTTCCGTTTGTACGTCATAGTCATCATTCTTGTTCCATAACCTTGCTGTCACCCATCCTATATTAAAGATTTTGACAACCTCTGTGCAAAATCATATATTACGTTTTAGTGACTGTGGCTTATTCACAGCCATTCTCTGCTTTATCTTGGTTGAAAATATTCAGAGATTAAACTTGTCAACTGCTACTGTCATTAAAATAAGTAAGCATCAAAAAAAAAGATGTTCACAGTTTCATGATTTCTTGCAATAGCGTATCTAGGCTCTTCTTATTTGCGGGGTGCGGGGTGTGTGTGTGTGTCATGATTTCAGTTAATCCAATGATTCTTTTTTATTTATTTTTTTTTGGAGGGCAGTTGGGGTTAAGTGACTTGCCCAAGGTCACACGGCTAGTTTGTGTGTGTGTGTGTGTGTGTGTTAAGTGTCTGAGGCCGGATTTGAACTCAGGTACTCCTGACTCCAGGGCCGGTGCTCTATTCTCTGCACCACCTAGCCACCCCTAATCCAATGATTCTTAATTACCTCTCAGTCTGTTCTCCATGTCAGCTGTTTATGCTGTGATACACCTTGTATTGCTTCTTTTTTTCCCCAATCTTTTGACTTTATCTTTAATATTTCTGTTGTCTCATGGAGTAGTTAGCTTCTGTTTGGTCCAGCAAGTTTGTTGCTTGGGTAAGGTTTTGTGTTTCTTGAACAAAGCTATTAATTCACTAATTCTTCTATAACTCTTACTTCTTTTCCTATTCCCCCCCCCCAGTTCTCTTTTTTCATTTGTAAAAACTTTTTTTAGAGCTTTTTAGAAACTCTTCCTTTATTTCTTCCAGAAAATCAAATTAAACTTGTGGACAAGTTGTGGTTTTTCTTTTTGAGACTCTGCTTGTAAAAGTTTTAAAGTAATTAATTCTCTTCTGCCGAGTTTGTGTCTTGAGCATTCTGTCACCATAATAGCTTTGAGTGATTGGGTTCTTCTTCTTTTTTTTTTTTTTGGTTGTTCATTCTTTAGCTTACTTTCTGACTCCAAACTTTACCTAGGGCCAGATACTGTGCACCTTCAGAAGGAATGTCTGGGCTGATCCTGCTGCTGCTTTCTCAGGATATGGATATTATTATTATTATAGGATCTCAGGGACTGCTCTAGCTAGGGACCTAAAAACTTTCAGTCTTCTCATAGTAAGCTGATACAGAGTAAAATCTGATTCCTCTAGTTTGAGCTCTGCAACTTCCTCATCTGGTTTTAGGACTCAGCAACAGGTGTGTGAATTTGCCCCGTTTGGCGTTCCAGTAAACTGCTGATGAGTCGACTCAGCCACTATCAGCCAGCTGGAAAGCTCTACTAATTCTGAGTGACAAACCTACAGACTCCCATATGGGCTGGAATTCTTGCACTGGTTCTTCCACTGCAGGCTTCAGACTGGGCTAAAAGCTGGAACAGAGACCCCATTCTGTTCCTTGGATTCAAGTCACATAGTTACTGCTTGCTTCTGAACTTGTCCCCTGCTCTAGACACAGCTTATGGTCTGCCATCCCTTCTCACCTTGGAATGCTACCCCTAGGCATAGGTTGTTTCCTCAGTCATCCCTTAATCAGTGACCTGAAACTGGGTCGCAATGAGTGTCAAAGATGTGTCTATTTCTGAACCTGAACATATTTAAGCCTCTGTGTGCCTGAATTTGGGACATTTTGTGGAGTATATAGCTACTCCATTATAGCTGTCTCTGGCTAGGTCCCTGGCCCCAGTGACCATGTCTCTCTATGGTGACTTGGGCTAGAAAAATGACTTACTGTACCATTTTCTCTTGAATTTCTTGATCAGGAGTTAGTCTAGTGGGCTTTTGAGATCGGGGGGAGGGGGGGAGGGCAGTTTCAGAGGCGCCTGCCTGAACTTCCTGCTGCTTACCTGATTGGTTTAATCTTATTTTTCATACACATTTATGGTTGCTCCTGTCCTCTTCATTCCCTTGTAATCCTTTATTAGTGTATGAAGATGCTGGACAGTTCTGGGAGCCACAAAGAAGAGAATGACCTTTCCTAGGATAGCTCTGGATGCAATCCTCCAGCCCATTGTTAGGGTTTTCTCCAATAGGCTTAATCACAAGCCAATCATATGTCCACAACACTCCAAAGAGCAGAATTACTATAAACATGGGCATTTTCAATCTGCCCTATCAGACCAAAAGCATAACCTCTTCCAACACCTATGTAGTAGTAGAAACATGGGAAGACTTTATAAATAGATAAAAACCATATCCACAATAACTAAAACAAATAGAAAGAACAAAATAATGGGAATATTGTATTAATATAATGATTAATCTTTCTTTGAAGAAGAAATAATGTGTAATGGTAGTCATCTCTGCCACTGGGGGGAGGGGAGGGAAGAAAAAAGGGGGAAAGGAAATTTACATGACAACTTTTTATAATTTTGAGTGTGTGAGTGTATACACACGTATAACTTTGAAGAGCAAGTTGTACATAGTGGATTTGCAGTTTCAAATGAAATCACTTTTTTATTGTACTATGTTATGAAAATGCTTGTTTTATTGCATACATTTAAAAAATAAATAATTTTTTTAAAAAGAAAATATACCTCCTTCCTTCCTGTACAGAGGTGTGGGATATTGCATATACTGTTGTTAGGTTGATGTGCTGGTTAATTTTGTTGAACCAAATTTTATCTTTATTCTTTGTTTCAAGGGATGACTCACCAGGTAGGACAAGGGAAAGGGATATATTTGGAAATGTAGGCTATGTAAAAACAAAAGGCATCACTAAAATTGCTTTAAAAGAAAAAAAATATTTGTTCAGACAAGACTATGGACAAAAAGTGTCTGTTTTTCATGGAAACTTTCTAGATAAGCTTCATACCCACCATGGCTATGTAAGGGAGCTGATGTTCAACAGATAAAGTCAAGGACATCAGGATCCTGGGATGTTTCTGCTTGGACTTGTGGTATGAACTGGAGAAGCAGCAGCATGGAATGAGGGAGTCTCGTAGAGAAATGAGTAAAGATCATAGTGAGTTAAGTATAATAGCAAACCGTGGCATTCTCTTAGGATAGACTAGAATTTACTCTTAGTTAAGGTTAAATAGGTATACAGAAGTAATAAAGTGGAATTGCTTACATTAGGCGGAGTAATGTTCAGATTAGGAAGGTCAATCAGTGAAGGTAAGATCTGAAAGAATGTGAAAATGGGGTTTTTAGGCAAGGATGTGGTTTTCTGTGGGTTCTGCTAATGTGATCTGTGGTCTCATAAGCTAGCTGTAAACAAGGATCCTGTTTTCCCACTTATGCCACCTCCACTTCAGTTCTGGGTAGAACTGATTCAACAGATCTGGGAAGCACTTTGATATGGTAGAAAATATAAATAATATAAATATTAAAAAATAAATATAAATAAAATGTAACACTGTAGAAAAAGTATTGGATATGGAGTCAGTGGACTTATAGTCAAATCACTTCTCAATGATCACTTACTATGTGAGTGGCCTTGGGAAACTCCCTTCTCCCTCTGCATCTCAGTTTCTTCTTATGTAAGGAGGTTGGACTGAAGGATCTCAAAAGTTCCCTTCTAAATCTACATCTAAGTCCTACAGTTCTGTGTTTTTGGAAAGCTACAAGGAAGACCTTTTTTTTTTGGTAAGTTAAATGATAATGAACTAAAGGTTGCTAAAGTTCTTTTCAGTTCTAAAAACACAGTTCTGTGATCCATAATCCTAATGGAATCCTGTTGTTAATACTTTTTGTTCAGAAAATAATCCTTCCATGAAGTGATTGATGGACTTCTTTTTTTATCTTTTTGGTAATTTTGGATTTTCATGTATAATGCACTATTTCTTTAAAGAGGGGGTAGATTCGCCTGCCTTAAAGTTGGGGTAGGATAACAGCCAATCCATTAGGAGACACCAACCCCAAGATGGAAAAAACAAAACAAACAACAAAAAAAACTCTACCACTTCCAAATGGAAACAAAAGACAATGATTCTGAAGATAAATCTCTTTAAGTAAAAGTCAGCCATCCTCAAACTC
The DNA here is from genome assembly GCA_028646575.1 of Pseudocheirus occidentalis. Taxonomy (NCBI): domain Eukaryota; kingdom Metazoa; phylum Chordata; class Mammalia; order Diprotodontia; family Pseudocheiridae; genus Pseudocheirus; species Pseudocheirus occidentalis. The sequence continues at coordinate 178,071,370 of CM053596.1, read as the reverse complement.
AGTATTCAACAGACTTAGGTGTTGTTAGCACCACCAGGTCTAGCTTTTGCTGTCAATCTAAGTATAATAGATGTAGAGTGAAGAGAATGTAAATAAATTTAAAAATAAGACCAAGAGACAGTTAATTACTTTGTTTCTTCATGTGTGGGGATGAGTGCTGTGTAGACAGCAGGTGAAGCATGGCTTTGTTCTCTTCTCATTCTCAACCATGGCTCTTACACTTCTTTTGAGATTCTTTTCTTCTTCCTTATCCTAGGGACCCCACAGCAACCCAGCTCTGTTCCTCATAAAATTAAAAATGTTTTTCACCAACAAATTCAACTTAACTAATATTAGATGGGGAATGGTTGATTAGGGGAAAAAAATTTATAAATACATCTGATAAGGATCTAATATCCAAGATATAACACAATATAGAACACAAATATGTAATCCCAAAAGTCATTCCCCAATTATTAAATAGTCCAAGAATACAAATAGTTCTCAAAAGAATTTCATACTGCAGTGTAATAATACCCATGTGAAAGAATGCTTCAAATTGCCAATAAGAGAGATGCAAATCAAAACAATTCTGAGGTTTCAAATTGCATATAATGAATTGGCAAAACAACAAAGGATGAGAATAATCAGTGTTGAAGGGGTTGTAAAAAGACGGGTATGCTAATATACTGTTGGTTGAAATGCAAATTGGTCCAAAAACTCTAGAAAGTCATCTGGAATTACATTAAGAATGAAATTAAAAGTGAGTGGGTGACTGTCTTTACCCTTTTGATATAGAAATCCCACTGCTAGACAAATATCTCCAGGAGGTCCATTACACAGAAAGGTATAACATACACAAAATAGTTACCCATGGCTATCAATCAATCAATCAATAAGCATATATAAAGTACTTGGTATATGCCTGGAGCGGTGCTAAGTGCTAGGGATAGAATTTTTTTAAAAAGTCTTTACCCTCAAGGCTTATATTCTAGGAGCTAAATAATTATGGCATATGAATATAATAGAATATTACTGCCTATGAGAAAAATTAATATGAAGAATAGAGGGAAACATGGGAAGACAGATAAAAAGTAAAGAAAGAAAGCAGAACCAGGAAATAATATGCACATGACTATAGCAACATAAATGGAAAGAACAACAATCACATACACAAAACAAAAGTTATATCATTGTAATAACCAAGCTTAGCCCCAAGGAAGAGATAAGACCATGCATGCCCCTCCCTTTTTTTCAGAGGTGGGAGAATTTAGAGGTGGGTGACAGCATATATTATAAGACTTGATTTATGTGTTGACTAGATTTCATGAACTACTTTTTTCCTCTAGCTTTTTAATTTTGTTATACGGGATGACTCTCTGGTTAGAGAAGGCTGGGGAAGAATATATTAGGAAAGAAAAGTGACATAAAACTATATCAATAATTTTACATTAATAATTTTGTTTATCAAATGTTAGGGATTTTTTAAATATGGTGTTTACATTGATATAAGTACAGGTGTGTTAACATATATGTAAAAATAATAGCACAGATTTTAAAAGGACTTTAAGATTGCAAAGTACTTTAAATCCATTAATGGCTTGCCCCAAGATCAGTCAGGTAGTAAGTGACAAATCTAAAATGCAAACCTATACTCTTTGACTCTGTTTACACCTTCTTCATAGTATTGCTCTGAAAAAGGTACTTCTAGACCTTAAAACACTATGTAAATGGTATTTTATTTTTGTTGTAGCTATTAGTGTGTATTGTGTATTATTGTGTAATATTGTGTATTATTGTTATTGTAGCTATTAGTGTGTATTGTGTATTATTGTGTACTATTGTGTATTATTGTTATTGTAGCTATTAGTGTATATTGTGTAATATTGTGTATTATTGTTGTTGTAGCTATTAGTGGGTATTGTGTATTATTGTGTAATATTGTGTATTATTGTTATTGTAGCTATTAGTGTACATTGTATATTATTGTGTAATATTGTGTATTATTGTTGTTGTAGTTATTAGTATTTTGTTTCAGCCATTCACTGGTTGAATCCATCTCACAAGAATGAAATAGCTAATAGAAAAAAAAAGTAATAGCTACTTTACTACTTTCATTTTTGTAGAGAATATTATGTTGTTGTTGTTGTTTTTTAAGTAAATAGCTGAAGGAGCTATGATTTCATCAACATAACTTCCCAATGTGAAAAATCCCTTCACAAAAAAAAGCTGGCAAACCCTCTAGCTCAGTAGATCAGTCCGAAAGCATTTCTATAGGTACAGTGAGATTAAATACTTTACCCAAGTTCACTTAACTAATCAGGCAGAATTTAAACCCAGATCTTCCTGTCTCTGAACCCTATACAACTTCTTATTGAAAAATAAAATATAAAATGAAGATTTAAAAGGAATTATTGCTATGGCTTGGGCTCTGTGTAGTATTATAAAGCCCAAAGGAACTTTTTTTTTTTTGCAGGCTACACAACCATTATTTAACAATTCTCCAGAGAGCTGCCATTCTTTCCCTCCCCCAACAGAAAGTTCCAATGTGGATGACAAATTTCAGGCCTCTAGTCTTCACAGTTTTGTGTCAAGCAAACAAAAAATGTTAACAGGCTTACTCTGGGTCAAAGTAACTTCTCAGCTATATATACGGTTCACTGCATTTAACAGGACAAATTGCGAGACAAGGTCAAGATCAACTACTTATTTTTCAGATTCCACAGAAGCATCTTCTGTCTTTTACCAGAACAAATTCTATGTTGTAACCTACTAGTCTATACAATAACTCCAAGTGCCAAGTAAATTCCACAGTTTAGATTTCACTCCAATTATTCTTCAAGGCCTCCCTGGATAAGCAATTTTTAATGGAAGAAATACTCACTGCGAAATGAAGTGATTGAAACCCCAGCACCATTTTTCTGGATGAAGTAAAGTAGGTGGAGGATTTCTAAAAATAAAAAAAAATATATATTTATTTTCCTTTTTAAAACCAATTATTTATATTAGCTCTGCTAAAGGGGAGAAAATAGTAGCAATATTTCCTTATCAATACAGTTGCTAATATCACTAAATATAATCAGTATAATTTTTGCTAGGTAGAAAACCTAGCAACCTCTGTGAGATGTAATGTTGTCTTCATTCATTCATCCATCCATCCATCCATCCATCCATCCATCCATCCATCCATCCAACCATCCATCCATTCAACAAACATTTTTTAATTCCTCATTCTATGCAAGGCACTATGCCTCATGCTGATTCACAAGTAATCAGAATAACAACATAATGAAAAGCAGAATGACCCAACTTTAAGTCAGGGAGACTTGGGTTCCAGTCCCATGTCTAATAAATACTAGTTCTGTGATCCCCAGCAAGTCAATTAAATTCTTAGGGCAGCTAAGTGGGATGGTAGAGCTTTAGGGCTTGAATCAGGGAGATCTGAGTTCAAATCCATTCTTAGACATGTATTAGCTGTGTGATCCTGAATGAATCACATAAACATGCTTGCCTCAGTTAACTCATCTGTAAAATGAGAAAGATAATAATTGTGCCTACCTCTCAGCAGTGTTTTAAGACTCAAATGAGATATTTATAAATTGCTTAGCACAAAGTCACGTAGTAAACACTATACAAATGTTACCTATTGTTATTGTTTTAAATTTGTTTATTATCACTATTTTTGCTGTTATTATATCTGAGGCAGGATTCAAATGTGAGTCTTTCTAACTCCAAGTCCAGGACTCTAATGTCCCTATTAAAACCCTTGCAGCCCCATTTATTTTTTAATTAATTTTATACTAAATTTAAATATCAAATGGAATAGACATTTGCATATATATAGTTGGAAAGAAAAAGAGGATTGGGCATGATACAGATATCTAACGTACACTATACAATTTGCTTTTCAAGTGCATAATAAGATCAAGATGTCTCTTGGTCTAAATCCCTATTGATTTGAGAAATGCAAATCAAAACAACTCTTAGGTAGCACAGTTTAATGGTCAGATTGGCTAAGATGACAAAACAGGAAAATGACAAATGCTGGAGAGGATGTGGAAAAATTGGACTACTAATACATTGTTGGTGGAGCTGTGAACTGATACAACCATTCTGGAGGGCAATCTGGAACTATGCCCAAAGGGCTATAAATAATTGCATACCCTTTGATCCAGTAATACTACTTTTGGGTTTGTGTCCCAAAGAGATCATAGAAGTGGGAAAAGGAACCATATGTACAAAAATATTTATTGAAGCTCTCTTTGTGGTGGTAAAAAATTGGAAATTAAAGGGAATGCCCATCAATTGAGGAATGGCTAAACAAGTTGTGGTATATGAATATAATGGAATACTGTTGTGCTATAAGAAATGGGGAGGAGACGGTTTTCATATCCACCTGGAGAGGCTTATACGAATTGATGCTAAGTGAGAAGAGCAGAACCAGGAAAAATTTGTACACAGTCACAGACACATCATATGTGTGACGACCAACTTTGACAAACTGGACTCTTCTCAGCAACACACAGTTACAAGACAACTCTACAAGTCTCAGGATGGAAGGAGATACCTACATTCAGAAAAAGATCTAGAAAGAACAGAGTTTAAATGGAGACTGAAGCAATCTACATGCTATCATTCTTTTTCATGTTTGGTTTTCTTTCTTTTTTTCAATTACATTTCCCATTGTTCATTCCACTGGTTATAACCCTTCTATACAACCAGACTAATATCCAACGTGAAAGTATTTGCAGATCCTATACTTGATTGTATGCTGCCATGGGGTTGGGGGGGGAAGGGGAGAGGCAGAGGGAGGGGAGAAAATTTGAAACTCAAGGGATTGTGGAACTGAATCTTGTAAACTAAAAGCAAATAAACAAATCAATTAAAATTTAAAAAAATTTAAAAAATTAAAAAGACATCTCAATAACCACCTTTTTATTCTGCCCTAACCTATTTGTTCTTGCCTTCCCACCTCTTCAATAGTGAAAAAAAAGAAAAGAAAAACACATATACATAGCCAAGCAAAACAAATTCCCACATTGACTGTGTCCTGAAATGTATATCTTATTTTGTAGATGGAGACAGCTCCATTTGTAAAGCTGGGCATGTTCAGAACACACTTGAGTGAAACTTCTTGCACCCCATTAGATCACCCTACACCCTAGGGACCAAACCTTCACACTTGGGCTTTGTCAACTAAGTCTCCAAAAAAAATTATTTTTTTTACAATAAACAGAGGAAAAATAGGTAGTATTACAAAGAAAGGGAGGTTTGTAGAATATTTGGTCTCTGATTTGGTTTTACCCTAGAAACAGTTCTCTCTCAATATGCGGATGAGGTACCAAATGGTGGCAACAAATCTTTTCTTTTTTAAAAACATTAATATTTTATTTCCTCCAATTACATGTAAAATAATTTTAACATTCTTTTTTCAAATGTTGAATTCCAAATTCTCTCCCTCTCTCCCTCTTCTCCCCACCCCCATTGAGAAGGCAAGCCATTTGATATAGGTTATACATGTGCAATCATACAAAACATATTTCTAGGTCAATGGCAGCACATCTTTGCCCAAGCTGCTCCTGTTGGAAACAGTTTGTAACTCCCCTCAGAGGGGATGGTCTCTAGGAGTGAAATGATGGGTTGCTTGCTCAGCATGATGAAGTCAGTACCCAGGTACGCAATTAACAGCATCACATGTGTTGCTCTTAATGGGTGTACATGCCCAGGATCCCTAAAAATGTGTCTGGAGGCAAGAAGTTAAGCAGGGAGCCTTGCTGAATTCAAGCGGTCAGAAGGTCATTTAGAGAAAGTTTATAAACAGTTAGCAGGCAATACAATAAGATTTATTCAGTAACATGAATATGACTGAATTATTCATTTCCCCCATTTCAACCTACAGTTTGGATATAGAGGTTGGTTCCTTCCTACCCTGACCACTGCAAAACGGAACAACTTTATGGGATTCAGTTTGATTCTAACATACCTTTTTGGCCTTGTCTTATTCTATTTCTTTTCATATATTCTTTTTGTTCTTAAGTCATTTTTCAGTCATGTGCAACTCTTCATGACCCTATTTGGGGTTTTCTTGGTAGAGATCCTAGAGTGGTTTGTCATTTCCTTCAAGCTAAACTAGACAGCTATCCATGACCTAAACATGCCTTTTACTTTTCTTTGATTTTGTTCATATACCTGGTTTTCTTCTCTCTAATTCCTTCTCCACCATCTTAAATCCTTTATGAAGTTTCCCTGATTCAACCCCCAACTCTGTATATGGTAATGATTTTCTCTCTTCTTATTTCATAACCCTTTCTTTGTCGCATACTATAGAGGAAAAAGCATATGGCAGCAGAAAATCTTGGTTCAAGTCTTGGCTCCAACACAAGCTATGTGATAACAGTTCTGTCATCCCCACTCTGTCACATGACTTGTACCCCTATAGCACAGAAGATTATTTCTACTCCACCCCCACCCCGAGGGGATATAGCAGGTGAGGGCTATGAGGAAGGTAAGCCTAAAAAGAGGATGCTATGAAAACAGTGCTTTGGGAGTGGCAGCCCAGGGCTAGACAAGGGAAAGGGAGAAATCACAACATGGGGTACAGGCTAGTGAGGGACCCCAGGTACAGATATGACAAACCAGAAAAATAATCAAAAAAGAGAGAATTCTCCACCTAACTATCAGTTCTATGGGTCAAAGTCCTAGCAGATTTGTCCTAGGTATGGCTTTGCCTGGAATCAGGAAGATGCAACCTCAAATCTGGCCTCAGACACTTACTAGTTGACCCTAGACAAGTCACTTACCCCTGCTTGCCTCAGTTTCCTCATCTGTAAAATGATCCAAAGAAGGAAATGGCAAACCACTCCAGTATCTTTGCTGAGAAAACCCCAAAGGGGGCCACAGAGAGTGGGATATGACTGAAACAACTGAACAACAACAATATCTCATAGGGTGATTGGGAGGGAGGCGCTTGTAAAGCTGCCCTTCTCTTATACATTATTATGTTCTAATGTATGATATGGTTATTTGTATAAACTTCAGACTCCTCACTCTAGAGTTAGCTCCTCAAGAGATCAGAACCCATCTGATTTAACTGCATCCTGCCCACCCCAACCCAGGGCTTCATACACAAGAGGCCCTTCAATGTCTGTGGAATGTTCCAAAACACAGACTTATAAACACTTAAGAATTCATTTCATGAGCTACTTAGAAACACCCATGAAATAATACTGAGCCTTGTGAGGAATATTAATGTAAAGTCAGCAGCTTCTTGCCAAATACCTGCAGAGTCAAAATGACTCAATGAGTTTTTGGACGAGAGGGAACGTTTTTATTCTAACTAAAGCTCCATGCACTTCTGTGGTCTATCACAAACACATAACTTTTTCTTCTCTGAGAACATTAAGATCCCCAGTGAAGTCATCCTAAAAGATGGGCTTCTCTGCTCAGGATTCAGAGAAATTGCAAGGAAGGAATCCAGGATCTATTTGGTAAAAACTGGGACAAGAAGGTTAGAATTAGGGGAGAGCTCAAAAATGCAGGCAGTGAGCCTTCAAAAAAGACAAATCCAGCTTCTGAAGTAAAATGAATTGGTGGAAGAAAAGAGCAACGGATTTGGGGTCAAAAGACATGGGTTTGAATGCCAGCTTTCCCTACTTATGAGTTATGAAACTGTGGGCAAATCCTACCCCTTACACGGGCCTCAGTCTTCTTATCTGTAAAATTAACAAGGTAGATGAAAGTATATCTAAATTACCTTTCAGCATAACAAACCTATGCTTTAGGTAATGACTTATACACTTCAAACCTTACCTTTGACACACACACAAAAAAGGCACTAGAAAGGGAAATTTTATGGTTCCAGATTGAAGATTTGAAACAAAGTCAAGGAAATTTACTACAAAAACTAGGGACCACATCTATATATTTTGGTCATTTCCTCATGGGCAGATATTTATTCATTCTATTCTGCCTACCTACAAACATATATATATGACTTCAGTTATCTGAGCACCAGATAAGCAGGACATTATTCAATAAAATAATTTTGGATTTTCTATTCATATCAGCATTTTGCTGTTCCTCTCCATTAGCATCTTAACAAAGAATTGACATATACATGCATACATATATGTATATACATATATGTATGTATAAATTGGAAAGGGGGTAGAAAGAAGTCCCTTCTAATTGTAATTATAAATCTATAATTCTGTAGATATATTCCATAGCTATCTAGATACCATCTAGATACCACATGTGGTATGTATGTATATGACCATACATTGCATAATAATATATGATCACATATAACTTAAATATTTTAATGCAATAAATGAATATATGCACATAAATGTAATATATATACACATACACAGATATATGTGTGTATGTATATATGGAACCATTTATACTGTAGTAGAATTTAGAGTTGAAAGATTTAGAGTCAGAAAAGGTTTATTTCCTCTAAAATCCTCATCCTTTTTTAATGTTTATATATGTCAATTCTTTGTTATTTATATGTTTGTACATATATATACGTGCATATAAATGTGTAAATGTTTGTATATGTCAAATTTGTGTTAACTGTGTTTATAAATATGTGCTTCTATATGTGTATCTGTCAATTCTTTGTTGCCTCTGCTAACTGGAGAACATTGGCATGCTGATATGAGTAGATAATCCCAAATTCTTTTATTCAGTGATATGCCACTTATCTGGGCCAGAGACAACTGATATCATCAACCATCTGGAATAGTCGTAAATTCCAAAGTATCCCCCAAAGCTGTAAGCACAAGCAGCTACTAAAAAGAGCAGAAGACACAAACACTGAAGGAGATGTTGCATGATTGGTAGATTAAACTAGAAAAATGCATGATCTCATTGGCAAGGGAAGGCTGTGGAAACAAAATCCCAACAACATCTAAGCCAAGAATTTTAGGAGAAGGGGCAAGAAACAAGAAAAAAAGAAAAGGGAAAAGTAGAGCAAGGAGACCAGCAGACCAGAGCAGGAGAAAACCACAGAAATGGTGCTTGGCTGCAACTAACAGTGGAGAAAAAAGACACAGATATTAAGGGGAAAGGAACGTGTGTAAAATACAGAAGAAATACTATCTAGGCCACAATGACGGAGTGGGGGTATTCAGTAGAAGGGTAAATAGCTCTCTCTACTCACTTCAGTATTTCCTGAAGGCTCCTTTAGAGCTGGAAGAGACTTTAGAGGTCATGGAGTCCAATCCCCCCATTTTATAGATGAGGAAACTAAGGCCTAGACAGGTTAAGTCATTTGTCTAAAATCACAAGTATAGGTTAAGTAGCAGATCAAGGTTTGAAACTAAGGGCCTCTGATTCCAAACCCTATGCTCTTTCCAATTGTGCCAGAATGTCTTGCTTTTTATTGCACTATACTGAAAGGTACCCCAGGACCTGAACAGCACAACATGCCGGGGGAACTTAATGAAAGAGAAAGCCGTCTCCTCCCCAGTTCTATCTCCTCTGCAGATGTTACTATATTTCAAACTCAGAAAGACAGCAGGGTCACTCACTATCATCTCTCTTTAATTAAACCAAAACCAAGTCCATTAACCGACACAGAGGCAGATAGGGGCTGTGGAATAGAATTAGGCAGCATAGCATAGAAAGAACTTGGAAGGGACCCGGGTTCAAATCCCATCTCTGCCTCTAACTGTCCACATGAATCTGAACAGGTCATATCCCTCTATGGGCTGCAATGTTCTCATCTATCAAATGAAAGAGTGGACTTAATGAGTTTTAAGGTCCCTTCCAGCTCTGACCTGATTCTGTGGCCCTACAAGTCTTCAAAACACATAGATTCTAATCTTCTACTAGTCAGTTAATAAACATTTATGAAACACCTACTATATGCCCCATACTGTGCTAAAAGCTTTCACTAGTGAAAGACAAAATGCGGAAGTGTGTAAAGGATGAGCTAACAGAGAAAATGGAGATCTGCATGTGACCTGATAAATGACAAGAATGGTAAAATTTGGATAGATCCATGCAATATGGATTCCATGTTTTTCTATAATTATAGATTAGCCTTTTGTAGTCCTTTACAGTTACAATGTGTTTTGGGTTTTTCCCAGACATGGGATTTCATCAGTGTGGGGAACTCACAAAATATTCCTTTTACCAATGCTGGGTGGCAACTCTTATATAATTTTTTTGGAAATTTCAAACTAGATTTTCCATAGGTATCTCAAACTCAACAGTGTCTAAATCTGTATTTTTCTGGCAAAACCCACCTCCTTTCTGAACTTCCCTATGTCTATCTAGGTTATTATCACCATTCCCATCACCCAGTTTCACAGCCTTGGGGTAATCCTTGAAGTCTCACTCTCCTTCCACATATCTTATTGTCTACATCTTGTCATTTCTTTCTCCATCCCATTTCTCATATGGATCCCTTTTTCTCCACTCACTCCACCACCACCCTAGTTGGGGCCCTCACTCACCTGAACAATCCTCTAGTGCAGCAGTTCTTAACCTGTGGGTCATGACCCCTTTGGGGGTCGAACTACCCTTCATGAGGGTCAAACTACCCTTCATAGAGGTCACAGGGGTTGCCTAAGACCATTGGAAAACACATATTTCCCATGGTCTTAGGAACTGAGACATTGCTTCTCTATCAGTCTCCAGGCAGGTCCACCCACATGCAGATGCGCCCACATACGAGTATTAAAGGTCATGGCATTAGGAAGGTTGAGAACCACTGCTCTAGTGTATCCTCCCCACAGTGATCAACCTAAGGTACAAGTCTGACTACATTACTTCACTGCTCAATAAACTCCAGTATCTTGTATATTGTTGTTGCTTGTCCTTTGTTTTCAAAGAGGATCTATGACATCCATGTCTTGACTCATGGATGAGTTGTATTTAAGTGAGGCACCAAGTCTTCAGCCTCAGTCTCTCTTCCAGAGTCATCAAAGTCCAGTGGCAGGACAAAAGTCAAGATGGCTGGCAATAACCCAGGATGCAACAGATGACCTTGGTGTCTCCCATGTCTTACCAAGCACTAAGTGCTCCACAGCACCTGCTTCAGCTGCCTTCATGGACACTGGAACAAAATATTTCCATCCACCCACTCTGCCAGGGGAAAGTCTTCACATGTCTGGGGTAGACATCTCCCTAACTCACTGACAGATCTGAGATGGGTTTCTATTAGCAAGTAAGTTCCTTGAAGGTAAAGACTATTCTCACTTTTTCCCTGGATTCCCAACGATTAGTACATAGTGCCTGGCTAGCACACTGCAAGCAATTAATAAATACTTTGGTGACTGATTTAAATGGATGAGAGAGTAGGCTAATAATCACAGTGGGGTGATGTTAATCAAGAACGGGTTTCCTTAAGAGAGGGCTTAGAAGAAGGGACTGAATATGAGAATTGCAGGAGGTAAGGGAATTTCCCCCAAGTTGAGGAAACAGTATGACTAAATGGTATGATGCCACAAATATCCATTTGAAGCATCTGCAATGTCAAGGAGGTTCTCCAGATAGACATTGTTAGGAAAGTGATCCAAATGTACTCTGTTCATTAGACACACAAATGGGCTCTAATAAAGTGAGGTATCTAAGTGCCAAACATTCTGAGAACACCAGTTAGAGTTACACATTGGCCTGCTGTTCCAGTAATGCCTTACATGTCAGACTAATGGGGTTAAAGTTTATAATTAGGACATGGAAATAGTTAAACATTCTGCCTGTGTGGCAGGCTCCTGGATGTACAGGTGGTATGAGGTTTCACATCCCGAAACAGTTACTTTTGTTTTAAGGCATAAATATTCTGTTCAAAATAAATTACTTTAAAGGAAAGTGAATTTAGGTGGTTTGAGTTTTGGTTTTTGTGTGTAATAAATAGCTCTCACCAGCAATCCTGATGCTACCTAACTCTAAATGCACAGCAGCCTTGAACTAATTTGCTGCCCAGGGCAAGCACTGATTGTTTTGCCTCCTGAGGAATGAAGAGGCCATCCTTCCACACAGCAAAGGTAGGGGAGGTCACCATTACTAGGGAACTCAGAGACTACATTCTGAGTTCTACTTTTGCTACCTCTGAGAACCTGTTGCCCTGGGCATGATACCAATCAGTGGTAGATGGCTCTGAATCAGAGTGGGAAAATTATAGAGCACGGATGAAAATGTCTACAAAATACCCACAGACTCACAGCCTCTTTGAGCTGGAAGGGCCCTTGGAGAAAGTCCCATCCAACCCCATCATTTTGTACATGAGAAAACAGGGGTCAAGTGAGGTTAAGTGATTTACCTGAAGCTACACAGTTACAGGACTAGAATTCAGTTCTCTTGACTCCAATCAAGTGCTTTTACCACAAAATCATATGACCTCCATTGGGTGAACAGGAGAGAAAATAAGACAGAGAAGATTAAAGAAATAATTCACATGTGTGCACGTGTTCACACACACACAGAGAATTTTGCTGAAGGTGCAAAAGTTGGGGAAATTTTTCTAAGTCTGAAAGCAGATATCATAGAAAGGGTGTGGTCAACAAGGCTGGAGTTTCATAAGTAAAACCAAAATTGGTTCAGAAGATTAAGGACTCCCCAGCACTAAAAGGAATTAGGCACCCTTTGAAAAAATTATTTATTTACTATTAGTTTACATCATTCAGCTCCACAGCTTTTTGAGTTCCAAATTTTCTCCCTTCTCCCTCTCGCCCTCACCCCCCATAGTGGCACGCAATCTAATATAGGTTCTACAAATGCCTTTACATTAAGCATTAGTCAAGTTGTAAAGAAGAATTATAATCAATGGAATGAATAACAAGGAGGATGAAACAAAACAAAACAAAAAAGAGAGAGAGCAAGTAGTTTGCTTCGATCTGCATTCAGACTCCATAATTCTTTTTCTGGATACGGATAGCCTTTTCCATCATGAGTCCTTTGGAGTTGTGTTTTATAACTTTGCATTGCTGAGACGAGCACATTCTATCAAAGTCAGTCATCACAGATACAATGTGCCTGTAATAGTGTACAATGTTCTCCTGGTTCTGCTCCTCTCACTCAGCATCAGTTTATGTAAGTCCATCTGCTCCTAATTTCTTATAGGACAATAATATTCCTATTAGAGTATTCCATATATCACAAGATGTTTAGCCATGTCCCAATTGATGGGCATCCACCTGATTTCCAGTTCTTTGCCACCACAGAAAAAGCTGCTATAAATATTTTTGCACATATGGGTCCTTTTCCCATTTGTATGATCTCTTTAGGATACAGCCCTACAAGTGGTATTGCTGGATCAAATGGTATGTACTTTTTTATAGCCCTTTGGTCAAAGTTCCAAATTGCTCGACAGAATGCTTGAATCAGTTCACAACTCCACCAAGAATGCATTAGTGTTCCAATTTTCCCACATCCTCTCCAACATTTATCATTTTCCTGTTTTGTCATATTAGCCAATCTGACCATTGAGCTGTGGTACCTAAGAGTTGTTTTGATTTGCATTTCTCTGATCAATAGTGCTTTAGAGCATTTTTTCAAGTGATTATAGATATCTTTAATTTCTTTTTTTTATTTTTGGAGGGCAATTGGGGTTAAATGACTTGCCCAAGGTCACACAGCTAGTAAGTGTTAAGTGCCTGAGGTCGGATTTGAATTTTAGTTCTTCTGACTCCGGGGCTGGTGCTCTATTCACTGCACCATCTAGCCCCTGATACCTTTAATTTCTTCCTCTGAAAACTGCCTGTTCATATCCTTTGACCATTTATCAATTGGAGAATGACTTGTATTCTTATGAATCTGACTTAGTTCTCTATATGTTTTAGAAATGAGGCCTTTATCAGAGACATTGGTTGTAAAAAATCTTTCCCAATTTTCTACTTCTGTCCTAATCTTGGTTACATTGACTTTGTCTGTACAAAAACTTTTCAATTTGGTAGAAGCAGGAAAACTCCATAAGCTCCCGCCATAATCACTTCAAATGCCTATAAAATACGACTCTAAACAAATTTTAGAGCTCCAGAACCCACAAATTGACAGAGAAATAATTCTCCCGCTGAAGGCAGCCTAGCAGGCAGACTGGAAGGGTTCATCACAGCATGCTGGGTTTTGGCTCCCAGCCCACATGAACCCGTGGCTTTAGCCCCAGGGCAGCCTGGATGAGCCACAGCAGGAGCACTGGGGAGAGTGGATCACCAGCAGCTGTGGAAATTTCCAGAATTATCAACCCATAAGAGCCAAGGACAAAGGTCAGTGGAACTCAGCTAAATTAGGGGTAAAGAAGTGGGTCCAACCGTCTGCCCCCAGGGCAAGAAGCAGCAGCCATCCTGCAGCCGCTTCCATGTGGCTGCCTCAGAGCTCCCAGCCAGCAGATTGCAGGTGGGGCAAGCAATCCTTTAGAGGCTAAGTGCTCTTGCCTAAACCTACCTGGATCAGGACTGTGGTCTTGGGTGGTGGTCCTGAGGTGTGTGACCAGTAAGCCAAAGCTGGAGGGGGCTGCAGAGACGGCAGCCTCCTAATAACACTGACAGCTGCAAAAAACCCATTGATTTGGGACAAAGCTCTCCCCTCTGAAAGCAGAGTTCTATGGAGCCCAAAAGTCAAGAAATTTACTGGCAACATGAGCAGGCAAAGGAAGCAAAGCAAGCACAGCAATCCAACTTAAGATTTTGGGGGGGGGGGACAAAAAGGATCAAAGCATGGAATGGGAGGAAGACAACACAGTCAGAACTCCTGCACCAAAATTTTCCGAGAAAAATGTAAACTGGTTATAAGCCAAATAAGAGAAGTGGAGAAAAAATTGGGAGGAAAAATGAGAATGATGCAAGAAAATCATGAAAAGAGAGTCAACAATCTGACTGAAGAAATTAAAACCTTAAAAAACAGATTAACTCAAATGACAAAAGAGGCCCAAAAAGCCAATGAGAAGACTGCCTTGAAAAGTCAAATTTAGCAGATGGAAAAAGAATCTCAAAAGCTCACTGAAGAGAATAATTCCTTCAGAATTAAAGTGGAGCAAATGGAAACAAATAAGACTTTATGAGAAATCAAGATACTATTAAACAGATCCAAACAAATTTTTAAAATAGGAGGCAATGTGAAATATCACATTGAAAAAAACCAATGACCTGGAAAATAGATCCAGGAGGGACAACTGAAAAATTACTGGACTACATGAAAGCCATAATCAAAAAAAGAACCTAGAAATCATCCTTCAAGAATTCTCAGGGAAAATTATCCAGATATTTTTTAGAACCAGAGGGCAAAATAGAATTTGAAAGAATTCACCTATAGTTTCTTGAAAAAGATCCCAAATAGAAAACTCCTAGGAATGTTATAGCCAGGTTCTAGAGTTCCCAGATCAAGGCAAAATATTACAAGCTTCCAAGAAGAAACAATTTGAATACTGTGGAAACACAATCAAGGATAACCCAGGATCTAGCAGCTTCTACATTAAGGGATCAAAAGGCCTGCAATATGATATTCTGGAGATCAAGGGAGCTAGGATTAAAACCAAGAATCACCTACCCAGCAAAATTGGGTATAATGTTCCAAGGGAAAATGTGGTCATTCAATGAGGTGGAGGACTTTTAAGCATTCTTGATGAAAGAAATAGAACTGAATAGAAAATCTGACATTCAAATACAAGAAACATGTGTATATATATACAGGGGCAAACATGGAAAAAGAATTCCTCAGGACTTATCAAAGTTGAACTATTTACATGCCAACATGGAAAAATGATAATAGTAATTTATGAAACTTTTCTCAGTATGAGGATAGGTGAAGAGCATATAAATTTATATATATGTATACATACACATATGTTTATATAGGAGGGTATATACGCATATGAATAGATATGTGAGTGTGTGTATATATGTGTTCATAAACAGAGGGCACAGGATCAATTTAATAGGGAGGGATGATACTTTAAAAGGTGAAATTGAGAGGTGGAAGAGGAATAGAATGAGAGGAGACAGGCAGAGACAGAATGGGGTTAATCATCTCATATAGAAGAGATAAGGGATAACTGTTATAATGGAGGGGAAGAACAGGAAGGTAAAAGAGAATGGGTCAACCTTATTCTAATTGAATTTGGCTTAAGGAAGGAATGACATACACTCTAAATTGAATATCTTGCCCTACAGGAGAGTAGGGGGCAATGGGATGAGAGGGGGGATAATGGAGGAGAGGGCAGGTTGGGGGGGAGGGTTGTTAGAAGCACACACTTCTGTAAAGGAACAGGGACAAAGTAGAGAATAGAACAAGTCGGGGGTGTGATAGGAAGGAGGGAAATATAGTCAGTCTTTCATAATATGTCCATTGTGGAGATGTTTGGCATAACTACACATATATGGCCTATATTGAATTGCTTGTCTTTCCAGTGGAGGTGGGTGACAAGGGAAGAATGGAAAGAATCTAGAATTTAAAGTTCCAAAATCAAATGTTAAAATACACATATATATATACATGTTATTATTTACATGCAATTGGGAAATCAGATATACAGGCACTGGGGTAGGGGAGATCCATCTTGCTCTACCAGAAAGTCAGAGGGGTGATGGGGAAGAATATAAGAGAGAGCAGATTGGAGCAGGGGATATACAGTGAGATTGCTGTTTTGGGGTGGTGGGTAGGGGGAAGACAGGGAGAAAATTTGCAACTCAAAATCTCAGGGAAATGAATGATGTAAACTAAAAATAAACAAAAGCTAATTTTAAAAAAAACATTTCAATTTAATGTAATAAAAATTATCCATTTTTCATTTCATAATGCTCTCTGTTTCTTGTGTGGTCATAAATTCTTGCCTTATCCATAAATCTGACAGGTAAACTATTCCTTGCTCTCTTGGATTGCTTGCAGTATCAGCCTTTATGTCTAAATCATGAAACCATTTAGACTTCATTATGGTATATAGTGTAAGATATTGGTTTCTGCCCAGTTTCTGCCATACTATTTTCTAGTTTTCCCAGAAGTTTTTGTCAAATATTGAGTTCTTATCCCAGAAGATGGAGTCTTTTGGGTTTATCAAACAGTGGATTACTATAGTCATTAAGTACTGTGTCTTGAGTACCTATTCTATTTCACTGGTCTGCCTCTATTCTTAAACCAGTACCAAGTAGTTTTGATGACTGCTGCTTTATAATACAGTTTCATATCCAGTATGGCTAGGCCACCTTCCCTAGCATTTCTTTTCATTAATTTCCATCATGTTTTGGACTTTTTGTTCTTCCAGATGAATTTTGTTACTATTTTTTCTAGCTCTATAAAATAATTGTTGGTAGTTTGATTGGTATGGCACTAGATAGGTAAATTAATTTAGGTAAAATTGTCATTTTATTATAATAGCTCAGCCTAACTAACAGCAAATGATGTTTTTCCAATTATTTATATCTGACTTTATTTGTGTGAAGTGTTTTGTAATTGTGTTTGTAAAGTTCCTGGATTTGTTTTGACAGGTAGACTCCCAAATATTTTATAACGTCTACAGAAACAAATTTCTCTTTCTATTTCTTACTACTGGGCTTCATTAGAAATGTATAAGAATGCTGAGGATTTTAAGTGGGTTTATTTTATATCCTGCAACTTTGCTAAAGTTATTTATTATTTCAAGTAGTTTTTTACTTGATTCTCTAGGATTCTCTAAATACATCATCATATCACCTGCAAAAAGTGATAGCTTAGTCTCTTCTTTGCCTATTCTAATTCCTTCAATTTCTTTTTCTTCTCTTATTGCTACAGCTAACATTTCTAGTACCAAATTGAACAGAGGTGATAGTGGACATACTTGTTTCATGTTTGATCTTATTGGAAATAATCTAGTTTACCCCTATTACATATAATACTTGCTGATGGTTTTAGGTAGATGCTACTTATTATTTTAAGGAAGACTCCATTTATTGCAATGCTTTCTAATGTTTTTAATAGGAATGGGTGTTGTATTTTATCAAAAGCTTTTTCTGCCTGTATTGAGATAATCATATGGATGCTACTAGTTTTCTCAATGATATGATCAATTACACTGATAGTTTCTTGAATATTAAACCAGCCCAGCTTTGCATTCCTGGAATAAATCCTAAATTATCAAAGTGAATTATTCTCATGATAAGTTGCTATAATCTTTTTGCTAATATATTATTTAGTATTTTTGCATCTATATTCATTAGGAAAATTGGTCTATAATTTTCTTTCTCTGTTTTGGCTCTTCCTGATTTAGATATCAGTACCATTTTTATATCATAATAAGAAATTGGTAGGACTCCTCCAATTTTCCCAAACAGTCTCTAAAGTATTGGAATTAATTGTTCTTTAAATGTTTAATAGAATTATCCTGTAAATCCATCTGGCCCTGGAGATTTTTTTCCTAGGGAATTCATTGATGGCTTATTCAATTTCTTTTTCTGAGATGGGATTAAGTATTTTACTTACTTTTCTGTTAATCTGGGCAATTTATATTTTTGTAAATACTCATCCGTTTCACTAAGATTGTCAAATTTATGGGCATATAATTGGGCAAAATAATTCCTAAATATTGTTTTGATTTCCTCTTCATTGGAGATCCTTTTTATTTCTGATACTGGTAATTTGGTTTTCTTCTTTCTTTTAATCAGATTTAGTTAAAGGTTTATCAATTTTGTTGTTTTTTTTAATAAAAACAGCTCTTAGTTTTATTTATTAGTTCAATAGTTTTCCTAGTTTTATTTATTAGTTCAATAGTTTTCTTAATTTCAATTTTATTAATGTCTCCTTTGGTTTTTAGTAATTCTAATTTAGTATTTAATTGGGAATTTTCAATTTGTTCTTTTTCTAGCTTTTTCAGTTGCATGCCCAATTCATTGATCTCCTTTTTCTCTATTTTATTCATGTAAGCATTCAGAGGCATAAAGCTTCCCCTAAGAACTGTTTTTGCTACATCCCATAAGTATTGTCATCTTTCCTCATTATTGCCATTCCCTTGAATGAAGTTACAGATTGTTTCTATGATTTCTTGTTTGACTCATTCATTCTTTAGGATAAGATTAATTTGTTTCCAATTACTTTTTAGTATATCTTTCAATGGCCCTTCATTACATATAATTTTTATTGCATCATGATCTGAAAAAGATGCATTTAATATTTCTGGTTTTCTTCACTGGAGAGTGAGGTTTTTATGCCCTAGTACATGGTCCATTTTTGTGTATATGCCACGTACCACTGAGAAGAAGGTATATTCCTTTTTATCCCCATTCAGTTTTCTATAGAGGTCCGTCATATCTACCTTCTATAAAATTCTATTTCCCTCCTTAACTTCTTTCTTGTTTATTTTGTGGTTAGATTTATCAAGTACAGAGAGGAGGAGGTTGAGGTCCCCCACTAGTAAAGCTTTCCTATCTATTTCTTCCTCTAACTCCCTTAACCTCTCCTCTAAACATTTGGCTTCTATACTACTTGGTACATATATATTTAATGGTATTACTTCATTGTCAGTGGTACCCTTAAGCAGTGCATAGTTTCCTTCCTTATCTCTTTTTATTAGATCTATTTTTGTTTTTGTTTTGTCTAGGATTAAAATTACCCCTGCTTTTTTTTTTACTTTAGCTGAAGCATAATATATTCTACTCTAGCCTTTCACCTTTACCCTATGTGTATCCTCTTGCTTAAAATGTGTTTCTTGTAAACAGCATATTGTAGGATTGTGGTTTTTAATCCATTCTGCCTCCTTTTTATGGGAGAGTGCATCCCACAGTTACAACTACTATCTGTGTCTTTCTCTCTATCCTATCCCCCCCCCCCAATTTATGCTTTTCTTTCTCTCTTCTCCTCCTCAAAAGGGTTTTGCTTTCTCATTGTTCACCCCATTGGTTACTATCCTTCTTTTCAACATTACTAATATTCTACATGAAGGTATTTGTAGAACCTGTATTTGATTACATGCCACCATGGGGAGAAGGGAGGAGGAAAGGGAGGGGGAGAAAATTTGAACTCAAGGGACTGTGGAACTGAATGTTGTAAACTAAAAGTAAATAAAATTAAATTTTAAAAAAGAGTTTTGATTCTGACCACCACCTCCCTCAAATTCCCTCTATATCAGTCCTCCTTCCTTTATCTACCTTTTCCCTTTACTACTTCTTTCCTTCCTTCTAACCACCCCCTCCCTTTTCTTTCCCCTTCCTCCTTCTACTGCCTGTAGGGCACATTAGATTTATATACTTAACAAAGTATGTTATTCCTTCCTTAGAACCAAATCTGATAAGAGTAAATCTCAAACAAAGCTCTTATCCTTCCCTTCTTTTCCTCTACTTTAATAAGGTTTTTTTTCGTTGTTGTTGTTGTATGTCTCTTTGGATTAAATTTTTATGCTTAACTGAGTATATTATTCCCTCTTTGAACCTAAACCAACAATAGTAAAGCTCATACAATGCTCATCTCCTTCTTTTCTTTCCCTTTACTTTTTTGTGCCTCTTGATGTGATATAACTTACAATTTTCTGCCTTCTGCTGTCCTCTTCTTCCATTACATCTCTTTGTACCCCTTAATTAGGTTTTTTTTATCACCATATCATGTAATTTATACTCACACCCTCCATCTATGTATATCCCTTTTAAGTGTCAAAATAATTATACAATTCTCAGGATTAACAGGCATCATCCTCCCATATAGGGATGTAAACAGTTTGCTCTTATTGAATAACAAGTTTGGGGTATGCGCGAGTGTGTGTGTGTGTGTGTGTGTGTTTATTTTTTCCCTGTTTACCTTTTTATGTTTCTCTTGAGTCTTGTATTTGAAGACCAGATTTTCCATTGAGTTCTGACCTTTTCATCAGGAAGGTCTGAAAGTCCCTCATTTCATTGAATAATCATTTCCTTCTCTGAAAGATTATGCTCAGTTTTGCTGGGTAGTTGATCCTTTGTAGTCCAAGCTCTTTTGCCTTATGATATATCACATTGCAATCCTTTTGATAATTTACTGTATAAGCTGCAAGGTCCTGTGTAATCTTGATTGTATTTCCATGATATTTGAATTGTTTCTTTCTGGCTGCTTGCAGTATTTTGTCTTTGATCAGTTAATTCTGGAATTTGGCTACAATATTCCTTGGAGTTTTCAATTTGAGATCTCTTTTAGGAGGTGAATGGTGGATTCTTCTGATGACTATTTAACCTCTGATTCTAGGACCCCAGGGCAGTTTTCCTTCATGATTTCTTGGAAGATACTTTCCAGGCTCTTTTTTTGATCATGGCTTTCTGGTAGACCAATAATTCTTACATTCTCTCTCTTTGATCTAATTGCCAGGTCAGTTGTTTTTTCAATGAGATCGTTTACATTTTCTTCTATTTTTTCATTTTTTAGATTTTTGTTCAATTGATGTAATCAAATACAGATTCTACAAATACCTTCATGTAGAATATTAGTAATGTTGTAAAGAAGAATAGTAACCAATGGGGTGAACAATGAGAAAGCAAAACTCTTTTGAGGAGGAGAAGAGAGAAATAAAAGCATAAATGTTTGTTTAGATTTGTTCAATTGTGTCATAGAGTCATTTGCTTCAACTTTTCTAATTCTAATTTTTAAATAATTGTTTTCCTCAGTTTTTTAACCTCCTTTTCCATTTGGCTGGATTTTACTTTCAAGGATTTATTTTCTCCAGTTAGGTTTTAAACTTCCTTCTCTGTTTGATTAATTGTACTTGTTAAGGAGTTGTTCCCTTCAGTGAATTTTTTTTCCATTTTGCCAATTGTATTTTTAAAATAATTGGTCAGTCTTTCTTCTTCCTCTTTAATTTGGCTTTTAAAATCCTTGACCTCTTCCAAGAATGCTTTTTGTGGTTGAAATCAGTTCATATTCCCTTTTGAGACCTTAGATGTGGGTGCAGTATCAATGCTGACCTCTTCTGAATGTAAACCTTACTCTCCCTTTCACCATAATAAGATTCTTAAGTCTTTCTTTTTCCATTTTTTTTTTGCCCATTGTGATTGCCTGTTTCCTGGCTTTTAAAGTGGATTTCTGCTTCTGGGATACAGAGGGCTCTAACCCACATCTCTTATGCTGGGAGTTAAAGCCTGGTTATTGGCTTTGTGTGCTGTGATCTCTGAGTGCCTAGACTGAGGCCAAGACCAGGACTTTCCATGTTTCCCCAGTTTTACACTGAAACTCACAGCATTAGGGGTAGGGGCAATATTCTCTGGATTTTTCAGAGTCAAAGGGAGAGATGAGAGCAGCTATGATTTATTCTACCATCTTGGCTTCCAGGAAGTTCAGGTGATTTTTAAACAACCAGGCTGTGGGCTGACAACCACAGGAGTTGTTGCTTCTACTGCCACAGGCCCTGAGCTTGTCTCTTACCCAGCTCCGACAGACCCCTGTCCTGCTGTGAGAGGTTTGGGAATCACCCCTGCAGTGAATGAATCAGTTCACCCAGGCTCGCTCACACACCTGGGTCTGTACTGATGCAGTCCACACACTCCACATGTAGCACTCCATACTCCCCCTTCCCAGCTCAACAAATCCTACCTGAGGATTCTCTGTGTTGTTGACCAGGGCTGGAAATCTGCCCTATTCTGTCTCCTAGTGGATTCTACCACTCCAAAATTTGTTTAGATTCACTCTTTATGGGTAACTGAAAAAAATTCATGGGCAAGCTCAGGGGAGTCCTGCTTTCACTTTGCTATCTTGGCTCAGCCTCCCGGAATTAGGGACTCTTAATGGAGGCAGCTAGGTGGCTCAGTAGAAAGAGCAGTAGACCTGGAGTCAGAAAGACCTGAGTATAAGCCCGATCTTGGACATTTGCTTAGCTGTGTAACCCAGGGAAGTAACTTAACCCTGTTTCTCTTATTCCACTGGAGAAGAATATGGCAAACCACTCAAATATTCTTGTCAAGAAAAACCCATGGAGAGTATTGGCATACCACACTCCACAGGGACACAGAAAGTCAGTCGCAACTGAACAGAGACAACAAAGGTCATTTAACCAGGGTAGAGAGAAGTATGTAGAATCAGGAAAACATCACAGCAACTACAATGATCTAAGCCGAAGGAACAATAAAATGATGTGGAACCATCTTGTAACATTAATGACCCATCTCCCATAAGAGAGTTGGGATGCTAGGAGTGTGAAATACTGTATATGCTGCGAGACTTGTGTTAATTATTTGGTTCTGTTTAACTGTCTTTTTTTTCTGCTTCTACAAGAAAAGACACATCTGGTTAGGGTGACCATATAATAAGAAATGATTATGATGTATAAACTAAAGGCTTTCAGAAAACTTAAAGAAAAAAGATTCCCCAACTCAAAATTATTTCCTTACAAGATTATTTCCATGTGTAAACTACCACTTGTAATTGTCTTTTTTCTCTTCCAAAATCCCTTATTAAAATGTAGACTTTTAGACTATTACTCTAAGTTAATGGTGACAAATTTAAACAGAAACAGATCCTGCCTTCTGCATATTGACTTAGAAAACCACAAGTTAACATCATCTATGTTTTATTGTATTTCATTTATTTCCAAATTACATTTTAATCTGGTTCTGACAGCACAAGACCCAGGCCATGAGACTGATCCCTCTACTCTCAATCATTAATAATGCTAGTGCCTTCCCTCATTAATTATGTCCAATTTATTCTGTATATATCTTTTGTACAAAGTTTGCATGTTGTCTTCCCCATTAGAGTGAGTTTCTTGAGAGTTTATTGGAGGAGAAGGTCTTTTTTTTTTTTGGCTCCCTAGTGCTTAGCATAGCATTGGGCACATAGTAGCAGCTTGATAGGTATATTGGCTTGATTCAATACCTCTTAACATATAAACTCAAAAGAGTTTCTCAGGTACCTTAAATAGAGAACAGGGGTCAGATGGAATGGAACAGGACAAGTACACTTTGATGAGAATTCTAAGACAAGGGGCATCCATACCATGGAGTACTGAGGAAGGAAGAGACTTGAGAAGCCAGTGGAGTAGTGTAAGAACATGGTCCTCTGGAGGAGAAGTTTGTCTCAAGAGAAATAATAGCACTAAAAGGAGAAATGCTTCCTACACCCCAATTTTGCTGCCAGGAAATGTAGCTTAGGGAAATAAGAATTTGACATGTAGGAAATTAACTCTAGATAACTAAGCATGATATTGAAGTGTTGTTGGTGTCATTGTTCAGTTGTATTCAATTATGTCCAACTCTTCATGACACCATTTGGGGTTTTCTTGGCAAAGATACTGGAGTGGTTTGCCATTTCCTTTTCCAGCTCATTTTATAGATGAGGAAACTAAGACAAAAAGGGTTAAGTGACTTGTCTAGGGTCACTCAGCTAGTAAGTGTCTGGGGCCTGATTTGAACTCAGATCTTCCTGACTCTAGGCCCTATGTTCTAACCACCTAGCTGCCTCAATATCGAAATAAGGTGGCATGAAGAAAAATGAGCAAAGATTTGTACTTTTCAAGTTTGGGGAGTTCTTCTGAATCTAAACTTTAATTAATGCAGTATAGGTATGTCCTTTAAATCACACAAATTAATTTATGTCAAGCCATGGCACAGAACTATCCCACATAGAATCATGTGCAGTCACTAAGTGACAGGATATTCACTTCCTTTAGTACCTAGCCCAGGTGGGATCTATTTTTGTTTGTTTGTTTTTGCCTTTTGGGAGGGAAGGGGAGGGGAGAAGGTAGGGCAATTGAGGTTAAGTGACTTGCCCAAGGTCACACAGTTAGTAAGTGTTAAGTGTCTGAGGCCAGACTTGAATTCAGGTCCTCCTGACTCCAGGGCTGGTGCTCTATTTACTGTGCCACCTAACTGCCCTAGGATCTATTTTTAAAAGTCATTTTCTCAAAATATAATGTTCCCCAGGTCAAAGATAATTATTTCCCAAGGCCTGTGCTTATACATGTTGATATTACTGAACTTTTTCAATACCCAGCCACTCTTACAACATCTGGAATATTCAGAGAATGTTCAAATCTCAGTCTCTCCAAAGTACATCTGGATCCCTTCACAGCTGCTGCGTTCTCCCTCTGCAGAACAGAGCACAGATATTGCTCATCCATGTAACATATATGAGGAAGTCAAGGACAGGAGAAAGTCCTTTCCTGATAGAAATGATGATGGAGAGGATGAGTGGGTGAGAGTCTCAATGTGTGATTCACTGTGGCTGATTCGGAAGAATGGTCCTTTACATTAACAGCTTCAGTAAGGAATTCAGTAACATAATCAAACTCAGCTGTTGATGCCCAGGGCTCATCAGAAATGGAAGTATTCTCCCAGTGCCTCTGCTAAATACATTTCATATACAGAACGGATGCCGTTAGTGTATTTTTTTCATACCTGGTTTCATATGAATAATTTTAAAGAAGATTGGTAGGCACAGGGAATGTTATTCTTGCAAATGCTTCATCAAATTTTGGAACAGGTTTCCAAGTTGGGTATAGTGGGATTTTCTCCTCTGAAGGATTTCTCTGAGGCTTGGGTGAATTCAAAGGCCTCCAAGAGAAACTCCTTTAATTACCCTCCAACAGTTTAGGAGTAAACTGCTTAATCATATGGCTAGAGATGAGGGATACTAGATGAGAAGCTGGATGGTGCAATGAATAGAACACCAGACTTGCAGTCAAGAAAATTCATCTTCCTAAGTTCAAATCCAGCCTTAGATACTAGCTGTGTGAAACTGGGCAAGTCACTGAACCTTGTTTGCCTCAGTTCCTCACTTGGAGAAGGAAATGGTGAACCACTCCAATACATTGGCCAAGAAAACCCAAATGGGGTCATGAAGATCTGGACATGACTGAAAAACAACTGAACAACAAGATTTGTCCCCAAATACCTCTGCCCACGCATTACTCAAAATTCACTCCTCCAGCTCTTCAAATGTATACTATTAAAAGGGACATCATGGAGGAACACTATACCCTTACCTCTCCATCATACAATGTGAGGGGAGCGGACTGGCTTGACAACAGATGTTTGGAGCAAAACCTATGGGAATGGTACATAAGAGAAGTACTGGGGAGAGGAGAGGGTAGAAGAATAAGTAAAGCAGAGTGAGGCATTATTGAATAATGATATTAGGAGGATACCAAAGACAAACTTAAGTAATTCACTTTTTTTCTTCTTTTTTTGAGACTGATTCTTCCTAGCTCACCCAGGCTGGAAGTAGAGTGGCCAATCATAGGCCTGATCCCACTAAGGATTGGCATGCAAGTTGTTACCAGGCCTGTTTCTAGTCTGGGTCAGTTCATCCGTCCTTACCCTGGTTACTTCCCACTCCTGGGGATTACCTACACCAGTGGTTCTCAACCTTCCTAATGCCATGACCCTTTAATACTCATATGTGGGTGTTTCTGCATGTGGGTGGAATCTCCCTCCTGGAGTCATAGAGGAGCAGTGTCTCTGTTCCTAAGACCATGGTAAATATGTGTTTTCTGATGGTCTTAGGCAACCCCTGTGAAAGGGTCATTCGACTCCCAAAGGGGTCACCATCCACAGGTTGAGAACCACTGACCTATACTGATACCAAATAGTACAGACACATGATTGATTTAGCCTCATTTCAGCTCAAAATTCCTGGTACTGCCTCTTCCCCATCATCAATAGGTATAACAAGCATGCATCATCATCCTAGGCAATAGTACTTCACAATTCTACCTAAGTCAAGTTTGAGAGACAGACAGACAGGCAGAGTGACACAGAGAGAGCATTTATTAAGCTCTTATCATATGCCAGGCACTGTGCTAGGGACTAGAAATACAAATACAAGCAAAAAGAAAAATAGTTCCAGCCTTCAGGGAAATTACATTCTAACTGGGGGAAGGGAATCTGAAAAGCTGGAGGAGAGGAAGGTCAAGATTTGGGGTGTCCCAGGCTGAGCCAGGCTTGAGATGCACATAGCTAGTGTGGTTACTCCCTCAAGGTAGCCGCAGAGGTGAACAGCATCAGAGGATTAATGGCTCTTGTTTTCTTCAGGTGGAAGAAGAAATAAGTCAGGCTTTATGGCATCTCCCCATTTTCTGTCTCTCTTTTCCTACCTATATTTTTCTCCTACTCTCCTAGGACTTTACCCTAAATGAAATAGAGACCTGACCACAACCACTAATTTGGAGAAAGGGCTGTGGGCTACTCTTTTTATTCTGACTTTTAAACTCCTTCTTTCCTGAGCAGCTCTTCAGGGGTCACTTGGGAAGTGCATCTTTTGCTATCAAGAAAGCTTATTTTCTCTCTCTATCTGAAAAGAAGCAATGACAGGAAAGAGAAATTATTGTTTCTGCTGCCTTCCCAAAATAACAGAAATGACAAATAAAAAGCAGTTGTGTTGGGTTCATAGAATGTGTACATGGGGGTGGCTGGGTCACCAGGTAAAACAAATGGGCAGAAATCTTCTATGAGGCTGAGACCAGACCTTTGCTACATAAGATATCAACAGGTGTATTGATTCTGACTCCCTTAAGAGCAGTCTAATCAATTCATTTGTATTCATAAGTATTGATGACAAGGATCATAGCTGTACTAAGTGCCTGAAACATGTAGACATAGCCAAAGCTAAAACTAACATCTCTGTGCCTGGGGAAACAAGCAGGTGTGACAGAGGAAGCCTGACACGGGGCACCTTTTGTTTTCTGCCCTGCTACACAATAAGACAGGATATTCACTTCCTTTAGCATCTGGCCCAAGAGGGATCCATTTTTGAAAGTCATTTCTCAAAATTGCACAATGTTCCCCAGGTTAAAGACTGATATTTCCCAAGGCTTATGTCCTTGCTGCTGGGTACCAGGGTCTACTACTGAAGGAAGCAGTGATATAGAAGCTTAAGAAGGCTTTGGGTGAAAGAAATACATCTTGGGACCATTTCTTTTTATGTCCTCTAAATTTTCTGCACTTGGGTAAAGCTCCATTTTCTATTCCCTAGGTGCAGCTCTGGACATAGCCAGAGGCACCAAAATTTAGGGAGAGCTGCACATGGTTCACTCTGGTTGGTGCCTTTTGTTCTTGAAAAGGTGATAGGATAAACCATTTCTAGTTAGAGACACTACCTATGTCTGCACATTTTTATTTATTCATTCACGCCAAGCCCTACTAAACCACTCTCATTAAGTCCCTTTTCTCTTTTAGATATCAGACCTAATGCCTAGAAATTTAACACAGAAGATAGACTTCATTTCAAAGCAGATTTGCTTTGGTCAGCTTCTTTTAAGCTCTGACATGTATTTTATCTAGTGGCCTAATTTCAAATCACACTAAAAAAAAATTCTTACCCTTTCTACCTGCGCCTGCATGCCAAGGTCTGCTCGTGGTGACAGGTGCTGATGTTCAGCTGCTAATTTCCCCCATTAGAAACAATATGGTAGAATCTGATGCTACAATCTGTTCAGCTGAGGCCTTTCTTGAGATTTTTTTCGCCCTACACAGACTATGTTGCTAAGACTATTGAAATAATAATTTTTAAAAGGAATACATGTACAATCTGTCCTTTAAATTATTTTAGTTGAGAGAAAAGCATTCAAAGCAGTCATTTTCTTTTTGCCTATTATAAATATATTAACCATGAGTTGTAATTAGGTGCCCGGCTTCGTTCACCCTCTAGGACAAATGGTGCTCGCTGAGCCGTGACGTTGGTCTGATTGTGGTAAAATGACCCATTTGGTTTTACCAGCTGTGACTTTGGAGGTAGCTGAATGACAGTGAACACATAAAACCTGACAGATGAAAACATTTGTAGCTCATCCTCTCCATTACGGATCACTCAGCATCCCAAACAAAATGTTCCATGGCTTAGTTTCCAGATGTCTTGGTGGGCTAAGGAGGGCTATGTAGAAAGCTGATGTAGCCCTGGAAAAGAGGCTAACCTCCAGACATAATCTTTTCTTCCCCTGGACTCCTAGAATAGGTACAGCCCCAGACTTGTCATCACGGAAGCCTGGGTTTGAATCCTACCTCAGCTATTACCAGGTGATCCTGGGTAAGTCACCTCACATCTTTATAGCTTAACTTCCTCATCTGTAAAAACTGGGATGATAACAGTTAATCTGTACCACAGGGTTGTTGTGAGAAGCAAGTGAGAGAATCTGTGTAAATTTAAAGCTTCACATCAATGTTGGCAGTTATGATGATTGCCATGAATTCACATCAGTTATGATTGATGTGAAGCTTTAAATTTCAGTTGTTATATGACTTTCTGACTCCATTTGGGATTTTCTTGGTAAAGATACTGGAGTAGTTTGCTATTTCCTTCTCCGGATCATTTTACAGATGAGGAAAGTCAGGCAAACAGGGTTAAGTGACTTTCCTGGGGACACACTGTTAATGAGTATCTGAGGCCTGATTTGAACTCAGGACTTCCTAATTCCAGGCCCAGCACTCAATCCGTTAAATCAACTAACTGCTTCCATAATAAAACATAGATAATGTTAATATGTGATTTTCTAAGTTAATATGGGTTCACAAGGATTCTTATACATGGTTTAGTGGCCTGATTTTTATTTGATGCCACTGCTTTACCCAACATTCAACTCATCAAATATTTATTAAATGCCTGCTGTATGCAAGGTGCTGTGCTATGTATTAAAGCTACAAAGAGAAAAACGATACCACATCTTCCATCAATCAGCTTACGTTCTACTAGAAAAGGAGTTTTTTTTTAATTTTCTTCATGTCACAGACCCCATTGGTAGTCTAATGAGACCTAAGAACACCTTCTCAGAGCAATATTGTTACATATAAATATGCGTAGGGTTACAAAATGCATAGGATTAGGAAATTAGTTTCACTGGAATATAATTATTGAATTTTTTTAAGTGAATAGACCAGCTTAAGAGGCCTGTAAAAGGGAGATATAATATAGTGTAAGTAAGATGTATATGAGTGTGTGTAAGGTGGATTTTTGTTATTCTTTCTTATAGTTTAGTTCCCAGGTGTTAAATATGAGTTCTCACAATCATGGGTTAAAACATGTCCATCATGCTTGTGTAGCATTACATAAAGATAAATAATATAAATATTTGTGCTTAAGTTGTAAATACCCACTGTGACTACACAGTGAGATAGAGGGATGAGATAATGGAAAACTGTGAGGCTACTGTTGGCAATACCCCTTTTTTGTGTGTTACTCTATAAAGCAGGTGGGCACTAGTCAGTGAGCTCAGAATCCCTAGGGTCGAATACACAAGCTAGAATGCTGTGTGTGCCTTTATCAACCCCTATCAAGGCTTGGGGGGAATCTGTGTTTGCTTCAGTCAGCCCTCATTGAGGCTTGAGGGGATTTAGGGGAGCACACAAGCTGTGCCTGTCTCAATTGATCCCATCAAAATATAGGGGTAGTTGCCTCTGCTTCACACCGGCCCCTGTGATAGGGTGATTAGAGAATGCTGTAGGAGCTTGTGCTCCCATTATCTGCAACCCCATTGAGAAGACTAGACTAGAATAAAGCCAGATTATTAGCCTCTGTGAAAGCTGTCTTCCTGCCCTTCCTGTCTGACCAGATCAAGAATGAACCTGTTAGAGGCTGGAGTCCAAAAACTCCAGTGCCTCTCATGTGTTATTTGTGAGACACATAGACATAAATAAATCAGAATTGTACAGCTTTCCTGACATAGGACATGATTTGAGGGTTCCTCAGAACCCAGGAATGTTGAGTGTTCATTCCTCCTAACTCCGTCTTCTACATCTGCTTTTACAGATACCTCCAAAAGCCTTTCTACTATAAGCTGGGGTTCAAGCTTATTTGCATAAGTCTCTTCTCAGTGGTTGAGAATCACTCAATGTTTCTTGCTCTTCCCAGTTCCTGGTTCTGGTTCTTCCAAACCATGTTGTCTCATCCTGAAGCTTTCAAATCCAGAAGCCAGGAACAGGCCTGGGAGGGAAGTAAAGGCCACTTGGGCTCCTTCACAAAATGAAGGCTCCGGGAGAAGCTCACCAGTGGGAGAAGGAGTCAGGCCTTCAAAGGAACGTTCCATGTTGGGAAGGCCCTCACCCAGCTCATTTGTTCTCAGTTTCAACAGCCACCTCTGTGAATAATTCTCAGTTCTTTGACTCTGACTTCTCTGGCTATTCAGATCTCTGGCTTAAATAGGCCCAACCAGTGTGAGAAAGGCATAGAACCTAAGAATAAATGTGGTTGAGCAAACAAGAAAATGGTCGTGTGTATGGTGAGCCACAGCAAGAGAAGGGACTAAAAGGAAAAGGGAGATGGTAGAATGAATTGAATGAAAAGAAAGGAGAATGACACTGAAGAGACATACAAATGAGAGAATTGGCATTTGTTCCTCAGACTTCTAAATCAATCCATCTCTCATGACCCAGGGGGCCAAGCTGATTTAATCATACTACCTCATACACCTCTAGTAAGAAATCAGAATGCCAGTAAGAATGTTTAAGGCAAGTGTCTTGGCAAATGGAATTGCTTCCCTCTGTCAACTGCATGTTAATAAGGAGAAAGAAAAATCAATCTGTCAACATCAACAACAGCAAAATCATATCAAGTGTGCATTTCTAACTCTTCAGTCCTTTTATGCCTTAGTGGTGAATCTCAGGATGGACCCAAATATCTCAGGGCATCTGCAATCTGGCCAGTTCCATCCACAACCCAAGTAAACTACGTACAGATCATGCCTTTTTGTTGCTGTCCAGTCATGTCCTGCTCCTTGTAATCAATTCTTTGTGACCCTATTTGGGGTTTTCTTAACAAAGGTATGGAGTGGTTTTCCATTTCCTTCTCCATCTCATTTTACAGATGAGGAACTGAGGCAAACAGAGTTAAGTGTCTTGCCCAGCGATAGCAAGTATCTGAGGCCAGATTTGAACTCAAGAACTCTAATTATTAGGAAGATTTCCCCTATTTGAATTTGTCTCTTCATGGATTTCTCTATACACTTGTTCCTACTCTTGTGTTCTGGAGCAAAGCATCACAAGTCTAATCTCTCATCCGCAAAACCAACCTTCAAATGCTTGAAGACAGCTATCTCAAACCGACCCCCCAATACCAAAGTTTTTCTCTTTTCAGGCTTAAATATTTTCAGTTCTTTCAACTGGTGATTTTATGACATAGTCTTGGGGCCCAGTCTAAGTCATTGTAATTACTATCCTCTGGGTAGGCCTTCAGCTTATTTAATGTCTTCTCTATATAAAATACAGTGGCAAGACTTTATACAATATTCCAGATGGGGTATGATCAAGGCAGAGTCCTAGAATGATAGCACCTCATTTGCTCAAGACATGTCTCCCTAACTTCAAACTAAGACCATATTAGTCTTTTGGGTAGCCATTTGGATTCATATTAAGCTTACAGTCCATTAGAAACTCCATAATTTTTTCACATGATCTACTGTCTAATATTTTACCCCATGCTACACTTGTGCAATTAATTCATTGAGCTCAAGTTTGAATTCAGGACAGTTCGCCCTATCAAATTTTATCCATTAGAGTCAGCCTATCATTCCAGTCAATTGAGATATTTAGGGAGACCAACTTTCTTATCCAAAGTAGTAACTATTCCTCTAAGTTTCTAAAGACGTAAATATTAATCAGTACTGTCATAAGTATTAGGAGGTTAATGCATTATTCCTCATAGATAATAACTGTTTAACATATATTTCAGGAGAATTTTTTTTGACATGATGTTTATCTAGACTGAGAGGCAACAAGGTATAGGCAACAAGGAAAACGGAACCAGAAAAGAGAGCTGATTTGACTGAACAAGTGGCTTTCTGCCTGTTAACAGGGCAGGACCCCCTAGATCCAAAAGTGGTTACTTCCTTGGGAAATGTGAGACACTCCACTAATGCAGGAATTTATTTCACTTGACTGTTATGCATATCTGTTATAAAAAATGTATTATTTTATTTTTTTGCCATTGAGGAAGAGAGAGAAAGAGGGGGTGGAAAGTCTGATCATTGATAAAATAATAGTAAAAGGAATAGAAATGAATTACCAATGGATACTTTCCCTAAGCCAAACGGAGTCTCCCGTGCAGCTACCAGAGACTAGTAAGCTAATGTGAAGCCTGCTACGCCATGTGACTGAAAGGAAGTAGGAAAGGGGAACACCCATATTTGGTACAGTTTAGGATGAGAAGATAAAACACTAGTCCAAGCCATTTTTCATGAAGAAAGACTTAAGAAGTAGGCTTTGGAACTAACAGGGTCCTAATTTGACCATAATTAGTAAGTAACACAACAGTATTCCATTACATTCACATGATTTGTTTAGTCATTTTCCAATTGATCGACACTCCCTTATTTTTAATTCTTTGCACCACAAAAAAGAAGAGGGAGGAAGGAGAGGGGGGGTAAGAGAGAGGGAGAAAGAGAGAGAGAAGAGAGAAGGAGGGAGGGAGGGAAGGAGGGAAGAAGGAAGGGAAAGAGGGAAGGAGGGGGGGAGAGGGGGAGAGAGAGAGAGAGAGAGAGAGAGAGAGAGAGAGAGAGAGAGAGCCTTTTCTTCTTTTTTTGATTTCTTTGAGTTATATGCCTAGAGAAAGCCTATTTCTTTTTGAGTAGTACTTTGTGTATTCTTCACACCACTGGGGTAAGTTACAAATTCTATTTTCATTTTACAGGCCATTTTAAAAAATATTTGCATGTTTGTGCTACACTAGAAATGTCTCCTGATTGTCTACATTAAATACCACCCTCTCTTTCTTGAGAAAATATGTATTTTATTTTATGGGGTGCTGGATCATCAGGTACCCTAAGGGTCCATGCCTAAACTGATCTCACAAGTTCTAGCCTTAAACAGATTTGGGTGGCAGTTTCTTATTTAACAGATTTGTCACTTTGTGACAAATTACACACTTTTTCTGGGTCTCAGTTTCCTCATCTCTAAAATGGTGGCATTAGACAAGATGGCCTTCACCTACTCTTGCAACACTAATAATGTCTGTTTCTATGTTCTAGTGGCAAGAAATTGAGATACTACACAATTGAGGTAGCTATTTAGAGTAGTTGGATTAAAAACCCATAAATCAGGTACTATCCTGTCCATGAACATCTGTAAGAATCCATCCTTTAGGGATGGCTAGGTGGTGCAGTGAACAGAGCACCAGCCCCTGGAGTCAGGAGGACCTGAGTTCAAATCTAGCCTCAGACACTTAACCAAAAAAAAAAAAACTAGCCGTGTGACCTTGGTCAAGTCACTTAACCCCAATTGGAGCCTTCCCTCCAAAGGGGGGAAAAATCCCTCCTGTAGCCAAATCTATTAAGTTTCTGCCCACTCAATAGGAGTTGGAATTTTCCTTGAGAAAAACTCTAATGAATGTCATTAACTGGCTCCACGAAAACATTACATAAAATAGTATCATAGGTAGAGATAGCTCCATAGAAACAAAGGAATAAATGACTGATATTTTCCTTGGATGGGAGGAGGAAAGAAGTAGGTAAAGACAATGAGATTTAATAGATCTAAGCTCTTAAAATACTTAGTGTTCTACAGGGCTGAGTCAAACAGCATATTAAGGTAAGTAATCATCTTCTATTATAGCTATGGCAATAGCTACACCTAAGTTCAAGGCACTCTTTGAGCCAGAATATATTTTTAAAAAAACAGAACTCATTAACTCAGTAGCTGCCTTTTAATCCTTCCCTTTTCCCAGAATAAACTATAGGACAGACTAACTTAAAGCAATAACGTTTAACTTAACAGTCTAATAAGGCAAATAACAATGGTACATCTCCCAACCTCCCCTCTCCCCACATGCACATACCTATAAAATAACAAGCACATTCTCTCTTGGTTCTCACAATAGTGGTAAGAGAGAGAAATCTCATAACCCAAGGGACTCATGATCCTAAGGATCATGAGGGATTTGTCCCAGCTGGAACAATTTTCTGCCTCCAAACTTGCAGCTTCCTGCCTCCCCATATTGCTGTTGATGTCATACCATAAGCTGGGTTGTTTTCTCTGCTGACTGCTCCCTTGTATTCCTTTACTGAGCTGTTACTGACATCCCTACTTTTCCATTGAAGATGCTGCTAACCAACTTCTCTTCTGGGTTGATGCTGCTAACTTCTACTACTCCAGTAGTTAATGTCTTCATTGAGCTACTACTGCACAGTTCCTGGCACACATTAGGTGCTTAATAAATGTTTATTGATTGATAGATTGAGCTGCTCCTTTCCTGCTGAATTGTGACTAGGCTGCTCCTTCCCATGATACTGTGATTTTTGTGAGCCAGTCCATGGTCTAAGTGATAATTCAGCTTCTGTTCAGCGGTTTCACAGCCATAGCCACCCAGTCATCATAGCAGAGTCCTTTCCTTTCACTCTCCACACATTCAGTTGATATTTGCATTGATGTGAACAAATTCCTTTAAATGTCCATCATGGTCCTGGCTACTAGAGCCAAGAGGATCCAGATTAGCTTAGAGCTTTACTCAACCACACTTGAGGAATAGGAGGCTAGAACTTAAAACCTTTAGGCAGCGGTTCTCAAACTGTGGGTCAAGACCCCTTTGGGGGTCAAATGACCCTTTCACAGGGGTTGCCTAAGACCATTGGAAAACACCTATTTCTGATGGTCTTAAGAAAAGAGACACTGCTCCTCTATCTGTCTCCCGGTGGGTCTGCCCACATGCAGATATATCCACATAACAGTATTAAAGGGTCAAGGCATCAGGAAGGTTGAGAACCACTGTTCTAGCTTATGCATATATACCTACACATTCTTGTACCTACTGCCCACTGTTACTATATACAAAGCTGTCTTAGTTTCAAAGGGTTTAAAAAACCAAACAGAAGAGTTTATATTTTATCCTAGAGGGGGAAAAAAAAGGCATTGGAGTTGGCTAAGTGGGAGAGCCACATGGTAAAATCTGCCTTTAAAAACTACTTTGGCAGCTAGAGGTAAGATGGAAGGGAGTAGGGGGCAACATTAGGCAGAGAGACTAATTAGGAGGCTGTTGAGATCATGATGAAAGGTCATGAAGGCTTAAACTAAGGGGACAGCTTTGTGAGTACAGAGAAAGGGTCAGATGTGAAAGATGCTGTAAAGGTGTGGCAGTGGACAGAGATCTTTGCCTGCAGTTGGGAAGACCTGAGTTCAAATCCTGGCTCAGACATTATTAGCTGTATAACTCTTAACAAGTCACTTAAATCTCTGTTTGCCTCAGTTTCCTTCTCTGTAAAATGGGAACAATACCAGCACCTATCTCCCAGAGCCGCTGTGGGGATTAAATGAGTTAATAATTGTAAAGTGCTGAGCAAAGTTTTTGGCACGAAGTAGATGGCATATAAGTGCCAGCCAGTATTAACTATCATTACATGAAACAGAGAATGAGGCATGCAGGATAATGCTGAGATTATGAACCAGGGGGACTAGAAGGAGAGTAATGTCTTTAACAGAAACAGAGAAGTTTGGAAGAAGGGAGAGTTTAGAGGAAAAGATAGCTCCATTTTAGATATGTTGAGTGTAAGCATTCTCTATGACATCTAGTTTGAAATGCCCAACAGGAAACTGGTAATCTAAGACTGAAGCTCAGGAGAGAGAGACAGAGGCTGGAAATGTAGATCTGTGATGATGATTAACTATCATCAGAGAAATAATGAAAAATAACGAAGTTTCCAAAAGAGAGAAAAGGAGGAAAAGAAAAGAGAGCCGAGGACAGAACCTTGGGGAACTCGTACAGCTGAGGTAGATGTGGGAGAAAGGGAATGAGCATTTATTAAGCTCCTACTGTGCCAGGTGCTGTGTTAAGTTACAAATATGTGATTATATCCCCATTTTATAGCTGAGAATAGTGAAGAAGACAGAATGACTGCGTGGGATCCCACTGCTACTGTCTGTGGCTGGTTTTGAACTTGGGTCTTTCTGACTCCAGACCCAGTACTCTCCCCTGGATCTGCTTATCTGCCTTAGGAAACACGGAGATGATGGACCAGCAAAGGAAATTAAGAAGAAGTAGTTAGCCAGGTAGAAAGCAAACCTCCAGGACACAGAACAGGGATTCACTGATGCCAATTCAGACCACTCAGGAGAGCTGCTTGTTAAATTTTCTGTGTGAGTATCCACACTTTGGAAATCAGCAAAAGTTACAATTCAGAGCTTGGTTTATTGTTTTGATTGTGTAGACTCTAGACTAAAGAAAATAATGAAAGAAATAAAGAAAATAATGATGAAAGAAGATGATAATAAATAATAATAAATAAATAAAACAACAGTATAATAGTATAAAATAATAATAAAGTAAATTAATAATGTAAATTTAAAGGTATGGCATATTTTTTTCCCCTGAAAACCGGTTGTTAAACATTTACCAGTATATCACTGGAACAGCTTCATGAAAATCCAGAGGGAAGAAAGCATTCAGGAAGAAAGGGTAATCAATAGTGTCAGATCCCATACCTACTATATTTTGGGCACTAGAAAAAGAAAGCTAAAACTCAAAGTTATTGCCTTCAAGGAATTTATAATCTACTAGCCTTCCCCACACAACCAAAATCACAGATCCAAGTTTCAATTAAAAAAAAGAAAGAAAAAGATTTCTGGTTTCCCTGCTTATCCAAATGTTGAGCCCTTTCTTCCAACCCTTCCCTAACAACCTAACTCACAGCAATCTCTTTCTTCTCTGCACCTTCATTCATTCAACAAATAGTTGCTGAGTGACTCATATGCACTGTTCTAGGTTCTATGAGATAGAAACAGCACAGGGCAGGATCCCTTTCATGAGAAGCTTTTGGTTTGGTAGAGGAGATCAGTATGTACACACATAGCTACAATACAACAACTATGTGATGAATGCTGTAAAAGGTACAGTTAAAATGCTCCAGAAATTCAGAAGACAAAGTTGGCATTAGAGGTCACTTCTACATACATGGAAGTAATGGGCAGGAAGAGAAAACCTGTAAAAGATGGGTAAGACTCCAAATGGCCAAGATGGAAGTGGCAGAGGGAATTCTGGGTAGAGGAACATGACTTCATTACCCTTCTTTGTTCCTAGCCAGTGCTTTGCCCATAGTAGGCATTCAATGCACATTTGCTGAATGAATGAATGAATGAATGAATGAATGAATGAAATGCACTCTTAGAAAATAATATTTAAAAGGAGAAAATGGATCAAATTAACTCTGATTAGAGCTGTGGGACAGGTTAGGGACTTGAAATTTTGGCACCAAGTGCTAGATTTCAAATGGACATTAAATAAGCATAATAAAAGATGAGAACTATAAGGAGGTCTCCAGCAGGGTATTATTTTCCTGGAAATGCTGTAAGGAGAGGAAAGAAAAAAAACAACCCTACTGCCTCCCATCCCCTACCAGGCTCTTGATTCACTAAAACCCAAATTGAAGCCTTGTTTTCTTTCCTGGGCCCAGTCATGAATGGCAGTAATTATCTACAAGGGGCTCTGTACAAGTCACAAAGCCGAGCTGGCTCCCACTTCCTTGCAATTTTGAGCGATGCATTTTTTCCCCACTACTATTGAGGGGGTGAAAAATAGATGACAATTACATTCTGGCTGGCTTCTGAAGACTTGACAGACAGCTGGAGCAAAGTCGTTCCTGCAGCTGTTGAGATGAAGAAATCAGCCTGGGGAGGGGGAAGGGTATCTGATGATAAGGGGAGAGGGGGAGACAGAGACAGAGAAAGACATAGAGAGACAGAGAGAAACAAAGAGAGGACAGAGCAAGCGAGAGGGGAAAATACAGAAGAGATAAAATAGACGTGAGATTTGGTAGCCTGGTAATGAACATTGCCCAACCCACACAGAAAGCGCTTGCTGGTTTTTCAGACACATTCTCAGGCATTTATGAGCTGCTATTTATATGAAAGTGCTTTATAAATATAAGATATTATTATTACTACCTGCAGTGTATTTAATATGCTGTAGCTAATAGACCCTCACATAGCAATTCACAGCTGACTAAGTTCTATCATCCATTTTATATTATCAGATCTTTACAATATGAAGAAGCAGGGCATCTTCTAGAGAGGATCAGAAAAGCTAAGGAAGTGGATTGCCTGTGGCCACGCAGCCTGAGATTAAAACTTCTGACTCCTACAGCACCTTCCCTTGCCTCTGTTCCATGACAGACCAAGTCCTCTGAGCTGGGCTGATTTTGTTGCTAGATTATGACATTATGTTGCTAGATTAGGCAATTTTCTATGCAGTGTGAGGTAATGATTTACAAAGGATTCATCTTCAATAACAAAAAAAATGGTCTCTCATTGACCTAAGTCACTCTTTAGGGTTCACAAAAACATAAAAAGGATTTTGTTGTTGTTTGGTCAATTAGTTGCATCTGATTCTTCATGACCCCATGTAGGGTTTTCTTGGCAAAGATACTAGAGTGGTTTGCCATTTCCTTCTCTAGTTCATTTTACAGATAAGGAAACTGGAGCAAACAGGATTAAGTGACTTGCCCAAGGTCACACAGCTAGTAAGTGTTTAAGTCCAGATTTGAACTCAGGTCCTCCTGACTCCAGGGCTGGCACTCTCTCCACTGTACCACCTAGCTGCCTGTGAAAAGGATAGCATTATCTACTCTTATTATGGTGGAATGGGATATATAAATTCTGACTCAGGGGAAAGGGGAAAAGAACAAAGCATGCACATAGAGGGTAGCTCAGGGAAGAACACTAAGAACCTGAAAAGGCAGGGGGCAATGCAAAGGGAAATAGGTACCATGGACAGAGTAAAGAGTGATACCACAAAGATCGGTGAAAAGACATTTCAAAGATGAATTTCCTCTTCTCATAGTTCTGCCTAAGGAGGGA
The DNA here is from genome assembly GCA_028646575.1 of Pseudocheirus occidentalis. Classification (NCBI taxonomy): domain Eukaryota; kingdom Metazoa; phylum Chordata; class Mammalia; order Diprotodontia; family Pseudocheiridae; genus Pseudocheirus; species Pseudocheirus occidentalis. The sequence continues at coordinate 178,031,765 of CM053596.1, read as the reverse complement.
CTTTCCTTTGAGGTGCTTTTTTGAACAGTGGGGATGGGATCTGTTGATCCATCCACAATTTCATTTAGTTCCTCCTGAGGCCAACGGATAGGTGATCCAGAGCATGGAGAAATTCCCCACAGGAGGAGAAGGTAATGACTGGTCAACATGGATGTCCTCTAATAGATCCAGGACCAGATATGACCAAAGGATAGAGGCTACAAAGCCAGCAAGAATGCATGTTCAGTGGATTCAGCAAAATCTCAAAGCTGAATAGCAGAAATTAGTCAAAGGCTGGGAAGGTGCCATTAAAAATATCTTTCATAAAGTCATCAAACCTGTTGAACTTCTTTAATTCCTTCAAGGTCCTCCTAAAAGTTATGCTTCAGCAAACTTCATTTGCAAATAGACGAGAGAGGAGATGCTGCAGTTCAGAAAACAAAACAAAACAAACCCTCTGGCTTTCCCTGCTGAGTCTCTCTTGGTCCAACAGACAATATTGCTAAGCCATGTTCCTTCTGACACCTCCACCTGTCTGCCTCTTCTAGAAAGAGAAGTTTCAATTATCCTGGGTGATTGATGCTTCCTTGCTTGTGAGCTCAGGGATGGGAAACCAATCAGACCTGCTTTTCAGGGAGTTTTCTCCTTTCTAGAAAATATATAAGCTATCATGGTTCTGAGCTATGATGACTCCTCACCTATCATTCCTGCCCTCCTTCCTCAATTGTGCAAATTGTCCTGGTACCAGAGCTAAGTTTCCTTGAAGTATGGAATCAGTAGTCACAGCAAAAATTTGGTGTAGACATGTGACCAATCCTTGGAGGAAGATCTTGGTAGACAATAAAAGATTTTCCTTTTATTCCATAGACATCATGTCTAAGTTCCCTGGTTGAATCCCTTCTTTGCCTATTCCCAGGTCCACTTCGGAGGTGTCACACCCTCAGCATGAGGGAGTTGGTGGTCTGTCCCTAAAATCAGTCCTGGCCCCAGTGTGAAGGCAAGGGAGAGAGGGGTCAGTATTTTTTTCCATCTTGGTCTTGCCTTGGATATCTCCAGTTAAACCATAGTGACCTTCCCTTTGGGACCTTCCCTAAAACAAGCCCAATTAAAGGTCTATTTGTCCTCAGCAATAGTTACCTTCTCTCATTTTTCTACAAGGCCTTTTTGTCCCAGCTATGGACTTTTTCAGGAGTCAAATAAACCGTCCAGGAAGGCAGGACTGTCTTTGACCCTTTTTCTTGAAACGTTACCTGTTACAGGTCCTGAATAATGGCTCAAGTTCACAAGGGCAAGGTTTCCTTAGTGGCCAACAGAGTTATTTATTTTTGTCATTTGCCTCTGGTTTCTAGCTTCATTCAGACAGAGACAAGCTGTACTGTTTTTAAAAACAACAACAACAAAACCCTTTGGCTGGAGTACAATAAATGCTACCTTATTCTCCAGTTAAAGTTACTCTTTCAAGAAGATATTAAACTGAATGGATCCTTGGTTCCATAATGGCATTATCTTTGTGAAATGACCTTCTAGAGTGAAGGGGCAGGTAAAATTAGTTCTAGAAGATGAAGAAATACCATGAGGAATTTTTATTTGCAAACCATCTTGCCAAGGAGTATTTTGTTTCCTATTAAAAATCACAGATCTATGAATTTAGAAATAAGAACGTCAGTTACTAAGGGAAGGGGCGGGGTGGAATAAGTGAACAGAATGCTAATGATTTTATAGCACCTGACTAGAAAGGAAACAAAATTCTTAAGATAGTCAAAGAGAATAAGAACAACTGTACTTAGAAACACTGCAAATCATCATACATATTAAATTCCATATCAAACTGTTTTTTAAAGTGACCTAAGATGGATCTTAGCCTTTGATAGAATTAGAAGTAAAAGGGACTTTGGAGGTCACTGAGTTTGGATAGACCTCTCTTCAAAGAAATTCCTTTTTAGAAGCCAGTCCCACAAAGGAGGAGGCAGGTTCTTCCCTGGGAATACTTATTCTACAATTAAGGATGGATATGGGAATCCACCATGAAATTCATGCTTGGGGAGCCCAAACTTAAACTTGGATCCCTGTGTTATTAACTTCAATCTCCCCAGGCAGAAATCTGTTTGAACCCCCTTTACTCATGTACCAATGAAGCAAACTAGGCAAAGGAAAGAGCACTAGATGCATTTGGGAGAAGAAAGTCTGGATTCACATCTTAACTCTAGTACTTACTACCCATGTGACATTGGGCAAGCCACTTCCCCATTGTAGACATCAGCTTCAACATCTGTAAAAGAAATGAGGCTTTGACTAGATAGCTCCTAAGGGCTCTTCAAGAATTAAAAGTGATATGATTCTTTTAGGATCATAGGTACGGGAACTAGAAGTAACCCTAGAGATCATCTGATCCAAACTCCTTATTTTACAGATTAGGAAAGTGAGGCCTAGAGAGGAGAAATAAAAGGTCAAATGGTAGCAAGTACCAGAGACCAGATTTGAAGCCAGGTCACCTGCCTCCAAATCCAGTGAATGCTTTTCCTATAACCTTTGTTTCCAAGGTACATGGATGAAGGCAGTTCCATCTCTGGGGAAATGGGGCCATTCACAAAGGAGTCTAAATTCTGAACCCTCCAAACACAAATTTCATGGAGGTCTCTCTCCCTTATATCTTTTTAATTTCAAAACAAGTATTTCCAAGGAAGAGCATTTCACCTCTTTTATGGGATATTCCCCCTTTCTGAGAAGTTATTATTTTGAAGTATGAATATCTAAAAGCTAAGATCAATAGTAGGTCACCAAGAAAAACCATTTTCATATATTAAAATGACAACTGACATTCACATAAAATTTTAAAGTTTGTAAAGCACTTTTATATATTCCTAGGGCTTACTCTAGATATTATTATCTCCATTTTACAGATGAAAAAACTTGAGGCCAAGACAGTGAAGTCACTTTCCCATGATCACATAACTATGTGTTTGGAGGAAGAATTTGAATCCAGGTCTTCCAGACTCTAAAAGATGCCCTCTATCCACTCTGCCACATTGCTTTCATCAGTGAGGATAAACTGTACCTCGGAATTAAATGTGATTAACCTAAATTTGGAAACCTTGGTTTTTCAAAGCACTGTGATATGGCAGGAGGCATCCTTTTGGACAAATTTCTGCCATTCTAATATTTTTCTATTCCATTCAAACAAGTGTTAAAGTTTCCCCCATCACAAAACCACAATCTAGTTTAGCTTGATGGACAAACTCTGCCTGAACCCTAAGGAAGTTTGCTCAGAGCAAAAGCTAGAGGAACACAGAAGAAAATGTTTGTGTAAGGCAGGGGTGGTGGAGGAGGGAAGGAAAAGAGAGGGGGAGAGGGAGTCTGAGTAAAGGTATGTGTCAGCTATTGGGAATGACCTTGTGAGGACTAAGTCCAACCAATTCAGTCAGTCTCCTTTTCATGAGCAACCAATAACTCAGAATTTAAAAATAAATTAAAGAGGAAATGAAGTCATACTAGACAATGGCTCTAAGCATATTAGTGGTGTGTGCTGGAACTCTTTTTTCTTTTCTTTTTTTTTTGAGGGAGAAGGTTTGAAGCAAGGTGGAGAAGAGTTGTTATCTATACCACAAAAAAGAATTTTCAGGACAGGAAGAAACAAAAAGATTGGCTGGTGAGGCACTGAATGGAAGGTGAGAAATGAGACCAATTTCAGGGTGTCTGAAACCAGACAGTCATCTTGGGCTCTGCAGCACAAAAGTGGGAGAAAGAGAGAGAGAGAGAGAGAGAGAGAGAGAGAGAGAGAGAGAGAGAGAGAGAGAGAGAGAGAGAGAGAGAGAGAGAGATTAGTTGCACTGCAAGGACCACAAAGCAACATCTAGCAGAACACAGCATCATCCTTGCACAATAGAGGGTTGTTACAGGATCAATGATTTCTGAACTCGTATTGACACAAATCCTCAGTACTGGTCGTAATAATTAACACCTGCCATACCAGAGAAATGTCTTGGCACTGGGAAAGACAAGGAAGTGAAGAAGCAAAATATATCTTTCTCCTCAAGCAATACAGCTAAGAAGAAATGGTAAAAGCTCTCCTTTCTTCAGCTTTTGCTTATAGTTAATATGAGCCTGAGAGGCTATCAAAGGATACAGACACAGCAATGGCACCTTCACCACTATAGTGTGCAAGGCCAGCACCCACCTTTCTCTTTGGTACTGCATGTGACCCTCTCTTTCCCACCCCTCTAATGTCCTTTTCATGTGATATTGTGTATGATGGTTAGCTGTATCTGTTTCTTATCTCGCTACTATATCATAATAATGTCATTTATAAAATACTTTAAAGTTTTGAAAATGATTTGATATGCATATGTACATATATGTATATATAATCCCATTTATATACATATGTTAGTTGCATACATGTATGTGTGTATGTGTGTGTAGACACACACATATGAAATATCTCATTTGGATCTCTTAATAACCCCATGAGGTAGTCACTGAAGGTATATTTATCCCCATTTTAGAGGTGAGGAAACAAAAGCTCAGCAAGGTTGCCCATAGTCACATAGATCGTATCAAAGTCAAGATCTAAACCCATGTCTCTGACTTCATATTTAAAACTCAACACACTATAATGGTGCTACTTCTAAGCTCTGAGGGTATGGAGCATGTCTTATCTAAATTGTGTATCTCCACCAATACCTACATTTGTTGACTGAATGGATGGATGAATGCAAAGAGATGAGCCATTGAATTTGCTCGGGAAAAGGAGAGTAGTTGATTATCAGTGTCCTCCAAGACAATGAGGCTAAGCTGAGGAAGTCCTAACTTTGCTCTGGCCACAATGAAAACAAATATTTGTCTAGTTCTTGAGTACCTACAAAACACTTTCTTCACAACATTTCTATGAAGTAGCATATTAGCATCCTTATTTTACAGAGGCAACAACTAAGGTCCAAAAAGTTAGGTGACCAGACTAAAGTCATACAACTAGAAAGCATCAGTGTGAGAAATGGAGCATAAATCTCCCTCCAAGTTCAATATTTTCTCCACCAAACTGTGTCATGACTTACTACTATAGTTACTATATGTAACTATATGTTACTACTATATAACTACTATATGTTACTATAGTAACATATAGTTACTATAGTAACAGAAGTCATTTAGCTGTACTTTCTTTATCCATGACATGAAAGTGAAAAGATTGCCTTTGTACTTCATAGGGATGAATTGGCAATTGGAGTATCATGGGGAAAAACATGGGGGAAAAGTATAATTTGAATACAAAATTAACTATTATAATCCAATGACTCCATAATGTCATGTATTTAAGGCAGATAATTCAGTAAGGGCTTCACCATATTGACCAAATGTCATGAAAATTTTTAACCCAACACATGAGAACATACCACCATATAGTCATTGGCTATGGTGAAAGGTGAATTCACCCATTGCCCCTGCAGACTCTAAGGACACAAAATCACTTTATAAATCATTTAGTTGAAATGAAAAGTAGGGAATATTGTTGCTTAAACAGCAGAATTCTCAAAGCATCACATCTTTGAAGTCTCAAAGATTTTGATGTAAGAAAGTGGGCCTCTTAGCACGAAACACTTTGTTTTTCACTATTGATATGGTCAGAATTTAATATTATCACAACTATGTAAAAGATCTTTCAATTTCTTGTAGTTGTTAGGCCTTTTTTGAATGGAGTTTATAGTTCCATACCTCTCAAAGTACCATAATTATTTCTAAAATAAACAGAAATACTGTAAATTTCTGTAATAACAGAACACAGAAATGATGAAAAATATTCCACTACTCCCACTGATTTGAGGTCACACATGTTAGGGTAGAGGGCTATATACATATTTATGTGTACAATCTACATATATAATACTACCCTTTCATATACAGGTATACAGTTGATACCACTGACCCCCCCCCCCATCAAGGGGACTAGGGATTGTTCTTCTGGTAGAGGTAAGAGACTTAGGTGAATCCACCAAGACTATGCTCTTGTAACCATGGCCATCTTCATTCTTCATTCCAAGATGGCTGGCATTATGGATGCAACCTAGGTCCATGGTACAGAGAGCAAATGTTGTCTCACAGGAATCATGCTCACAACCTTGGTTTTATCAAATCTGGCTTCTGGCTATAGGACCTGAGCAAATCATAAAAAGTTTCTGGGTTTTAAAATGAGGTGATTGCATTCCAAGATGTCTAAGACCCTCTGACAATCTGCAGTTCTCTGGATCTATATTACTTGATCTCCTTTGGCATCACTTTCCACGTCTATAAAATGAAGGGCTTGTCCTAAATGACTTCCAACATTCCTTCCAACCTTAGAGTTTTGCTACTCTGCTTTTAAGTAACTTAACCTGTTTGGTTCTCACTTTCCTCATCTGCAAAATTAGGATTTGCTCTTGATGGCCTTGATGGCCACTTCCAATTATAAGTTATTAGATCAATTAGCAAAATACTCTGGCCACCTAAGTTGATGAGCAGGTCTATTTTGAAAACAACTATTTGAACTCAATTCAGTAGTCTCTTAGCAACTTGTTAGTAGAAGATTAGAAAAAAGATATTGTCAAATAACTTTCTTTAAAAATTCCAACTTGACTCCTATTTCTCTACCACTACCTATCTCCCAAATTGATTTATTCATGTGTGAAGAGCTAAGCATAGACTCCACAAAATACTGAGGAGGTCCATACATTGGACCTGAAAGAAGATGCCAAAATCTTTTGGGGGTGTGGGTACAGAGCTAAAAAAGGTACTTATGACAGTGGTTATCAATCTATGGGTTATATTCAATTTGTAATGATGAAAATACATCCTGCATATCAGGTATTTACATTATGATTCATAACAGTAGCAAAATTAGTTATGAAGTAGCAACAAAATTAATTTTATGATTGAGGATCACCACAACACGAGGAACTGTATTAAAGGGTCATGGCATTAGAAAGGTTGAGAACCACTGACTTATGGGAAGGGAGAGTCTAGCACCCATTTCCCCATATTTTTTCCATTTTTGCTCAAGATATACCTGAAAAAATGAGTTAAAAAGGGCAAAAAACAAACCAACAACTATCATTTATGGTGTAAGTTCAACAGAACAAGATCAAATACTCAACATGTCTTCTAAGCCCCAAAGATCTGTGTCTATGGTTACTATTGCCATATTCTGAATTAGCCGATTGCATCATGGTATTTCAACCAACCAACTTAAATTATTGCTACAGTATGTATACCCTGGGCCCTACCCTCCTTCTCCCTGATCCCTTCATCACATCACATACTTATAATAGGAATGGATTTGCAAGGAATATCCTTTAGAAAATGGTTCATTTTTAGGTACTATGCCTGAAATTTGTGTAACTGCCACAGAGTCAATAGTGGTACCTCCTGCACGTAATATAAGCCCAATAATTAGACTTAGCCTAGGCATAGATAACTGAGACAGGTGAAATATAAAATATGAAATTCCCTCTACTATTGTGCTTTTTCTATTGAAATGAACTCTACATAAAAATAGCAAAAAAAAACCTAATCAAGCTCTAACACCAACATCAGAGAAGAATTTATTTGAAGCAAGATTTAAAGAAATGCAAGACTTAAGTACAAGATAAGTACTTTACCAACTACATTTGACTTTAGTTATTAGCAATAAAATTTGAAGACCTTCGCTTTTCATTTCTCAGAGTAAGAGTCCTCTATTGGTCTCAGTCTGGAAATACATTGGGTCTTGGAGATTTCAGAGCAGTAATACAGTCTTGGTGAAAGCAGTTTGGGCCCACTCTTCTCTTCAGCCCACACCTAACCACTTATGTTTTTTTAGAGAAGGCTTTAATTTGCCTCCTGCTGCTAGACAGAATCATCTCTCTGGTGTCTCTGAGAGATACTATATAGTTTTCTCCATTCAGAATCAGAGACTACTCTGCTCCATTTCCCTAGAGACTCTCTAATTCCTCCCAGAACAAGAAAAGAAATAAAATCACATGTAATATAGAGGAAGCTATGTGGTACTGAAGTAGAGTATGGTCTATGAAGTCAGAAGACCTGAGTTAAAATGCTGCTTCTGATGCTTACCTGTGTGATCTTGGGCGAGTAACTTATGCTCCCTGGAACTCAGTTTCTTCATCTGTAAAATGAAGACGTTGGACTAGATAGTCTCTTTGGTCCCTTCCAAATCTAGATCTTAATCTTAGAATCTTAAGTTTGGTCAAGAATAACCCCATGTCCTTGGATCCTGTAAATGTATTCCCCTAACAATTATTCGAGGTAAACACCACTATTATCACAACTATATTCCATAAAAATACTAATTAGTACTCATTAAACTCACTTTACCAAGTTCTTGCAAAAGACATCTTCCATAAAGGGCTTGAAAATCCCTTTAAACACATCATCTCATCTGATCCTACTAATAACCCTATGAGCTAAGTTCTACAGGTATTATTATCCCTTTTTTACAGATGAGAAAACTAAGGATGAGAGGTGTTCAGTGACTTGGCCATGGTCATACATACAACCAGAGTTGGAGATGAGATTTGACTACAGATCTCTCCCAACTCAGAGTCCATGACTTTTTACTGTACCACATAGCCTAAAGATATTAAATACTCATGATATCACATGTTTTGCCTTAATTTTGAGTTTCTCCAGAACTAAATACAATTAGAATTGTCTATAAACTTTGCTGAGTTCAACAAAACACTTGTGCCTGAATTTGGAAATCAGAGGACCTGGGTTTGAATCCCTATTTTGCTACTTTCTACTTATATGATTTTGAACAAATTATTTAACCTCTATGGCCTCAGTTCCCATATCTGAAAATGTGGAGCATAAGAGAATAACTAAGGTCCCTTCCAGCCCAAAATCTATGATTCTATGAACTTATTGGGGATTTTTTTGTGACTATATTTTGAAGCATTATTTTATTTCTCAATTCCAGATAAGCATTCTATTAAGAGAGTTTATTGCAAGGAACAATATAACCAATATACCAATATACCCAACTTCTGAATTCAGTTATCAAGACAATTGGTGGGACAAGGATTTATATTTAAAACCAGGCTATCTTCAATGATAGATAAGTAGAAAATTATTACTGCTTTACGAGGTGTCAAAACCAGGTTGAGTCATGAATGATGCCAAAAACTGAGTATGTTTAAACTTTTGTTGTGTGATCACCACACGCTGATAAATAGATTGGTTTAATATTAGGGGGAATTACCCTCACTGTCATCAGGTCAAATTCCAGGTTCCATACAGATAGAAGATGTTTTCAACACTGGTATGTTTTCTCACCTGATAGCCCACGCAGATGTAGCCTGTGAAAGCCTGATGCATTTGTGTGCCAGCACACACCATGGTTCATCAACTAGCTGAATAAAATTCTCCTAGTAATTCAGCACCTCTTTTCCTTAACAATTGTTTTAAATCTCCAAGAGATCTGGTCAATGAGAATCTGGCTAATCTTCCTGATTAGGCACTGATAAGGAAAAGAGGAAAGGGAAAAAGAGGAGAGTAGGGGAGAGGAGAGGGGGGGGGAGAAAAAGAAGAGAAAACTGGAAGGGGGAACGCAGAGAAGGGGAAAGGGGGGAGGGAGAAAGGGAAAGAGTTGGAGAGGAAGCACCAATTCTTCTAGTCTTAACAAATGGGTTGGACCTTACCCAAATGAGTATATGAAAGCCTTCTGAACTTACAAAATACCATATAAGCATAAATTATTATTAACATAATTATTCAAGTTTCCTGTCCTTTGTACCTTATTAGTCTACCCTATCCAGGGCTGCACCCAAGTAGGGTCCCTTGTTTCTAAATGAAGTTTCCTTGGTTTGGGGAAGTGAGGTAGGGAGGGCGAAAGCAATTTTCAGGGTTATAAAATGGTCTACAGAAAATTTCCATGAAGAAAGGGGTCAAAGATGAGCCAGGCTCAAGAACTATGTAAATTATAAAGCAGAAAGGGCCAGAGGTAGTATAATGGTCATGGGAATTTGAAGATCTTCCCTCCTCCTTAATAGGCTGAATATAATCACATGAAGTCTGTGGTGGGAGGAGTTTGCTGAACAAGTGGAGCAGAAAACGAGTCAGAGCAGTTAGAATGGAGGGAGAAGAGAGGACACAGGCAAGGAGACTGCGAGGCTTGTGAGTGTTTGTAGGAAGGCTTTGGGATGGTGTTGATCTCTACTGTGTTATTATGTATAGATTTCTCTTGCTATTATGAATTCAGTTTTCTGCTGTTGGGATTTGTCTTTCTGGTGTCTGAATAAATGTTTTGCTTCTGTCTTATATATGGAGAGTCTGTTATATTTTGTGATTCAGAATTATGCCAGCATATTCACAGTTGCCATCAGGACTGTGAATATTGCCTTGGCAATACAGGTGGGTGTGGGAATAAAGATGGTAAGTGTAGGGTCAAAGGGTATAGGGTAATAAGTAGGGTCAAAGACCCAGTATTAAACCAACAAGATTTAAGGGTGCCCTAGTGAAGTAAATTCTCAGCTATAGGCTCTGGCAAATTACTACTGGTCAAGTAAAAGGGGGTCAAGCTACAAAACAGCTACAAAAAACATACCTTCTCAAGTGGTCTATGGGTATTTACATGAAGACGCTGCCCTCATGTATATTCTGAGGTTCCTTCTGTTGGACAGCTCCCATAATAACTTCACATTATCATCCATAGCAACAGTAATACATACAGCACCAAGATTAAACATGGAAATGTTATGTCACAATCCATACTAAAACTCTAAACTCAAATTCAGTTAAGCAACAAGTATTAATTGAGCACCAACTATGTACCAGGTATAGGTACCTGGGTTACAAGTACCAAGAATGAAATAATCTCTATTTGAAAGGAGATTACATTTTAATGGGAGAGAAAACAAGTATATATGAAAACATGCAGCTCCCCTCCTAGGTCTCTATCCCAAGGTGGCAATGAATAAGTAGAAAAAAACCATATACTCCAAAATATTTAGTACTTTTGTGTAGCAAAGAATTAGAAATAAAGTAGATACCCACTGATATAAACTAGGGTATATAAACTAGGGTATATAAATGTGATGGAATATTACTATGTTTTAAGAAATGATGAATATGCGGAATAGAGAAATAAATGGAAAGACTAACATGAATTGATGCAGAGTGAAGTAAGCAGAGTCCAAGAAAAAATTATAAACAATAATTACCACAACATAAATGGAAAAAGCAACCACTACAAGACAGTCAAGAGTGAAAGTTGTAGTATTACAAAGAGCCAGCAAACTGCAAAAACAACCATGAGAGTACACCTCCCCCTACTCCTTTCCAGAGGTAGGAGAAGTCCACAGGAGTGGAATAAAGCATATATTTTCAGGTTTTTTTAATGTATAGATTGTTTTTGCTGATTTTCTCTCTCTTCTTCCTCCTCTTTTTCTTTAAAAAATCCTTTGTTAGAAGGGATGACTATCTGGGAGGGAGAAAGGGAAAGATACTTAGAGAAATTTAGGCAACATGAAAACAAAAGCTATCAATAAAAAGGTATTTTGGGGCTGCTAGGTGGCGCAGTGAATAGAGCACCGGCCCTGGAGTCAGGAGTACCTGAGTTCAAATCCGGCCTCAGACACTTAACACAAAAAACTAGCCGTGTGACCTTGGGCAAGTCACTTAACCCCAACTGCCCTCCAAAAAATAAAATAAAAAGGTATTTTAAAATACATTTACATATACAACATAAATATAAAATCAATAAATATAATTACATACAGAGTACTTAAATACAAAGACGTTTGGGAAGAGAAGCAGTCAGGTGGTATAGTATATAGAGTGCTAGATCTGGAGCCAGGAAGACTCATCTTCCTGAGTTTAAAGCTGACCTCAGATACTTACTAGTTGTGTGACCCTGGGCAAGTCACTTAATTCCATTTCCTCAGCCATAAAAAGAGTTGGAGAAGGAAATGGCAAACCACTCCGTTAACTTTGCCAAGAAAATCCCAAATGGGGTCATAAAGAGTCAAGCATCAGTGAAAATGGCTGAACAATATCAACAATTGAGAGGGAAGGCACTAGTGGCTTTGAGAGTCAAGACTGTAGAAAACAGTGCCTAAGCTATATCTTAAAGGAACTAAGAAAGTTAATGAGGTAGAGGTTAAGAGGGTGTATACTCCAGGCATCTGGGAGAGGAAGTCACAGAGATAGGAGCTGGAGTGTCATGCACAAAGACCAGAGATGGTCTTGTATTGCAAGTCAGCCATCAATTTGTGCTGAAGTATGCATAAGGCAGAGTAATGTCCAATAATGTTGAAAAGATGTATGGGCGCCAGGTTGCATAAGACTTTCAAAGCTAAATAGAGAAATTTCTATTTTATTCTTGAAGTAAAAGAAAGCCATTGGGGGTGACTGCTTAAGGGAATCCCATGGTCAGAGCTGCGTTAAAAGATAATTACTTTGGCAACAGAACATAAGATGGACTAGAAGGGGGTGGGGGGCAGATGAGTCAGAGAAACCAATTAGGATGCTGTTATAATAATCTAGGCAAGAAGTGATGATGATGTGATCTAAAGTAGTATTTATTTGTATGTGTGGATAAAAGAGATCAGAGAGGACACATGTGGTGGTACAAATCACATGATTTAGTAATTGATTGGATATGTTGGGTGAGGGAAAACGAGGAGTCCAAGCAAAAGCCAAGGGCACTAACTAGGAAGAGTGGAAGTATGGTGGTGCTTTCAAAAGAAATGAAGAAATTTAGAAGGTAGGAGGATTTGGGGGAAAGATAATGGGTTCAGTTTTGGACATGTGAGTCTATATCATCTACTACCATTAATATCAGTTATGATTATAATGTAGATTACCTGAATGATCATGAACAAATCATGATCATGAACAAATCTCACTGGGACTTAGTTTCTGTATTTATAAAATGGTGATAATAATACCTGTAGTCTTCCTCACCGAATTGTTTTGGGGCTCAAATAAGACAATTCATAAAAAACATTTTGTGAACATTAAGGCACTATCAAATCATCATTATTAGTGTTTCCTTTCTTCTCATCTTATACTGAATGAAATTTCAAAAGAAACAGTCCTAGAACAATTCACTGTACTACTATTTTTCTTTCATATGTCAAGTTCAGTGAACTATGACACAAATGAGAATCAAATGATAATTTTTTGTAATTGAGTAAAAGTGATGGGATCTAAGTTCACTTTTTTATATACTCACTGGAAAGACATCTCAAGGATCAAACAGCATAACAGAAAAGATATGTACCACTTCCTATTCCCATAGGTTTCAACTTCTTCCACTAAGTCTCCATATTTCAAAAGGTTTTAATTCTACATGGATTGGAGGTTATGGATATTCAGTGTGGTGACATCAGTTAAAAGTGTGTTCTTAAATTCTTAGTGGGTCAAAGTTGTGTGCAGACAATTCTGATGCTCCAGTTCTCATGCCTTTTATTTGCTGAATTGTCAAGTATATTTTTAAGGTTGTTCAGTATTTGTATTATGAGGATTTGTCTTTTTTAAGGCTATAAAGGAGGGTAAGTTTCTGGTGTAATTCTGGTCACTTGATTATACTTTCTATGTATTTACTAGGTATTACGGTGTTGCAGTCTGCAGTGATATATTGCATCTAAGTTTCTACCATTTCCTTGCAAAATCTGCATCAGTCAATAAATCTGGGTCCTGTAACTTTGACCTTTCTGTATATTCTGGTAGCAATGATCTGATCTGATGTTGCAAGAGTAAGCCCCTCTATTTCTGCAAACAAATCTACACAATTCATCCATTTTTTTATTATTGTTGTTGCTGTTGTTATTTGCAAATGTTATGGTTTTATTATAGATGGTGATAAATCTAGGTCACCAGAGCTATGACAACAGACCTGTTTTATTTCTGATCATTTGTTGTCCTTTTCCCATTTTCATCCAGAAATGTTCTCAGGATCACAAGATTTATCTGGGTCTACCATGTCAAGGTCCTTACAGACTTATTCTCTGGGCAATTCTTTTCTCTGCTTTGTAAGGCAGTACTGATTGCAGTCTTACATTCTCCTCCTCCTTGTTTCATACATGAATCTGTGTTAGGTTGCAAATGAGTGCTATCTTTGGTAAACTTATCTGTACCAGTCAAGGGAATAAAGTGTTTTCTGGCCCTGAGTGAAAGGAGAAAAGTATTTGTGTATTTCAGCCAAGCCATCCCAGAGATGGTAACCATGAAAAGCATTTGATACTGCAAGAAGGCAAAGTGGGTCAACCCTAGATGATGCTACTTTACTGTATGGTGTCAGGAGGTCACAGGAGTGCCTGTTCTCCAAAATGGCTCTCCCACTTGCTTTTTGATACCTGAAATTCTGCCATTAGATAAGCTTTTGCCCTTGATATGATGAGAATAGTCCTGAGAGAGGTGATGAATTATCACAGCTCTTGCCAAGAGGGAACACCCTCATAGATGAAGGATGAATGGTGTTATTTGGTGGGCAATGAGCCTCCTCTCCAAAACATTTCCCCTATTGCTTGTCATAGTGCCTGATATTCCACTATTAAAGGGCCATTCCTTTGAGTCATTGTTTGTGCTCCATGGTACCTGATTCAGAAGCTGCACAAATTATCCTAGTAGTAACCCCAAATCACTGCAGAGGAATTCCAGGGGACAAACCAACATAAATATGTAGCCCCCACATACATGAGTCTCCATTAAAATAATATCAACCCACTAAACACATTGCTAATTTCTGGAACAAGATCATTATCATGATTTATAGCTGTCACCTACCCCAATCATTTTTTCTCCTAAATTTTCATGTCTTCAGGATTATGATTACACCTGTGATAGGGAAGAGATCCCTAATTGCTAGTGGCAAACATACAGAAAATATTCCTATAGTATCAGAGCTGCAGTAATCATGAATAGCGATTAAATACCCAGCAAACAATTTTAACATTCATCAAACTGATAATGGCAAGAAACAAACTAGAGCCTTCTTTCAATTTTTATTGAATACATTTGCTGATTCCTTATTACTATGTATATTTTGGGAAACAGCATCTAAAGACAGACTGCAATAGCACTCTCCACTATAAAAACACAAGAACAAGTTTAAGCTGACTGCAATCCTGGGCATAATTACAATCACATTAAAATGCAACTAGATGGTTCATCTTTTTCTTTTTCCCCCTCTATCAGTCAGTAAATTAATTCCTTTATAGATATGAACATCAGCATTCCATTTTTGTAAAAAAAAAAATGCATCTATTTTTCAATTACTTTCCATGAAAAGTATAGTTACTATGGCAATCTCAGAATTTTGCACTCTGCAACTTGAGACTATCACTTTTATAAATAGAAAGATAAAATTTATCTCAATTCAATTTGCAAAGGTGTGAAAGGACCTGCGTACTCTCACTAATCTGTGACAACAGTCATACTATATTGTGGGTCTGTCTATTCTTCCGTTCAGTCCCTGGCTAACCATTAATGTGTCCATCTTTGAAATGATCAGCTTAACCAGGAAGAAGAAAGGCCCTGTCTAAACGGAATCTTTCTACTGCCACTAAGGAACACAGTGTCTCTCTATAGCATTCCTACACATGTACACACACACACACACACACACACACACACACACACACACACACTAAACATACCTTTCTCAGAGTACTATAATCAGATCGATGATATCATTACTTCCAGAAAGGATGTGTCAAGAATGTGCTCCATTATTCTACTCAATATTCTAGAGACCAAACCAAAATAATCTTCTCTTCTCTGGCCACCTCTCCTCAGAAGTGTCACTTCCTATTTGAATGTAAGGTCCTTGAAGGCAGGGATCGCCTTACCTTTCTTTGACTTTGTATCCCTAGTTCTCATTACACTTAATTATTTTCATTCATTGATTTATTTATTCACAAAGATTATACAGCTTTTTATATGATCCCCCAGGGCTTTCATATTACTTGTAATCCTTTAGTTCCATACATACTGGAGACAAATTAATCAAATTAGAAAGTATTTGAGATTTCCTATAGACTGCCCACATTCATATGCTGATTTCCCCACCCTGGGTTCTGTTCCTTCCTTACACACTTCTACTCAAACTAGACTTTTCCTTCCCACCAATACTAATAATATTTTTTTGTAGCTCACCATCAAATGAGTATTTATGTTGACACTACAGATTTCCTGGTAGCAAGATAAGTTTGAACAACTTTCCTCCGATTGGACATGAGGCCCAGACTATGCAATACCACCCCTTTATAGTAAGGAGGATGTCCTGAACAAAAAGGAAAATAGGAGGTGGGGAGACTAGAAAAGGGAAGGAGAGGAGAAGGGAAGGAGAAGAATCACCAAAAATCTCTTTGTTCTAGGCCTGTTATTGCTGGTGCTTGGACATCTATGGTTCCACTGAAGCTACAGCTCTGTTCCCTAGCCAGCTGTGCTCAAGATGCAATAGCCCCAGTGGCCCTTTCCCATTAAGCATACATTTATATAGATGAGCACCTATTTGAGCACGATACAAAAGTACACAGACCATCAAGATGCTCCATGTTACAGTGAAATTGAGGTGACAAACTTCATTCCTTTTACGATTTAACCAAATGCCTGGTTAGTAAATATTCAATACAGACCAGGTCTACAATTGTAATTAACCAGTTTTCACCAGCAAATACCTGCTTTATTTGCACAAAGCATGTGGGCTGTGTGCATCTTGGGTGCTGCACACTAATCCATTATGTTCACATGTGATCATGCAAACCTGTTACGTTGGGGGGAGTCAGAGGGACAAGAAGAGAATTAGCCCAGTAGTGGTTTAGAAAGGCATATGTGCAGAAAGATTTAAGCTAGCTACAGAAAGGGAAAAAGTGCTATTTTTAAAACACATATATTAATATCTGAAGAGCCATTTTTGACACTAAAGGCCTATGAGCTTGATATAAGAGGCTGCAATTTGGCACAGTCTGCAACAGAAACCTAATGTAAGCCCAGAAATTAACCAGATCATCAGACACACTCCAGTTGTCCCAGGCAGTTAGAGGCTACCCGAGAATGAAATCATATTTCCCATCATGCCTCTATGGAAAAAAATAGTAGTAAAAAAGTAAACATTCCCATCACTCTTTAAATGTCTGACCCTTTTCCCCTTAAGAAAGAATAATCTTATATCTTTTCCTGATTAATTGGGACAAAAATATTTCATAATCTATGAAGTGATAACCTTTAGCCAAACCCTAGAGCAATTTTTTTTAAACAAATGGGAGAAATTATCAAATTTGGTTTTGCTTTTTGACAAGCAGAATATCTTAAAGAGCTAGGAACCGACAAGGCAAATCCAGCTATGAATCCTAAACTCAGCTCTTCTTTAGTGATAACTCATGTGACCTCAATTCGAGCCTTTGACAGGGAATATTGGTGTCTACCTTTCATCTCTCCCTGAATGCCTTTGTACCAAGTTGTATATATTTTTTATGTTACATGCAGGTGTGACACCAATACCTTGTTAGCTTAGGTTCAATTTGGGGACATGATGAGAGGCTCATAAGTCATTGAACGGTTAACAAAAAGAGGTTTACTTTGCTCTAACACAGCAATGATATTCAACAAGGCCATAGTGGAGCTTCTATAGACACAGAGTTATGAAAGTGCATCTGGTAAGCAGGTTAGAGTATGGTGACTTTTATGGTCTTTTAACATTGACAAGATTGGAAAGACACAACTTTCTATGTCCTTAGGTGATCAGGAAGCTTCTTTCAAGGAAGGAGGAGGCTAATCAGGTCCTGGAGACGGTTTTGCTGCCTTTTAAGGGAAATTAATTGCTGTTGCACCCCTGTTGCAGGAGGAGGAAAGAATCCTGGTAGATACTGGTTTTACCACAAGTTACTTGGCTCTCTGTATGGTTGACTCTCTAATAGACTATAAGCTCCTTGAGAGCAAGGACTTTTATTTTTGTCTTTGAATTCCCTAGTACTTGGTATATAGTAGACACTTAACAAATTCCTGTAGATTGGTGGGATTAGATGAAAACAAGATAAGGTGCTAAGGAGAGCATGGGATTTGAGATGTGCTGAGGGGAGGCAGAGGGAAGTAATTGGAAGATTTTCTCCCCCCTCTTGCAATCCTTATCAGCTTCCCTATGGTCCTTCCTTCCCAATCTCACAGTCTTTTTTTTGCTTTTTTTTTTTTGCTTTTTGGAGGGCAGTTGGGGTTAAGTGACTTGCCCAAGATCACACAGCTAGTTTTTGTGTTAAGTGTCTGAGGCCAGATTTGAACTCAGGTACTCCTGACTCCAGGGCCGGTGTTCTATTCACTCCAATCTCACAGTCTTATCTTATTCCTAGGTCACTTGGGGCGTGGGTTGGGGAAGTAGAAGAAAAGAAGGAAAAGGAAAGGGAAGAACAAAGAAAAAAGACAGGGAGAGAAAGGGAAGAGAGGGGAAGGAGTGAAGCATGACCCAGAAAATTTCGTTTCTAAAAGATGAAGAGAGGGGCAGAAGTAAAACACAACCCAGAAAATTTTGTTCCAAAATGAGGGTCCAAAAGTAAAGTCTCCAACAGAACTGGTGTATTGCTTTCCTCCCATTGCCTGCCTTCCCTCTAAATCCTGAGGGAAAGGGGAATCAGAACTTCAGTCAAATGGACAGCTACTGCCCCCTGGACTAACTTCCTTCTCCTTTAATTGACATAAGGAAGAGGCACCAAAAATGACTCCTTGCCCCATTACTCAGAATGACTGGTGGGAGAACAAGAAGGGTGGGTAATGGAGAAGAATTTGATACTGTTTTCCCTATTGCCATTTAAAATCTAAAACTAACAGAACTGAGCTCAGGGGAATATGAAAGAGATCCAGTAATCAAAAATTATAAATAAATACAAAGACCTATTCAAATTAACTCAATGTTATAGGTATCTCCTGGTGTCTACATTTAGATTTCATTATTTTTAGAATAATAATAGCTAATATTTATATAGCACTTTAAGGTTTACAAAACACTTCAAAAACACTGTCTCACCTGGTTGTCACATCAGTCCTGGAAGGTAGGTGCTGTTATCAGCAGAGTAAGGAAATGTCTGAGACCTTATCTGAACTCAGAACTTCTTGACTCCAGGTCTAATACTCTTAACCACTGCATCACCTGGCCATAAAATCTACCCTACAATAAAGATGTATGAAGGAATTATTCAAGTCAATAAATATTCATATAGTGACTTCTAGGTACAAGACACTCCTAGAGCATGCATCAAACAATGGCTGAATTTTAAATCTAATCCTTTGAAGAACTGACCAATACTTACACAACATTAACTGGTACTAGCAACAACTGTGAAGTTAATCTTTGGTGCGATTTTCTCCTCTCCTT
This sequence comes from Pseudocheirus occidentalis, assembly GCA_028646575.1. Taxonomy (NCBI): domain Eukaryota; kingdom Metazoa; phylum Chordata; class Mammalia; order Diprotodontia; family Pseudocheiridae; genus Pseudocheirus; species Pseudocheirus occidentalis. Next base: position 178,012,453 of record CM053596.1, on the reverse strand, counting down.
TCTCTGAAACCTTTGAGGCTCCTCAGATCTACCATGTCCTATGGCTTTCACTCTTCTTTCTGAATGCCAGGAGTTGCCTCACAAATTCTCTCTATTAGCTTCCTGTTGATAAATCTCTATTCTCTTCCAAGTTCTCTTGTCCCCCACTCTGCTCTCCAGGAAATCATCACACAACCTTTATTTAGGGTTTTTGTTGTTGTTGTTGTTTCTAACTTTTTTTGGAGGGGAGAAGACAAGGTAATTGTAATTAATGACTTGCTCAAGGTCACATAGTTGTTCACTGTTAAGTGTCTGAGTCCTCCTGATTCCAGGGCTGGTACTCTATTCACTGTGCCACTTAGCTGCCCCCTTCTTTAGGTTTTTAAAGGGTTTTTTTATTAATTAACTAATCACTTCTTTGTCAAAATACACAGAAGTTAAAAATATTAAGTAATAAGAAAAGTTATATTAGAGAAACATTCCAAATAAAATACAGGGAGAAGTAAGCCTAGAATCTTCTAAGCTTTCCTTCTGTTTGAACTTTAATCTAGGTGGCATGATGGGTAAAAATGCAGAGCTAGGAGACAGCAAGATCTGAGTTCAAATTCTTTCTCAGAGACTAGTTTCATGACTCTGGACAAAGAGCCACTGAACCTCTCTGAGCCTGTTTTCTCATCTATAAAATTGAGATAACAATGACATCTATTTCAGAGGGAAGAAGATCAAAAGAGATATTATCAGGCACAGTAATGAAATGAGATTATGTATATATAACACTTTGCAAACTTTAAATCATTATCTAAATGCTAGCTATTGTTGTTGTTATGCTATGATCTGACTACATACAGAAAGTACAGAGGATTATGGTTAGATCTTGTCCTAGGAGTCAGCTGACCTTAGTTCTTCCACAGTTTCTTGAATGCTGGCTCAAGTCAGGCTCTTGGGTTGGTAGCCAAAGTAGATTCAAATTGCCAAAGCTTTGGGTATTCTTGGTCTCTGTTAGAATCTGCTTTCTAGTCCTTTTGGCAGATGTGGAATCCCCTAACCAAAGAGGGGCATTTCTTATCTGAAATCCCTACCTGATATTCCTCCCTTGAGCTTCAGGTCATCTGGAACTTACCTTGAAGGAGACTGCTTTACCAACCTGGAACTACTAGCTCTCATCTAAATTCATCTGGTGCCTTTCATTCCCCCCTGGGTCCTCAGTGGATAAAGACCCTTACCTTTCTGGCTTTTATGGAATCCTCTCAGAATCTGAGGTCTTTCTCCACTGAACTTCTCAAATTGTCTTCTTTGACCCCAGATGATTCTGATGGTTTTGTCTTCTTGGAAGTCTTTCCTTACCCTTCACCATTTCCCCTCAATCCTACTTGGTTTGCCTGATTCAGATTCCCTAGACAATTGTTATGGCTACTTCTCCTAAAGGGGAAAGCCTTTTCTAAAGAGGAAACTTGTCCTAGAATGGCATATGGACCTCCTGGTCAAGAGGTTACACTGCCCTTCTTGTTTCTTAGCATAGATTCTTTTTTCATGTCTGTATAAGGGTCAATAGCAGGTTCCCCTTTTCCTTTTTGAAGTCTAATAGACACTTCTCAGTCTCTGTGAGATAGCTACCTAGATCTCAAGTATCCTTATTATAATATAAACTCCTTTTCTGATGGGCAGCTAAGTGGTACAACAGGCAGCTAGATGATACAGTAGATAAAGGAGTGAGTCTTGAATCAGGAAGACTTGAGTTCAAATATGGTCCCAGATATTTAGTAGCTGTGTGACTCTGTAACAGCAAGCACCCTACACACCCAGGATGGCTGGTAGCACAGGTTCTTTGATCTGCTTTTCTTAAAGGAAAGGCAACTTTCAAAGGGGTCAGCAATTTATTTTAATTACATTCACCAGTTCAGGGAAAAATTCAGCACCCTGAATGGGGAAAAAATACAAACAGAGAAAATACAAGCAGAGAAATTAGTACAAAGATCAACAGATAGGGCTCTGACTGCCTGAATCAAAGCAATCTTGCTATACACTTTACATACACCACTGGATCTAGAGAGTCCTGACATCTGAGTAGTTGGGGGTCTGAACATATGGCTACTCAGAGTCTTGATCAGGAAATCAAACAGTCCTTCTCATAAGCAAATCCCCAAAGCAAAATACCAACTCAGAGTATATATACACTTCTCAGAGCCAGAAGGTATCACAACTCTTGTGACTCAGTGCCTAATCAACTTAGTACCAAAAGGTGTGGAAGCCTTCCAACAAGCAAGCCTCACACTAAGCAAAATCTTCCTTAGGCAAGTCTTTCTCCCAATGGGCTCTATGTGAAGCCTATTAATGGGTGGGGAAGATCTTATTATCCCATTAACATTATAGATCCTGGACAAGTCACTTAACTCAGTTTGCCTCAGTTTCCTTATCTGTAAAATGAGTTAATGAAGGCAATGGCAAACTACCCCCAATATCTTTGCCAAGAAAACCCAAAATGAGCTCATGAAGATTTAGCTACAATTAAACACCAGCAAATATTTTTTTTAAAAAATTCTGATGTCTCATTAAGGTCTGGAGGTGACTTTAGGTTCCCAGAGTTCACAATGATGGAATAGAATGACTGACAGGTCCAACCAAATTGGAAAGATTTCCATTTCAGACCAGGGCTGAACTTACTACTATCTGCTTGTCATTTGAAAACAAGCTTACCTAAGTTCAGAGAAGATCATCACCAAAAGATTGGTCAGCAGGTGATGACATCTTCCAACCACAACCCATGAAACTCCTAAAGTATTGAAGGAGCATGATCTATGTTGTCAGTGGAAAAATCCACATCAAGGAAATCACAAGTCCTTGAAGTACAAGGAAGAAGAGGATGGTTATGATGATGGTGCCTCATATTTCAAAACTTTAAGGATCTGGGCACTTGTCAATATGAGCGCTTTCTCCAGAAATGCAGATTGCAACTCTTCTAAAGTTGCTAAATAATATTTGACAGTCACTATGAGGGGGCAGGGCTAGGGGATTCATCACCCTGAGACCAATTTGGGCATCTCTAAATGATGATCCACATCTTTAAATTTAGCAAGGCTGGTCTTTGGCTGCAGGCATCCAGACCAAGCATTACTAGGCTCCTACTCAAAAACTTTCCTTACAGATTATGACCTGTCAAGTTTTTCTCCACTGGCAAAGCCTCCAAGAGACCAACAAACAATAAAATAACAGGGATCAGTGATAGAAGTAGCAATAATAATGATCATAAGTTAATATTCCCCAATTTACAGAGTAAGACAATGAAGTTCAAAGATTTTTAGTGATTTGTCCAAGATCAAAGAACTAAAATCATTCTTTCATTCATGAATGTATTTTTCTTACTCATTCAAACACATAGTGTGAATGAACTGAACTGCATGAAGTCAGCATTAAGATTTGCCAGGATGGGGGAAAAAAGCATCCTATTGGAACAGCTAATACATTACCAGACACACCACTATTTTTAAATCATATATACTGTCACACATCTTTTCAATAGTTGAGGCCCTTACCCTGTGGTGGATGTGGCTAGGTATGGCCTCAACTATTTGTAGTCAGGATAAAGCAATATAATTATCTTGGTGAGTCCAATGACTATTATTATTTTCAACTTCCGTAATGCTTATGCTGACTTGTAGCTTTAAGGAAGTAAGTCTTAGGAAAGCTACCAGCTTATTGCAGACTTGGAAAAGGATGTTCCATTGGCCTTCCCATCCCTATAGCATTAGGAGAGATCCAAAGCTCACCTGTGTGCCACAACTGCTGTTTATCATGGAGGCAGTAGGTGCAGTGATAGACAAAAATTCAGGAAACCTGGGTTCAAATCCCAGCTCTAATATTTGCTAGCTGGGTAACTATGGGAAGCTGACTTTGCTTCTGTCAGTTTCTTTATCTGTAAAATAGGTATAATAATATTTCTATTACCCACCTGCCACTTTTTTTGAGAGAAAAGTGTTTTATAAGTCTTAAAGGCAGTGGTTCTCAACCTGTGGGTCACAACCCCTTTGAGGGTTACCAAAGACTGTCAGCAAACACATATTTCCAATTGTCTTAGGAACCAAGACACTGCTCCTCTATCTGTCTACAGGAGGCACATACAGATACACCCACATCCAAGTATTAAAGGATCGCAGTATTAGGAAGGTTGAGAACCACTGCTTAAAGGGCTACAGAAACATGACTTATTATATTAGGAATACCTCTGGTAAAAGAAAATAATCACATGAAATGAAAACCCTACTGTGGACTCCCTTATTACTTAGACTATTTAGAACCATCACTGTAGCTTCAAAAGCTTACAGCTGTTGCCAAAAATAGATGTTTTGAACTATTTGAGTCCTAAAGGGCTGTTTTATAAGGCAAACAGAATGCAATTTATCAGGGATTCTGAGTATATTCTTCATGCATCCTCTCTCTATATAGTACTGTGACATTCTTAAAATTTCAAGCAGGGAAACCTGCTCTGGTTACCTTGGTGATAAACTGAGGATAAAAATTACACATAATTGCTGCTGATGTCAATGCTGCCATATTGTTTCCAAGGCTACAGACTATCTCCAAATAATTGCAATGTTTCTGCCACTGGTAACCAATTCTGTTTGGAATAAAAAGCTTAGTACTGCAGTTATTCTATTTGAGCCTATCTAATAAACCATCAATGGCCTCTTGGGGACTTCTGATAATGATGAAGATAAATACGTATTTAAAATGGAGCTATCTAAACCCACACTAATTTCCCCAGACTTCAGACACTTTTCTATTTGAAGAATCAAATTTCACAGGAAAATATATTCCTCTTATGATGCATCAGAGAATCCCATTCTCAAAAACATTACCAGTGGTGGAGAGAGTCTACCAGCTGAATAGAAAGTGTTTCCTAGCTGTAATGATGAACAACAGACAATTAACTATTTTTAAGGGACAGATTTTTCTCTCCCAACTTGCCTTCATTTTGTGAAATGGGAGCTTAGAGATTTCCCCACATTATCATACTCAGTTACAATTATTTTCTCCCATGTAAACACACTTTTCAAAAGTCAAAAATCCCTTTAAAAAATCAGAGATTGATATATTGATTTAATGATTTGCTGTGTGTTTTTTGCAGGTAAAGACAGGAGAGAAGCAGGCTTCAAGGTTTATTGCTCAAAAGAATGCCTCAGGACAGCTGTGATATATGAAAGATCCCATTAACTATTCTAGCTTCTATGGAAATATTATTTAAAGCATAGAAACATATCCTAGAAATGCACAACTATCCATGGGGAACAACAATAATGATCATGAGAATAGTGCATGTGATCATTACAAAGTACTGAAATCCAGCGCTAAGCCCAGGCTTGTAAGTTCATCCAGAATTCTGCATTTTCAGATGATTCCCTGGCATATGGCAGACAATGGTACATGGCTGGCCATCCATACAGCCTGGCTCCAGATTTTGGTGCTGCCTCTCCCTACTTGACTACACTTGACTACACTCAGATCTGGGGTCTGACCTTGTCAGCATGACATTTTTCACTGGAGTCAAACAAAATGGTAGTGGCTGGATGTGAAAAATGCCCTCCTGCTCACAGAAGGTATGCTGCAATAGTAATAATTTCCCTTTGAGAGACAATTTGCAAGAATGGCTTCTGTACATAGAATGTATGAAATAGGCGACATATGGATTCAAACTATCCAGGAAGACACTTCACCTTCTTTAACAGAAATACTGTGCTATAAATAGAGATAAGAGACCAAAACAATAAAAAGAAAACAAAGACAAAACCCTTGGCTTCAGAAAGAATCAAGTCTTTATGTGTAGATGGAATTTACATGGAAAATTGCTTCTTATAGAAAGGAAGCAGATCAATGAATTATTTTTACTGGACAGATAATGAATTATATTGGTCAGGAATTACATTATCTACCTGCAAGGAGCTGAATACTAATATTAATCTTATCTGTCATAGTAATGGTAATAATTTTTAATCCTCCAAAAAACAATAATATGCTAATGATGAATTATTGTACCTCATACAGCTTTATCCAGGTGTGCCCATCCATAGATATACAAGTGAATTACAGCAAGAAACCCTACAATTAAAATCAGAGTATGATCTCTGCTACAAAATACAAACAATTCATTTAATCCTAATTTTATTAGGATGGGCTTTCATACAATGAAATGTAAAATTTGTTATCTATGAAGTGGAAACTGAGGAATGGGACTTTCCTTACACGGTCTGAGACCAAGGGTATAGACTAGATCCTGTTCTACACAATTCAAGTAAATTCAACATGCATTTTTAAAAATACCTATTATGTGTAAGAACATAAAATCTTTCTCCAGTACTTCCTCGCAGGGTTGAGGTCACCCTACGTTCTTGAAGGCTATGGCAGCAGAGATCAAGGTCTAACAGTTTCTACCAACTTGAAAAGGGTGTGAGTCTATCCAAAGATGAAAATTGTAGCTCTGTCACCTGAGGACAAGATTAAGGAAGGTGAAGACACTCCTTACCAGGCCGGGCCACAAGGTGATGGCCATAACTGGTTTAAAAGACTATTTATTAGTCTTGCAGGGAGTGTTGCCATCTTCATTGGTTGATGGAATTCCCACACAAGTGAAATGACAGTGCTGATTTTTGTGCCAAGGTAATAAACTATGTACACATTACTGTGCTGGGGATGCTGGGGATGCAAAGACAGGTGGAACTCAGAACTAATCTTAATAAACTGCTAATCCATTAATACTCAATGCATCCTAAGAAAGGGACTGATATGTTGATCTTTGCAAGTCACTGGATCTCTTGCCATCTCTAAGAAGTCTGTGATTTTGTGATTATATGTTTGTAGGTCACAGTGGTATGGCAGGACTATTCATATCATATTTTGGTGATTTCAAAAGACCCAAAGTTAATCTCAAATCAAAAATGCTTCTGTTATGATTTCAACTCATCCAGGATAATACACCTGTAATCACTTCCATAAACAGGTAAGGACAGTTCCAAGGACCTGGGTTCAGGAAAGATCTATACTCAGGAGCAAGGGTGTTTTCTTTTTTTTCTTTTTTTCTTTTTTTTTTGTATCCTGTATCCCTTTGTCAGTCAGATGAGAATTCTTCAGGACTTTTCAGATGCATAAAATAAAATACACAAGGTTGCAAAGAAAACTAGTTATGTTGAAATACAAATATCAATTTAAAAGAAACAAACCAAGTTCACAGACCCCAAGTCAAGAATTCTATCAAGAACAATAGTTACAAAGCAGAAATCTATGCAAAGACATTTGGTTTAGAGAACTTACTAGTGGTCTCTGGAAGGTTTTTTTCTGATAAGAGACCCAGATACATACATGCCTTGAGGACAGACTATTTTTGTCTTTTTTTCTTATTACAGTACCCCACACATAACAAGGCCTGTCATGGAAATACCAGACCATACCTCAAAGAAACAAGCTTGTTGAACAATGGGACATTCTGTAGAGTGAGCTTAGAGGGAGTGATTAAGATTTCTGGTTTTTGAAGATATCATTGGTTGGCATGGATAATAGAATATAGAGTGTATGTATACATACATACACACACACACACATATATACAAACACATACATCTATGTATACACATAGATGTATGTATGTATAAGAGAGAGAGAGTATAGAGAGAACATTAGGTTCAGAATCAGAAGGCCTGGATTATAAATCCCAATACTCACAGAGTTCATTTAAAAAGTTTAAAAAAAAAAAGAGAGGAGAGGAGAGGAGCAGAGCCAAGATGGTGGTGTAGAAGCAGGAAAACTCCATAGCTCCCCCCATAACCACCTCAAATGCCTATAAAATATGACTCTAAACAAATTTTAGAGCTTTAGAACCCACAAAGTGACAAAGAAACAAATATCCCCCTGAAGGCAGCCTGGGAGGCTGACAGGAAAGGTCCATCACAGCATGCTGGCAGCCAAGCCCAGCCCCATGTATATGTATATATGTCTATATAGGAGGGTATATATGTGTATAAATACATATGTTAGTGTGTGTATATATGTCTACATGTATACATAGATAGATGGCACAGGATCAATTGAATAGGAAGGGATGATATTTAAAAAATAAAATTAAGAGGTGAGAAAGGAATAAAATAAGAGGAGATAGGGAATGACAGTATAGGAGGGTAAATTATCTCATATAAAAGAGGCAAAGGAAAACTGTTACAATGGAGGGGAAGAACAGGAAGGCAAAAGGGAAAGGGTCAACCTTATTCTCATTGAATTTGGCTTAAGGAGGAAATAACATACACGCTAATTTGGGTACATTACCCTACAGGAAAGTAGAGGGGAAGGGGATAATAGGGGGGATGACAGAAGGGAGGGAAGATTGGGGGGAAGGGTGGTTAGAAGCACACACTTTTGAAAAGGAACAGGGTCAAAGTAGAGACTAGAATAAGTGGGGGGGCGGGATAGAATGGAAGGAAATATAGTCATTCTTTCACAATACATCTACTATGGAAATGTTTTGCATAACTATACATGTACAACTATATTGAATTGCTTATCTTCCCAGTAAGGGTGGGTGACGAGGGAAGAAGGGAAAGAATCTGGAATTTAAAGTTTTCAAATCAAATGTTTTTTTTTTAATTATTATTACTATATTTTTTTCATGCAACTGGGAAATAAGATATACAGGCACTAGGGTATGGACATCCATCTTCCCTACTGGAATGCCAGAGGGGTAATGGGGGAGGATATAAAAGAGGGGGAGGGGGTATTCAGTGAGATCGCTGTTTTGGGGTGGTGGCTAGGGGACAGCCAGGGAGAAAATTTGTAACTCAAAATCTTGTGGAAAGGAATTTTGTAAACTAAAAATAAACATTAAAAAAATTTTAAATATTATGTAAAAAAAAGAAAAGGAGAACATTTTTCCCTTGCATCATGCCAAATAAGAAGTTTGACTGAATTTTTTTCTTACTTAATTAGCTGATTGTTTTGGTGTCATGTTTCTTATATAAGACAAAAAAATAATTCCCTAATAAAAACATGCCTGAGAAGCCAAAAGGAAAGATTAAAAATTTTCTAAAGCACGTCCTGAGATTGAGTTCTTCTTGTCAGCCGTGGATTTTTAATAAAAACAACATATGAACATTCGAGTAATTTGGCATAGATTTGATAGATGTGTGGCACAATAATTAGGTGAACATCATTTGTGATTCAGTTCAGAATATTAACAGCCTAGCCTAGCTGATGTGAAAGGCACAAAAGCAGCACCTCTACTTAGAGGGCTCTGAGGTTTTCCAGCTATTTCCCCACAGATCCGTATTAGATAGGTGGTTCAATGATTACTCTTTCCCATTTTATGGAAGAGAGAACTAAGGCTCAAGAGAGACAAAATGCTTGGCCCAGCTACTAAATTTTAGATTTGGGATTCAAATGAATTCCAAGTCTTCCACCCTAAAACTAGCATTGTTTCCAAATACAGTTCCATATCCCTTAAAATATGGCCATTTTAAAAATGAATGTTAAAAACAAATAAAAAGGATAAATAATAAAATGTTTTACATGATTTCAAATGTATAACTGCTACGGTGCTGGCCTTTTCAATGGAGGGGAGGGGCAGGCAGGGCAGAGAATTTGGAGTTCAACTTTTTTTTAAATTAATATTAAAAATAAACAAATAGGGAAATCAGTTCGCCTTTCTAACCTTAGTTTCCTCAACTAACTTTAAGGTCCCTTCCAGATTTAAACATGTATAACAAGTTCAGGAAACTCTAACTCCACGTACATATTAAATAAGCTAAAATGTCTAAATATAGGCAACTAGTTATGGTCAGTCCCATTCTTCCAGGTGTATATGAAACATAAGCAGTTATTCAGATAAAAAGATTTACCAGAAGCATAAAACCACAGATCAAAGAAAAGGGAGAGAAAAGAAATGCTGAATAGGCTTCAGCCTATGGACCTTTTCTCAGAATAAAAATGCACGCCAGAATTAAGAGTTTCAAGTGAGGGGGCAGGTAGGTAGCACAGTGAATAGAGCACTGATCCTGGAGTCAGCAGGACCTGAGTTCAAACCCAGCATCAGACATGCAACACAAAACTAGCCATATGACCTTGGGCAAGTCATTTGATTCCAATTGCCCTGCCCTCCCCCTCCAAAAAGCAAAAAAAAAAAGAAGAAGAAGAAGAAGAGTTTCAAGTGAGGGGGCAGCTAGGTAGCACAGTGAATAAAGCACCAATCCTAGAGTCAGAAGGACATGAGTTCAAATTTGGCCTCAGACACTTAACACTTACTAGCCATGTGATCTTGGGCAAGTCACTTAACCCCAATTGCCCTACATTCCCCACTCCAAAAAGGAAAAAAAAAAAAAGAGCTTCAAGTCAGAAAGTTGTCAAAAGCTTCATTAAGTATAGACTCATAGGTTTCAAGCTAGATGGTACATTAAAGACCATCTAATCAATGTTCTTAAAGATCAAAGTATCTGATCCAGCCTCTTGATATTCTAGATGAGACCATGGAGTCCACCAGGAGGTTAAGTGCAAGTCACAGGTAGTAAATATCAGAGTTGGAATCTACCAATATCCATTGATGCCAGAAGCAACAAGTGCTCCTTCTATCCTAGTACACTGGTCCTCTCTTTACAGATGAATCCTAGAGATGTCAGTGACTTGTCCAAAATCATTCAGCCGAGGACAGAGCAGGAACTAGAACCCGGGTCACCCTCCCCTCCTAATATAGCATTTTTTCCCTACGTGATGCTGCCAGTAACTCAAGGGTTCTTAAAATGTTTTGTGTATCATGTATCCCTTTGGCAGACTGGTGAATCCCATGGGCCTCTTCTCAGAATAATGTTTTTAAATAATTGAAGGAAAGGCTAAATTCCTATTAGAAGTTAGTAAAATTAAAGATGTAATATTTTTCTCCTCCAAGTTTATGGATCCTCTGAGGTTAAAAACCCCTCTCGAATTATATCTAACTAAAAGAGGTGGAGACTTGACAGCAATGACTTACAGGACAAGGTTAGAGTTCTGGGAGCAGCTGCCAAGTTCACTCAATGGCCTGTCTGCTTTGGGCACTATGAGAGGCAAGATCCATCAGTGACCTTGCTTCCTTGGAAAGCTCAACCTTGTAGATTCATGAGAATTTATTCAACCTACATCATAGGATCTAGCCCACGATGGGGGTTGTTGCTCTGGCTTTATGGGGTATGATAGGTAGTCTTGTGTCACTGCTCCCTTGACCCATACTTCTCTTGGGAAAGAGGAGATAAGCTCAGGATATGACCTCTCTCCTCAGGAATTCTTATAAAGATCAAAGAAAGCAAATTCAAACAGAAAGGTACTCTAAAAGCTCAAGGTATTAATCATAATAGTTATTACTTATAGCTTTCTCAGTCATGCCAGCAACATTTATTGAGTGCCCATCATTTGTAGAGCGCCAGAGCTCAGGGACACCAATTTCTTTTCTCAGACAAGTTCTTTTGTTTTCCTACCACTCACAACTAGGAAGCTAAAGGGACCCCTGAGTAAGAGAAGTCAATTTTAGAAATGTGATCAGGCATAATTTATGGGAATAATACACAAGATTTTTTTAAAAACATCATTTCACCAAAAAATGAATCTTTTTTGTCATCCTGGCTCTGCAGTGGTTCAAAAGCTTAAGGATTTAGTTGGGTAAAAAATTATCAAGCAGGCTTTAAAAAAAATTCCCCTCTCCCCTTTCCCACTTCCCTGATTATGAGTATCAAGAGAGGCATAGACTAGGGTGATGTATGTTCGACAAAGGCACTCCCAGAGTCATGGAGGGTATCTTACACAAAGCTCCAAGGAAAGATCCATTCCTGTGGAAAATGTAGAATGCAAGGGACTTGAAGGCAGAGAATATTTTCCTTTTTGTCTTTCCATCCCCAGCATCCAGTACAGTGCCTGGCACCTAGGAAGTACTTCCCAAAGGCTTAGTGGATAGAATAGAATGATGAAATCCTACAGATGTTTCTTTTGTGGAAGGGATTGTGCTGATTGCATAATGCCTTAGAATAGTACAGTGCCTCTTCAATGAGATGTATTACTATTTCAAAAGACAAAATATATAGGATCATAGGCTTTAGAACTTATTATACAGAGCTTAGAAATTATGAACACCTCTCATTTCACAGATGAGGAATCTGAAACCCAGTAGACTAAGTGCCCAGAGTCACACAGGAAGTAAAAGGCAGAGCAGGGATTTAAATCAGGTTCTCTGACTCCATCCCCAGTGTTTTTTCCACTAAATGTAAATAATAATAGGTACAATGATTATGATGATGCAAATCACTTTACTCAAAATAACCCATTAAGGTAAGGTAGTACATCAAATTCTGCTTCAGATATTATTAACTGTGATTCTGGGCAAACCAGTTAACTTCTTAGCCTCAGTTCCCTCATTTGTAAAAGGGACAAATAGTGGAGATTTATTGTGAGGACCAAATGAAACAAGACTTGTAAAATGCTTTGAAACTTTTAAGGTGCTCTACAAATGTTAGCTATTAGTTACATGTCATCATTGCCATTCTACAAGTGAAGCTAGGGCCCAAAGAGAATGACTTGTCCAGAATCACCCAGGCAATAAGTATCCGAGGGAAGACATGAACTTAGATCATTTACTCCAAGTCAAATATGCTTTTCATTATACTATGTTGCCCCTAAGTCTAAAAGAAAATGGGTTGCCCATACATGATATTTCTTTCTTTTATTTTTAGGGAGAAGTCTAAGTTCATTGAATGCAGCAGCCAAATCTTTATGATATTCTATAAATCCTCTAAAGTTGACAGTGGACTCTTTTTCTTGTGTGGCTGGAGACTTCCTAATATTGGCAGAAACTATCATGTTATTATTCTTTCTGCTTGTGGAAATAAAAGGCCTGCTATGTATCCCCTTCCAAAAAGAATGGTAGGGAAGGATGGTCCTTGGCTGAGCTAAGTGATCATACCCAGGTGTCCAGGAAAAAAAAGTTAACTGAAGACCATAAACTCTTAATCACTAAAAAACCAAATGCCAGCAATAATGTTAAGTTGTTTGATTAGGACAAGGCCACCAATTTTGGTATTAAGTGGATCTACCCTTTCATTGCCCTGAACAATGATGGAAGTAAATAAGAATAAATAGATTTCTAGATCAACCGATATCGAACTGTGCACACCCAAGCGCTCAAAAAATTCAGTGATATTACAAAAAAAACCTTCTTTGTGGACAAATTCTTCGTTCCAGCTATTAGTCTTCTTTTGAAAATTTCAAAATGTGTTAGAGCTGTAAGCCTAAATGAGGATCACTGATATATCACACTTTTCATGAGGTAACATAGCTTGAAGAATTTATGGGCCCATTTAATGTTAAAATGGTTAATTCAAATGACAGTCAGCATTAGAACATGTTTTACTCTATTTACTGCGCCAATTTAGGCGCTCTTAGGTGGTAGCAGCAGATGGAAGGGGTGAAAAGTATCAAATCCCGAATTATCAACTTTGCAAGACCACCTCACTTCATAATTTAGACCCTTCTGTTAGATATTTGAAAATATATTCTAGACAGATGACATGTTAACAGAATCATTTCATGGTTGGGTGTCTTCTCAGTGTGATTTATCTCTATCTTTAGGCATTGGAGATGCCTATGCAGGAAATTTATGAGCTACCTAGAAGATTCCATTTGGAGGAAGGGAGAAAGAGGCACATTATTCAGAATTAAAATGATAACATTTACTTTAAGATTAGGCTACCTTTCCAGTATTGATGTGGGGTTAAAACATGCACTTATCTCTAGTCTCCTAGCCTAACTACCATTTACTCTACAACATCAGTCTACTGATTTCATACAAAGAGTTGATCAAGTCAAGGTCATTTTTCTCATTTAAGAATTACTCCATGAGCTCTATTCTTTCTTCCCTCAAATATATATTATTTTGACTTTTGGGGAGGGAGAAACATGAAAAGACCTGTGATTTCAATGGTAGAAGGAACTTCCCAAAAGGAAATTCCCTCTGGTGGTCTGGCCTTGAAACCAAGAACACTTGAGTTAAAATCCTACCTGACACATTAACTGTGAGACCTTGGTCAAGTCATTTGATCTTTCTGTGCCTCAGAACCTCATCTGTAAAAATGAAGTAATTTGAGTAGATTGCCACTAAGGTCCCTTCTAGCTGATGGTCTCATTAATGTAGACCAGTACTTGTTTTATAATTTAGAGTCTTACAGAGTTGTCTGGGACACTAAGAGTTTAGGCAACTTGCCTGGAGTCATCTGGACAGTATGGGTCATAGGTGGAATTTAAAACCACTGCTTCATCACTCCGAGCCTGGTTCAGAGTAAAGCACTGGGCCTAGCTAGAGTTAGGAATACTTGAGCTTAAATGCCCTTCAGACACTTACTAGCTGTGTGACCCTAAGCAAGCCATTTAAACTCCACTTTCTCTATTTCCTCATCTGTAAAATGGGGTTAATAATAGCACCTACCTCCCAGGACTGTACTGAAAGTCAAATAAGATGACTTTTGCAAAGTGATTATCACAGTGACTGGCTTAATAAATGCTCCTTTCCTTTCCTTCTCCTCCTCTATTAGGCCATGTTATTTTATGGTTTTAATAGGATTAAAGATCTCCTTGATATGGGGAGCTCCTTGATAAAGATACTCTTTCTACCAATGCAGGTCAGAACTATTCTTTTTTTTTTTTTTTGTAACTTATAGTCCCAGAGAGTTGCCTAGAACACTAGAGGGTTAAATGGCTCATCCAGCATCACATAGTCAGAACTTGGACCTAGGTCTTCTTGATTTCAAGACCAACCTTAGAACTGCTATTCCACCACATGGCTCATTTAAAAAAAAAATAAATAAACACCACTATAGTAAGTCCTTTGCTATAATACCATGAGTCTAAAGTACATATGAAAAGAAGAGGAAAGAAGGGTCCTGGGAGCACAGAGCAGTCACATAGAAGAGGTTGGGTTTGGATGAGTTCAATGAAGATATGAGCTGATAGCAGTGGACAGAGAAAGAAGCTGCTCTTTGAATGGAGATGAGTTTCTGAGCTAAGTTAGAAGTAGCCCTGGACAATGCTGAAAAACAGCAAGAGAAGCAGTGAACAGGCAGTGGACTGACTCTGTCACAATCAAAGGAGCCATGATCTAGTTCTGATTCTGCTTCTTATTAACTGTGTGACTCTGGGAAAGTTATTTAATTTCCACGGGCTTCAGTTTTCTAATCTATAAAATGAAGAGGTTACAGGAGATGACCTTAAAGGTCCCTTCTATCTCTAAATCTCTTTTTGCCTATCTCTAAACCTATGAAGCTGCCAATGGCTTCCATTCTCTAAGGACATAATTCAAACTCCCTGACATGGCTTTTGAGGTTATCCACAACGTGACCTAACTTTACCTATCAAATCTTTTCTTGCATTGTTTCCCAACACGCATACTCCATACTAGTCAAGCCAATCATATCACAGTTCCCATGAACATATTATGTTCATTCCCAAGAGAGAGAAAAGGGGTAAAAGGAAGAAAGGACATAAGGAATGAAGGAATGAATGAACTAAATAGAATAGTTTCTGAGTATATTGTTAATTTTGGTTTGACTTGGCTTAAAGTATTATTCAGTCTCTTCCTTTGTTCACTCCTAGTTTGACTGACTCATTCTATACCTTGACCCTTTTGGTTACCCTGTTGCTTCTTAATAATTCATCCTTACTTTAACTTTCAAATCCAAGGCAATAGTTGGTTTTTTTTTCTCAGCTCCCATGATCTCTGAGAAAGCAGTCTTTTCTGCTTGATTCCCAGGTTTCCATATTCCATATTCCACAATTTCCATGTTCCACTTCTCCTAAGTAAGCTCTTTTTAACAAGTCCTTCTCCTTTATCACCAGGTTCATACAGTATTTACAAATATCCATCCTGGGCTTGATCCTGCCCCACTCCAATCCAGAAAATCATTTTTCCCTATCAGTAGTAGAAGTAAGGCATTTATCTCCTATTCATACAAATATTGGCATAGCACATTAACATCAATACAACATCAGTATTGTTAGCACATGAAGATGAAAACAAGGCCCACTAAGTAAACTTTTTAGTCTTCCCTTGGCACATAAATACCAGGTCAAGCCAGAAGATACAACCATTCTGTCTGAGATTCCCCTTATTTCTAGGAAATAAGCTAAGAATATGTGCAAGATTTCTTTAATATCAGACATCCATAACCAGGTAAACTCCACCAATATTACCAGTGATAAAAGGACTCCATTCCAAATTTGACTTTATCAGGACAATAGTTCTTCTTGGGAGTTATCCAGGACACTTACTGCCCTTACCTAGCAGTCTTCTTTACCAGTAGAACAGCCCTAATTCAAGTCCTAGCTGAGCATGGCTATCTGCTACAATTAATACTACCCAACACTGACTCAGTTCCATACCTGAAACATGACTTAATCTAATGTATATCTGGTATAATACAAAGAATGCCATCAGCAACATACAGTTATAAGACAACTCTACAAGTCTCAGGATGGAAGGTGATACCTACATTTAGAGAAAGATGTAGAAAAAACAGAGTTTAAATGGAGACTGAAGCAATCTACATACTATTTTTCTTTTTCATGTTTGGTTCTCTTTCTTTTTTCCCCACTGATCACTCCATTGGTTAAAACCAGACTAATGTCCAATGTGAAAGTATTTGCAGATCCTATACTTGATTGCATGCCACCATGGGATAGGGGGGAGCAGGGAGGGAAGAAGGAGGGGAGAAAATTTGAAACTCAAGGGATTGTGGAACTGAATCTTGTAAACTAAAAATAAATAAACAAATCAATTTTAAAAAAAGAATGTTGGACTTGGAATTAAAAGTTCAAGCCACACATTCAGCCCTTGCTAGATCTGTGACTGTTAAGTCACCTCACCACTTCTAGCTAAAATGGACATCAGTAGATCATACAAGAGACAAACATTCCCACTTTTACTCTAGCAATGATTTAAAAAGAATACTAGATGTAATGATGAACAAAAATTGCAAAGAAAAACTTCAATGAGTCCTATCATTCAGCCCAGAACTACAAAAAAAATGGAATACACTAGAGAAAATGGGGTGGAGCTTATTATGTCACATAATCATGGTACAAGAGAAGAAAATTATATAAGCATGGAAGAAAAGAGAAAGTAGGCTATACATGAATCTCACTTTCATCTTAGACAAGGAGTGAATGCACATGCACACATACATACACATACCAACACAAAATGCTGAATAAATTTCATCTTCAGAGACTTCAGTATGAAGGTGAGATAAAAAGAAAGAATAAAAACCTATAACTGAATGTTGGATGAAAGAAAGAAATGAGGAATATAGGAATAGAAGTAGATTGCATGAAATATAAATCACTAGTTGAGCACATTCTTTATCTCGTAGAACCCTTTTCTTCATTGTAAAGAAAAAAGTGGGGCGGAGCCAAGATGGCGGTGTAGAAGCAGCAAAGCACCACAGCTCCCACGCAAACACGCTAAAAAACTCATAAAATGGGACGCTAAACAGATTTTCAAGCTCCAAAACTCTCCACAAGACAGAAAGCACTACAGGCAGC
>CM053596.1:177976377-177994400 GCA_028646575.1 Pseudocheirus occidentalis | reverse complement strand
CAATCGAACACAAGAAGCATGAGAAGGTAAACATGGGAAAGAAATCATAAGGAACTTGTGTTGAATTGGTTGTCCTTCCAGTGGGAGTGGGTGACAAGGGAGGAACCAAAAGCATCTAGAATTTAAAGCTCTGCAATACCTGCAACTAGGAATTAAGATATACAGGGGCTGTGGTAGGGAGACCCTCCCTGCCCTACCAGAAAGTTAGAGAGCAGACCAGGGGAGGGGCTCTACAATGGGATTACTGTTTTGGGGTTGGGGTAGGGGAAAGACAAGGAGAAAATTTGTAATTCAAAAATCTCATGAAAATGAATGATGTAAACAAGAAACAAATAAAATTTATTACATAAAAAAAGAAATAAAAGACTGGAGGTCTCAAAAATTTACAGATTGAAATTAAGTAAGGGTTAAGACTCAAATAAGTCAACAAGATTCTTACATTTGAAAAGCTGTATGGAACAGTGCTTAAAGAGCTGAACCCGGGAAGACCAGGGGTCAAGCCTACTTTGGACACATAAAGACTGTGTGACCCTGGGCTGGTCACTTAATCTCTTCAGTGCCCCTAGGTAACTCACTAAGGCAATCAACCTACATTTGTAAAAAAAAAAGTTACTCTCTGGGAGCTCCCAGAGCAATGAATTCACAGGTCTAAGTCTATGTGTCTACAAGGTTTATTTACATGGAGGAGGCTTCTAAGTTTAAAAAGCTAGTTCTTGATCAAGACAAAAGAGCCTACATGCAAATGCCAGCTTACAGTCAATCAGTAAGCATTTATTAGGCACTGACTACATGCCAAGCTCTAGAAGATATCAAAAGATCATGATTTGTATCTGACTAATTAAAATTAAATCTGTTCTGATAAAAAAAGGAATTAAAATATGTAGGAAGCCAGAAAATTTTAAAAGACACAACTAAATATTAAAGTAAAAATTCTGAAAATCAGTCAAGATATTTAATAAAATTGAAAGCAAAAAAACCAAAAACGCCAAGTCATTTAGTTGACTCTAAGCCTATCTTTTCATCTGTAAAATCTATCTACCTTATGGAGTAATTATAAGGAAAATTGTAAGGAACACACTTTGCAAACTTTAAAGCCCTGTATAAATGCTAGTCATGACATAACAATGGGGAAAAGGGTGTTACAGACTTGACCTGTTGTTTTATCACTACAGGCTATTTGTCCACCTCTTTCATTTCTACTCTTATGAAATTATCTTGAGCACTGAGAGGTTACGTGGCCCTACCTATGGTCATATCAGCTAGTATGTGTTGGAGGCTGGACTTAATCCCTGGCCTTCCTTACTTCCTTAATTCACCATGCTATGCTGAGCCTATAATTTTTATAATTACCTGTCAAAGGTAATATAATATAGTAGACAGAATGCTACCTTTGGACTCAGTAAGACCTAGGTTCAAATCTTGCCTCTAACACTTATCAGATACATTTATAGGCATGTTATTTATTCTCTGTATATCTCAGTTTCCTCATCTTAAAAACAGGAATAATAGTATCTATGGTACTATTTTGTGACATAATTATGAGGATCAAATGCGATTAAAAATGTAAAACATTCTGCAAACTGTCAAGTGCTATATAAAAAGTTATTATAATAATATACAGACATCTTAAATTTATATTATCTACCATGAAATTCATAGGCAGCAAAGTTGTTTTTTTAAACTAAATGATTCTTGGTACCCTCTGTTCCTTTTCCTGGAAATTCTACACCCTCTCTACAGAAGCAAAAAGCAGACAAAGAGAATCAAGAGTCTGATTTTTAATTTGTATTGTGGGCTTCAGTAGCTAAAATATTCATTGTCTAGTGGCCAATCAACTTGTGATGACCCTCTCTAGGCTTAGCAAGTCTGGCCCATCGATAGAAGATAATTTGTTATGACATCACACTCAAAGCCTTTTCAGCTCGGCAGAAACTCCACTAACATACCACTGAGAATCTGTTCACATACTCCCTGATGAGTATATGAAGGAAATGAACAGAGTTTTGCAGATGATTTTCTATAGCAGAATTCTTCATATTCTTAGCATAGCATATTCTAAAGAATTTGAAGAACTGCCACATTGTTGACCAAAAAAATATAGGGAACACAAGATTCTACCATGTTTATTATTTGTTGATTGCAAAAAAAACCATTGGATTTAGTAGATCAAAATGCAGCCTGAACGATTCTCCTCTCGCAGTTGTCTAGTATGTATAAGATCAGAGAATATTCCTTTATAGAAATAACCAGATTATGTTTTTCACTTACACACTGATTTTCAAATGAAACATAAAACAAGGAGGCATATGTCTGCCAAAGGTACTTGTCAATGTCTTAGTGTCCAAATGGTAAAGGGATTCATTATGGATCATGAAGTTCTTCATTACACTTGCGAATGACATTGTGCTGATTACATCAATTCCTGGAATCTTACAGGGCTCACTATTCCATCACCCATCTACCCACCCAATAAGACCTACAAGCATGCAAGAGAAATTGGTTTCCCAAGATATGGAAGGAAAAAATATGAAAAAGGCTTATTATACAGACTAAGACATGTGGTTGGATTTACCATCTACTGATTTAGTAAATGAGTATATCCTGAATAAGCACTGCAGATGTATAAGGCCTTGGGCCTAGAACCAAATACACAGAAGGAAGCAGATAGGATTATATTTGGGGAATTAAATTGTACTTTCAAAGATTCTAAGCTACTCCTTGACATGAACAAATAATACTAATAGGTACATGATTATAATGGAATATTATTGGCTGTAAAAAAAAATGATGTGTGTAATGAATACAGAGAAACATGGAAAGATCTGTATGACTGATTCAGAATAAAGTAATCAGAACCAAGAAAACAATATACACAATAACCACAACAATGTAATGGAAACAGCAACTTACCAAAAATTGAATAAATGTAAGAAAATTGTAAAGGTTGGATAGGAATCAAATGAAAAGAAATGAAAAGACACGTTTATACAACCTACTTAATGGAGGTGGGAAGTCCACAGGTATTACAAATAATGCATGCTTTTGGACTTTTTCAATGTATTGATCAGTCATGCTGACTTTTTCCTCTCTTAAAAAATATTATTTCTAATATGGGATGGCTCTCTGGGAGGGGGAAGGAAAGGGATATTTGGAATAACCATAGTAAGTAAAAAAGCAGAAACTATCAATAAAAACATTTAAAAATAAAAATAAGGCTTCATAATATCTTTTAAAAAGCAAAAGGACTATAATAACCTTTGGTAATATTATGTCGCTAAGAATCATGGAATACCAAAAACTGAATAATTCATGCTTTGGGTGACTGAAAAAGCAATAGGGAGGCGCATGTTGGGAATAAGTGGCTTTCAGTATATTACCAGTGATGTCTTAGACGTAAATAGGAAAAAAAAATGCTGCCAGGAAGGATGATTGGAAAAGGAAGTTATATAGAAAGAATTATGGATACTAGATGAATAGCATAAGCACTGTGCTTCTACCCTCAGAATGCTAAAAGACTTAGGTAAAGATCTTCAGCTTATTGGGTGAGTCCTTTAAGGAGGATTTGTGGGAAAATATGAACAAAAATCACACAGACAGTGATATGTCCCGTTGGAGGGCACACCAATGAAGCATTGCTCCACTTAATTTATTCTTAAATTATGAAGGAATATTTAATTTTGTAAGTTATAGAAGAACATATAATATCTCAAATACAATTGTACAGTAGAAAGTAAACACCCACTACTATGAACTACCTGTGGAGTAGCAGTAGCAGAAGTAGTAGTAGTGGTTAACATTTATGTAATTACTGTGTGACATGCCCTATGCTAAGTGCTTTACAAATGCTATATCATTTGATCTTTATAGCAATCCTGGGAGGTGAGTGATATTGATATCCCCAATTTATAGTGGAGGAAGTGGAGGCAAAGGTATGTTAAGTGACTTGCCCATAGTCACACAGCTAGTAAATGTCTGCAGCTCAATTTGAACTTGGGTCTCTCTGACTCTAAGCTCAGAGCTCTATCCATTCAAGTTCCTGCAACTCCATTCCTCACCTGAGTTCTCAACAATTATAGCTTTGCTCATTCTACCACTGGCAGTTTGCAGTGATTTTGCTGGGAGGGAGGCAGGGGAACAGGAGATAATGCTGGTGGGGAAGAGAAGTGGGCATAACTTTCCTACTGCAGTTATCTTCCAAGTGATATACAGAAAGTGCTTCAATCCAGAACACATATTAAAGGACTTTTTTTAGGGGTTTGAAATCCCCAGAGTGGCAAATTTAGAGGCTAGAAATTTGACATTACTCTGAAATTGAGTCCAAAAATATGGAACAGCTAAATAATCTTTAATCATCTGCCTCCAACTACAGCTCAAAAGATTTTGAGGACAGGACAGGCATCCTCTGTGCAAAAAGGGAAAGAAAACTAAGTAAACTTGTTGGGCTTTAAAGTAATATCTTACTTTTAAAATGCAACAAAACAGGGAAAGATTGATTGTTTCATTGCCAGCACAGCAGACCCTGATAAGACACAATCGTTGGCTGTTGAAGTGAACTTTTTCTTCAAGAATCATTTTCAATGATTCTAAGCTATCTAGGTATTATTAATAAACAGATTCCAAATTCCCCCCCTCTCTCTCCCCCCTCCCTCCCTCCCTATCTCTCTCTTCCCCTCCCTCCCTCCCTCCCTCTCCCTCTCTCTCTCTCCTCTCTCTCTTTCTTCTCTCTCTCTCAACACACACACACACACACAGAGTTGTGTCTCTGTTGTGCAGATTTACTTTAACATTTCCATTTTTAAGCTAGTCTTAGAAATGAGCACTGGTTCTGGAGTCAGCAAATCTAGGCTCAATATCTCCCCTGACACTATCTTGTGACCTCATGAAAGTCACTTAACTTTTCTGTGCCTTAATTTCCTCATATACAAAATGGGGGGATTAGATGAGATGAAGTCTCTTCCAGCTCTATATCTATGAAAGGAGAAGAGAGGGAAGAATGGGGAGGGTAATTTCCAATAGAACAGGGAGGGAGGGAGAGAGAAAGAAAGGGAGAGAGGGAGAAAAGGGGAGAAGTGAGAGGGTAGAAGGAGCAAAGACTGAG
Source organism: Pseudocheirus occidentalis (assembly GCA_028646575.1). Classification (NCBI taxonomy): domain Eukaryota; kingdom Metazoa; phylum Chordata; class Mammalia; order Diprotodontia; family Pseudocheiridae; genus Pseudocheirus; species Pseudocheirus occidentalis. The sequence goes on along the minus strand of CM053596.1, from coordinate 177,989,302 downwards.
AAAAGGAGGAAGAAAGGGAGGGACAGAGGAAGAAGGAAGAAAGAAATGAACTAACAAAAGAATGGAGGAAGGAGGAAAGGAAAGGAGGAAGGAAAAGGAGGGAAGGAACAAAGAAAAGGAAGAAGGAAAGAAGGAAGAGAGGGAGAGAAATGATTATTTCTCTTGTATTAAAAAACAATTACTGGGGGTGGCTAGGTTACACAGTGAATAGAGCACCAGCCCTGGAGTCAGGAGGATCTAAGTTCAAATCTGACCTCAGACACTTAACGCAAAAACTAGCCATGTGACCTTGGGCAAGTCACTTAACCTCAACTGCCCTCCAAAAAGCAAAAAGAAAAAAAAATTTAAAAACCAATTACTGAATTAGGACTGAGGTTTTCCCCCTTTTCTACTTCCTCATTCAGAAATCCACCCTAGTAGGATATTCAGGCAGTCTTTGAAGTGAAGGGCTAATAATGAGAGGGAAAACTCAGATCTGTTCAAAAGGTAAAGAAATTTTAGTTTAGGTGAATTGATGGATTCCAGCCCACTTTATTTTATTCAAACAGGTCTGGGGAAATGTGGATTCTCCTTTTTGTCTAGAATGCCCAAGACAGAGTGATATGGGTATAGATAACTCTTTTTGACCAATACTAAGTGATCAGCTTTGTCCCCCAGTCCCTCAGAATAAGTCCATCTATCATAAAAATATTTATTCTTCTCATTAATTGTAAACCAATCAGAGTTGATTGCCACCCTCAGGAACACCTACTCTTCCAAGGGCATATAATCATTGAATGGGTTTCATGAGGGGTCTTTGGCTTTTAAGAGTATCACTGATCCCTTTTACTAATTATCTGCTAGCATGATTAATAAAATGATTAATTACCCAGAAACTATGTCTCTCAAACTTTTTAGATGTCACAGAAGGAAGCTTTGTTCCCAGAGGAAATCACTATAATAAGATGAGGCAGCTAGATGAGGCAAATCAATGGTACAATGGATAGACATGGAAGTTAGAATCAGGCTATCCTGAGTTCCAAAATTAACCTCAGACATACAAGCTTCATGATACTGAACAAGTCGCTTACCTCTGTCTGCCTCATTTTCCTTATCTATAAAATGGAAATAATAATTTCACCCATCTCCAAAGATTGTTATAAGGATAAAAAGAGAAGATTTGTAGCATGTTTTGCAAACATTCAAGTGACATAGAAATGCAAGCTATTATTATTTGTACATACACATAACACAAATACTTGGATTATATTTATCATAGCATATGCCATACCCCTATTAGATATAAGTTCCACATGGACAGGGACTATGTCTTATTTATTCTTAGCATATCATCCAGCACCTAAAGACATGCTTGGTATATAGTAGGAATTTAAAAAAAAACCAACATTGAATACTTTATTAGACTAGGTGGAGGTCTCAGAGGAGCTATCCAGGGTACTAATACTCTGCCTGAGCTCTCTCTGTCCCAGAGGAATAGACTTGACTGTCTATGACTATTTGTGACTGACCTATTGCCTTGAATGGCCTTAAATCTTGCCCTCCCAAATTTAACCACCCTTGTTATAGAACTACGCATGTGGGTATAAGTGTATAAAGTATCTGAAGTCTTTACTTCTTACTTTTCCTTGACTCCCTGAGTACTACAATTCCCACCTCAATGAAAGTCACTTTAGATATAATCTTGCCCCTCTCTCCTGGTTCCGCTATCACATTCTCCCTCCCATACTCCCTTACCCATCCTGACTCTCCAAAGGAATGGCCACAGGCAGAGATTCTGTCCCAGTCTTTGTCCACTCCCCACCTCCACAATAATAGTGGTCAGAGCCAAAGAAAGATCCATTCATTCAATGAATTGGGAAATCTCTACTCCCTTAGGGGAAGAGGAGCTAAGGCTAGGATTGAGATTGTACTTCTAACGTGCAAACTAGTAAAAAGAAATGTGTTCTTGTCATTCTAAATGGGAACTAAGATAGGGATCCAGTCACTGGGAGGCCTCAGGAGCAAAAAAAAAAGGGGGGGGAAATGGGAGAATTTAGGAAGAATTTTCCAACAGAGAGTTAGAGTATTTTGTAATGGGTAGTAGGCCAGCTTCAGAGTCAGAAGACTCGTATTCATGTTCCTCCCTCTCACACATACTGGTTGTAAGACCCTGTGCAAGCCAATGAACCTCTCATGGCCTCAGACAACTCTCTAAGATTATTTAATTGTAGAATAGTTGCTATGCATTGGTAAAGGAACTTTCCTCACAAGAAGTTCTCAACATGAATGAAATCAGAGACTTAGACCAAAAAAAAGTTGTCAATGGATGTTAGGTTCCATGGTACTGTTAGCATTATAATTTGTCTAAACTTTGAATTAAACAGTTTTTTGTAGATTAATCAGGGAAGCTTACCTTTCTTCATAACATTGTTCCTGAATCTAGAAAACACAAGTTGTTCTTACATCAGGAACTCACACAGAGATTCATCCAGAGAAATGTAATAAAGTTTTAATATGTAAAGATTTCATACTTTGCCAAATGCACTCATATAACATTTAACTCCTTGGGTCATTTGTTCCAGAAATGTCAGTCTGCTGCATGCATGCTGATTTTAGTTCCCTTTCAGCTACGAGAAATCCTTTACGTTTTGTCTTATTCTAGGAAAGCATTTTCATTTCTCAGCCAGTTAATTATTTCCTTGTCAATATGCATATTTGGCGAGAGCTAGAGCTTTTTTTCCCCTCTCTTTTCATTTCCAACAGTCCCATTAGTGCCAACATGTGAAAGCCATTAGAGAAGTGGGAGTTGAAGGGAAATGAGGGGGATCTTTATAAGCCACATATGAACTTATCATCCAGAGACCAATGGATCCCAACTCACTTCTCCTTTGTTCTTCTGATGAGAATAGTGGGGTGGGAAGCTGAGCCAGATGGATATAGATAACTCCAGGGCCAATGCCAAATTCCTGGACCCAATGGTAATGCTGAGTTCCCAACCCACTCCTTTCCTGTCCATGAATATGAACCTAAGAGAAAGATGACAACTGTAGAATCCATTTTCATTATCTAACCAGTTCCAGAGTCCTCTTCAAACCTCTGATCAGTATGGAAGTTAGGAAAACAGGGATGTGAACAAATTGGGATGGACCTGGTAGTTCATGTTATGTGAGCCACTAAACTTCTGACTTAGCAAGGCTATCAGTGATCATATCATAGGATTTAGAGATGGAATGAACTTTAGAGTTCAACTTTCTCCTTTCATAGATGAAGAAACTGAGTTTCAGTGATATCTCTGAATACTCAGAGAATTCAATTCACCCAACTCAAATCCAGGGCTTTCTCTCCCTTAGACTTTTTTTCAAGTCCCTAGACCAGCAGTTCTCAACCTGTGGGTCGCATGACCCTTTCACAGGAGTTGCCTAAGACCATCGGAAAACACATATTTCTGATGGTCTTAGGAACAGAGACAACACTCCTTTATCCATCTCCAAGAGGGTCTGCCCACATGCAGATACACCCACATACGAGTATTAAAGGGTCACGGCATTCGGAAGGTTGAGAGCCACTGCCCTAGATCCAGTGAAAGCAACCATTGGGGATCACAAAGACTCATCATGAATCCACATATGTTTGGTAAGCACAGCAAAGGATTAGTCTTTCAGGAGAATTCCTAGTTCTCACAACACCTGGAATAGCTGTCTATGATGGAAGTATTTCTCTTAACTGGGCATCCATCCATTTGGAGTACGGGGGAGGTGAAGACCAAGAGCCATCTTCTTGTCATTCCTTGTTTCAATCAACTCACCCTTCTCAATCTCTCTAGACCAATAGTTCCAACATTGTTAGAACTAAGCCTAAGGGGGGAAAAAGAAAGGAACCCACAACTTAAACTGGACATCCCACACTACTCCAACAACTGAAACAGTCCTCTCATGTATTGAATGCTTTTTTGCCTCCTCCTTTCCCTTAGGGGTACAGAATTTACCTCAGAGATGTGAGGATCAAATGAAGTAATGTCTGCAAAGAGTTTATGACAGTGCCTGGCACATGGCAGGTGCTTAATAAATGCTTCTTTTCTTTCTTCCTTTTTTGCTTTTTTTTCATTTACTGTTCTCACCTTCCTTCCTTCCTCCCGTCCTTGGAGCATACTCCAAGGTATGTGAGTAGGAAGGGAGACTCATTGGTCACACTGAGAATGGAGTGTTTGCATATATTTTTCCAGATTCTAATAAAAGTATGATAGGTAGTGTGGCACAGAAGAACAAGCACCAAACTAGGAATTAGGTCTGAGTTCAGATCACAAATTTGTCACTTAGCACTTACAAAAATATTTCATTTTATGCTCACAACAACCCTGGGAGGTAGGTGCTATTACTATTTTCCTTTTACAGAGGAGGAAACTGAGGCAGACAGTGACTAAGTGACTTGCCCAGGGCCACAAAGCTAGTAAAGTATCTGTGGTTGGATTTGAACTCAGGTCCTCCTGGCTCTAGGACCAAAACCACCCAGTAGCTGCCTATAGATTTTTGATTTGCCAAAGTCATGTCTTCTGGCAAATTATTGAGCCCTTTGAGCTTCAGTTTGCTCAATTGTCAAATGGGAATAATAAGATATTACCTACCTTGTAGACTTGTTATTAGTAACACATTTTGAAAACCTTAAAAAGTTGTGTGAAGGTGAATTGCTGCTACTTGGAAGGATGTTGAAGGTTCTCAGTCACGTAGTATGTACCTGCCTCTTTGTATCCCAGTAAATGTCAGTCAAGGACTGTTTGGGAAAGAACAGTGAGTGACTAACACATCCTCCTCCACCACCCCCACCCCCACCAATTCCTAATCACTTCTCTGGCAGGCATCCAGGGGATGAGGAGACAGAAAGAACTCACATGGACACTGATGAAAATGTGGATCCTTTGAACTATGAAGCACAGCTTGTAAGATGCAGAGTTTGGTCACTAAAAGAACAGGCCAGACCCAGAAGAGCAAAGCCCCAGTGTCAGGCAGATGTCCAGGGATAGGTAAAGAAAGGAGGTCAGAATATGAGAGCATAAGCAGAGTTTGGCTATTCTAGGGATAGACTATGTCTCTGAATTAGGAAATGAGTCCATAGAGGAAGAGACAGTCAGAATGAGTTCTATGTGAAAAAAAAAAGTTCAAATCAAATCCTAGGTCCCGGCTATCTATCCAAGTAGGGGTATGAAAGACAATTAGAAGAGATCCCCATGAGTTCCTGAGTGCATTGGTGAGGTTTGCCAGTAAATGTTGTGAGGACTTGGTCCCAGGGAGACTAAAATTTAAGAAATCTAGTCACCAGGGATATTGAGAGATAAAACAAGAACTAGGTCACTAGGAGTCCCTGAGAACAGGGAAAGAAATCCATCCTGGGAAGTTGAGAACAAGTCAGGGACATAGTCAAAAGGAGAATAAAGGAAAGTCACAGAGAAAAATGTAGAACGAGGCAGAAATCTCATTTACTGGGAAACTGGTGTATGAGGTAAGATCCTAGGCACAGAAGAAGGAATGCAAAGCAGAGAGGTGGAAATTAAGCCATGGATGGGTCACAAGGGAACTGAGTACAAGGCAGTCACAAGACCAACAGCAAAGCTAACTCAATACCGAGTAAGTGAGCTACAGATTGAGCTCCTCAAGATAGCTCCCCCCCCCCACCCCCTGCCAAGGGACAGAATTGGTCCTATTGTCTGGGCCAGGCTATAGATGCTGGCTAAGTGGGCCCAGCTGCCAGGGTAAGAGGCCTGTGGGGGCAGGGAAGCAGGTGATGATTATACCACTTAGCAAATAAATTACTCAGCACATACAGCCAAAGGCACCACAAAGAGAACATCCAATTTAGCTCGGCCCACAGGATGAGAGCAGCCTTAAAGAGCAGCAGTAGAATGCTATAGTAGGGAGAGCGCTGGGCTTAGAGTGAGGTTCAAAACCAGGCATAAGTCACTTCACTTTATTCAACTTCAGTTTCTGACACAGTGAATCCAACTATTTTCTATTCATTCAACCACTAAAATAATTTTTCTAAAGCATAGGTCTAATTACGTCACTCTCCTACTCAATAAATTCCAGTGTTTCCCTACCCCCTCCAGAATCAAATTTACAAATGCTGTATTTGATATTCAAAGTCCTTCATAACCTAGCCCCTACCTATCCTTCCAGTCTTCTTACACCTTACTCCCCAACACATACTCTCTGGTCCAGAGACACTGGCCACCTCCCTGTTCCACAAAGAAGATCTTTCAACTTCAGGGATTTTCTCTGGCTTTCCCCCATTCCTGAAACACTCTTTCCAACTGCTCTCTGACTAGTGACCTCCTCCTTCTCTTCCTTTAAGTCCCAATTAAAATTGGGACTTAATTTAATTAAAATTAAGTCCCATCTTACACCGAAAACCTTCCCCAGACCCTCTTGATTCTAGTGCCTTCCCTCTGCTAATTATCTCCTATTTGTCCCGTATATATAACTTACTTTGTATGTATTTGTTTGTGTATTGTTTCCCCCATCAGATTGTAAGCTCCACAAGGGAAGGAACCCTTTGACCTCTTTTTGTATTCCCTGTGCTCAGCACAGTGTCTAGCACATCCTAGGCACTTAATGGATATTTATTGATTGACTGAAATTGAAATAATAGTAGTACTTTGCTGTTTGTGAGATTTACTTCACTTGTTGTGAGATTCCAATGAGATAGCATATACAAAGTGCTTCACAAACCTTAGAACATTTAGATGCTGTTTACTGTTTTTCATTGAAAAGCAGAACAGCTTAGCTGAGGAGTCTAAAACACTTGGATTTAACCTCCATACTGGCTGTGTGACCTCATCTTCTCAGTACCTCCAGGCAACTCTAAATCTATTTGCTGATCTGCTTTGGTACCAGAAGTTTTCTCACTAGGAGTTACCTACACTTATTAAATCACAGGGTCATGCCAAACAGCAAGCAGACACACACACACATACACACACACACACACACACACACACATACCATTGTCTTCTCAAATTCTAGTTTTACTATATTTGTGTACTTGCATAAGTAACAGATTCTCTGGACCATACCTTTTTCATCTGTAAAATGAGAGCATGTTAAATGAGATGGTCTCTAAAGTGCCTCCAGTTCTAATTCTTTCCCACCCCCCATATCAGTATTTTTAAAATTATATGTAAAGATAGTTTTCAACATTCACTTTTATAAGACTTTGAGTTCCAAAATTTTCTTCTCTCTCCTCCCCTCCCCTCCCTAAGATGGCAAGCAATAGTTTGTGCATGTACTCGTATATTAAACATATTTCCATGATAGTCATATTGTGGAAGAAGAATAAGAACAAAAAGGAAAACCATGAGAAGGAAAAAAAAGAAAAGAGTATTCCTCAATCTGCATTCAGACTCCATAGCTCTTTCTCTGGATGTGGACAGCATTTTCCATCATGAGTCTTTTGGAATTGTCTTAGATCCTTCAATCCTGAGAAGAGCTAAGTCTATCAAAGTTAATCATCGCAAAATGTTGCTGTTATTATATACATTATTCTTCTGGTTCTGCTCACTTCACTCAGCATCAGTTCATGTAAGTCTCTCTAAGTTTTTCTGAAATATACCTGCTCATCATTTGTTCTAGCACAATAGTATTCCATTACATTTATATACCACAACTTGTTCAGCCATTCTGCAATTGATGGGCATCCCTTCAATATCCATTTCTTTGCTACCACAAAAAGAGCTGGTATAAATATTTTTGTACATGTGGGTCCTTTTCCCATTTTTATGCTCTCTTTGGGATACACCCGTAGAAGAGGTATTGCTGGATCAAAGGGTATGCACAATTTTATAGCTCTTTGGTCAGAGTTCCAAATTGCTCTCCAGAATGGTTGGATCAGTTCACAACTCCTCCAACAATGCATTAGTTATACCATTCTTTAACTGCCAAATCTATTGGCCTTTTTCAATCCTCATCCCTTCTGAATTCTTTGTAACTTTTGACACTGCAGATCACCCTCTTCCCCTTGCTTATCTCTTTTCTCTATGTTTACCTGACACGACTTACTCTAGTCTGGTTCTTCTCCTACTCATCTGAATCTTCAATGGATGATTCCTTGGGCTTTGCCTGGGCACCTTCTATTTCACCTATTGATTTCATCAACCCCTATAAATTCAATGATCATCTGACAATCTACAGACCTCTCTCCAATCTTAACCTCTCTCCTATCCTCCAGACTCACATCTGTAACTGCCTACTGGACATTTTAACTAGTCTCAAAGATACCATAAACTCAACACATCTAAAACCAACCTCATTTTATTGCTACCCAAACCATCCCTGCTTCCATATTTGAGGATGTCACCTTCCCCCCAGTCACCCAGGCTCACACCCTAGATGTCATCCTCAGCTCCTTCCCTATATCCAATCTGTTGCTAAATGCTGTTAATTTTATCTTCATAACATCTCTTATAAATATCCCTTTCTATTTCTGACACAGTCACCAGTCTTATGCAGGCCCTCATCCCCTCATGCATAGGCTATTGCAATAGGCTGCTGGTTGGACTCCCTTCCACAATTCTCTCCCCACTCCAGTTCATCCTCTGCTCAGCTGTCAAATGAATCTTCCTAAAGTATAAGTCTGGTCATATCACCACACACACCCCCATTCAATAAACTCCAGGGTTTGTTTGTTTTTTAAATAATAAAAATATTATTATTCTTACCTACAGGATCAACAAGATAAACTTTTTTTTTTGGCATTCTAAACCCTTCACCAACTGGCCCCCTCCTACTCTTGCAAGCTTTCTCTCATCTTAATCACCACCACATACTCTGAGACCCAGTGACACTGGCTTCCTTGCTGTTCCTCACATATGACTACCCCAGTACTGGGCATTTTCACTAGCTGTCCCACATGCCTGGAATTCTCTACCCTCCTCAGTTAAAATCCCAAATTCTACAAGAAGCCTGTCCTAATCCCTATCATTGCTAGTGCCTTCCCTCTGTTAATTATTTCTCAGTTATCCTGTGTGTGTATACATGAGTGTGTTCACATACACACAGGGAGAGAGAAGGGGGAGAGGGGGAGAGAGAGAAAGAGGAAGGGGAAGGGGAGGGGGGAAAGTATATAAGTATTTGCATCTTTTGTTCTCCATTAGACTGTGAGCTCCTTGAGGGTAAAGAATGTCTTGTGCCTTTTTTCATCTCCAGTACTTAAGCACAGTTTCTATCATATAGTAAGGCACTTAATAAATGCTTATTGACATACATACATAAAAATATAAACACATAAAATTCTTAAATCTAATTCCTTCATCTAATTCCCCTTGCACAAAGTTCTTAGGTTAGAGGGAAGTCAGTTTCCAAAGACTGACTGACTCATGATGGGTAGGAACAGACCATATATATCATCTGTTCTGATCTCCTCACTTCACAGGTGAGGAAACTGATGCTCAAAGGGGAAAAATGATAAAGTTATATAGTTTAGCAAGTAGCAAAGCTGAAACTTAAATCCAAATATTCTGACTCAAATTCGGGGTCCTTTCAACTACAGGATGCTGGCCCTTGGAACTCTCTGGATTATATTTCCTAACATGGAGCCTTGATATAAGTAATGGGCTTAAGACTACTATAGTATCAATAGTAAGACTTTATTCCCAGGAGAAGCTGGAATGAATGACTAGAGTAAACCATTAATTGCCATATTATGCAGACAATCTTTTCATAGAAAAAAATAACCAATCCTGGAGCCACACAGGACAAAATCAACACCACTAAGCAAGACTGTATGGATACAATAGAAGAAGGAGAAGGACTGGCTTTAGAGGGCATTTATATCTACTAGAGAACTTGAACCCCAAAGAGTCAGAAGTTTCTATGTCAAAGATGACCTACATCAACCTAGAGTAGATCAGGGGCTACAAAATGATTGATTTAGGCTGGACAGTACCACAGATACCATTGGGTTCAGTTGACTCAGTTTATAGATAGAAGAAATGGAGGCATGGAGCAGTAAAGCTCCCAAGCCTGAGGGCACCAAAGGGAGCTTGTTTCTGGGGATTCAGAGGTTTGGAGCCAACTGCTTGCTAGCTGAAAGAAATATTCTGTGCTTCACAGCCTTCCATTTTGGCACAAAGTTCTAAGCCTAACAACGAAGGTGATTTCAGCCTGGCCTGAGAGACCCAAATAACAAAAATTGCAATGCCAACAGTGTGGGATATATTGGTTTATATAACATATGATTTCTGTATTAGTTTGTAGAATATCTGGTTTATACCCACTACATAGGACCAGGTCGTTAGTACCAGAAATCACCAGAAGCTCATTCTCTACCTACTGCAGGCCTTCATCATCCGTTTCCTGGAAAATTGCAATCACCTTCTATTCTTTCTCCTCTCTAATCCATCCTCCTTACAGCTCCCATGGGTCTGATCATGCCATTCCTCTATTCAAGAAGGCTCCTGGTTCTTTTCAGATAAAGTGCAAATTTCTCAGCAAGGAATTTAAATCCTTCTAAAATCGAATGGCTTCCTCTAACTTTCCAGATTCACCTCCTGCTATGTTCTAGCCAGACCCCTAGGTCATCATTCTATTTCATAACTAACTTCGTGCCTTTGCATAATTTGTCCTGAGTGCTTAGAGTGTACTCCCTTCTCACCTCTGCCTCCCAGAACACCTAAACCTCTTCAGGCGCCTCTTCTTACACTAAGTCTTTCCCAAGGATGTTGCCTGTTGTTAGAGCCCCCTCCTTCCACAGATTACCTTGTACTTACTCATCTGTTTTATAGTAAGTCAATGACTTATAACAGTGACTGATCTTTCCCTTCTAATTGGGTGGCTTTTTACAGATCTTGGGACTGAACTACAGGTTCTGGCAGCTCATTTTGCATTGTCAACTCAGTCCCAGCCAGTGGCCATGCAGCACTGAATCCTCCCCTTCCTCTAAAGCAAAGGAGTCTTAGAATATCATCTCAGCATGAACCAATAGCCCCAGCTGCCCTACTCTGGTAGAGAAAAAAGAAAGAATTACCAAATATGTTTCTCAGATGGGGGATCCTTCTGGGGCACTTCTGCCTCCTGTCTCCAGCTATCCAAGGAAATGGAGTGTCAAAGTCCTCACCCCACCAGCAATCCTTGGAGAAAATGTAAGGCGGAGAGGGGAGGCTTCACTGACTAAGTAATACTGAATAGCTCACATTAAAAGAAGCTGGAAGTGGTATTAGGAGCCTCCTCAGGAGACACTCTTAAAAAGATGTTTTACATCTTCACTGCAGAACCATCAGAACCATATCAATGTTGGGCATTCAGGAAGTGCTAAATGATCCCAATTATTCTAGTGCCTCCTGCTTTATGAGAAACGCTGGAGGTGGAAGGGTTCCTGAGAGGCAAGGAGCTAAATGTTGTGTGTTAGCAAGGAAACCAGAAGTCTGTGAGTAAATCCAGGCAGGCATCCTTTGCTATTAAACCAGCCCTCTGCTCATCACTCCAATGATAGTTTAGTTTTCATTCCTTCTCCTCATATTCCATAGTCCTAAAGGAAAACACCTGGCTGATAATTCTCTAATTGTCAGGCAATCACTGATGACTTGAAATTTCCCACCCCCTAAACCTCTGCTATCTGCTTGCAGCTGAGCAGCAGGGTAAAATGACTAGTTTCTTTGTGGGGATGATTTAGTTGGTGAATTAGAAAATTTAGGATTAGGAAAGCATTATTGTGCACATTTCTTGAAGCTTATTTCTTGGCCCTTGCTTTTCTTTCTCCATACTCTCAGTGGGCTCAGATCCTCTCAGTGGACTAATTCTGTCTCATCTCTTCAAATACAATCTCTACATTTATGACTCTCGGATCTCTATCTCTAGTCCCTATATTTCACCCCTGACTCCAGTTCTATACCACTGGCTGCCTATAGAACATTTCGACTTTGGAGACTTTTCATCAAGAAAATTTATATGTCCAAAACCAAACACCTTTCACGAATCACTTCTGCCTGCCATCTTCTTCCCTAATTTCATCATGGGCACCGCCATTCTTCCCATCACCTGGGCTGGGAATCTTATCTTCATTGTCATTCTCAGCTCTTAGTACAGTACACTGGCACATAGTCAGTGTTTAACAAGTACTTGTAGACTGATTTTATCTTCTAGGTGCAATTTCAAAGAATGAAATAGGAAATAGGAAAACCTGCCTTTGTTTTTATTTTTTTAATGTCTATTTTGTATGAAAATTCTGATGAAGGATTTGGTTTCCAAATAAGCATGGATGGTAGAGAGCATTGAATAGGGTTATGTATACGCCATTTGGAATCCTAAGAAATGGGTTCAAATCTCAGCTTTGCAATGTCTATGACTGCGGACAAGAAACTTAACCTATCTAGGCTTGATTTTCCTTGTCTATAAAATGAGAAAGTTGAACTAGATGACCATTAAAGTATCTTTTAGCTTTAAATCTATCATCCTACATATATTAACACTTATTGCCATAACCACTGTACCCCAACTCTCCCCTCTTTGCTCTCCATTTCTTTCTTTCAATGATAACTGTGCCTTAGATTTGCCAGATGGACTTAGTTGAGTCCTTCTGATAGAGATCAAGGATAAAGAAGGAGACCCTGAGAGTAAAGATTCCCTGGGTCCTTAACTTAAACATAGCACATGTTCCAAAAGTCTGTTTGTAAAATAGTTGCTAAAAACTTATGTTATACATGGTGACCAAGTTTCCAGGCTAGCCTACAACTTTTTAACCCCCTAATATATCCAGGCCAAATAACCAACAGTACAATTTCATCTATACATAGAGTCACTATTTGCCCTCAATTTTTTAAAATATTTTTTATTTGTTTTCTTGTTTACATCATTCATTTTCATTACATTTCTGAATTACAAATTTTCTCCCCGTCTTGCCCGTGCCTCAACCCTAAAACAGAAATCCCACTGTAAAGCCCCTCCCCTGCTCTGCTCTCTTACTT
>CM053596.1:177950891-177975877 GCA_028646575.1 Pseudocheirus occidentalis | reverse complement strand
TTTGGTTTCCAAAGTCCTTTTTCAGTTGATGTATAGCTTCTAGGCATTCTTCAATTGTCTTGGAAGCATTTGGTGTGGGAGTTCTGAGTTCTGGGCTCTCTTCCTCCCGTTCCATGCTTTGATCCTTTTTGTCCACAAAAAAGGATTCTAGAGTTTTATTGCTGTTCTTATTTTGCTTCCTTTTCCTCATGTTGGCCAGTCAATTAATTGGTTGGTTTTTTTAGGTCTGTGAAACTCTGCTTCCAAGGGGGGAAGCTCTGTTCCAAATCACTGGGGTTTTCCCAGCTGCCAGAGCTATTAGGGGGGTGTTGCAAGTCCCCCCAGCTTTGGCTTGCTGAAAGTGCACCCCAGGACCACCACCCAAGACCACGATCTGGATCCAGGCCACTCAACGCAAGAGCACTTGGCCCTGATCAATCGATTAGGCCCCACTGCAGAGTCTGCAGGCCAGGGGCTCTTAAGCAGCCTGGTGGGTGCTGCCACCAGTTCCAGCAGTTCCCTTCCCCCCCTGCTTCCTTGCCCCGGGGGCACATTAGCCAGCTGCTTTTCCTCCCCCAAATTAATTTTCAAAGTTTCACTTTTACTTACCGTCTCTGACCCTGGTTTGCGGGATTTGAAGATCCCCTCAAGCAGGTGCTTTAGATCTTCTCTGAAGTAGACTCAAGCTGCAGCTTGGGAGGCTCAGCTCCTCCTGGCCACCCTGGGGCCTGGCCTGGCCGCAGCTGCGGTTTTGAGCTAGGCCAGTCTCTGCTCCAGTGCGAGCTGCCCCTCTCCCGTCCCTGTTCCTCACGTCTTGGCAGATGTGGAGGTGCTGGAGGCTGTAGATCCTCTCCTGTGAAGACTGGCTGTAGCAGGGCTCGGCTCAGCTCAGCCTGGCTCCTTCCCACCACCCTGTGCCTGGCCACGGTCTCGGCTTTAGGCTGGGCCAGCCTCTACTCCTGGCCGCCATGCTGAGCCCCTGCTGCCGAGCTGCCTTCAGCAAGAGATGTGTTTTCTGCATTTTTGTGAGTCTGAGAGTCCTAGACTTTGTCTGGGCTCATAATTTTATGGGTGTTTAGGGTGGTTGTGTGGGAGCTGCGGAACCTTACTGCTTCTATGCTGCCATCTTGGCTCCACCCCCTCGTTGCTGCCCCCAATTTTTAAGGGGCAATTCTTACAACACAAAAATGATTGTTCTTTTTTCCCCCACTTTTGAAACATTTTTGTTTAAAGTTTTGAATTCCAAATTCTATTCCTTCATCCTTCCCTCCAACACTCCTCCATCCCCTCCTCCTTCTCTGAAGTGATGAGCAATCAGATATAGGTTATACATGTGCAATTTTGTAAAACATTTCTATATTAGTCATTCTGTACAAGAAGTCTCAAATAAAAGAAAAAATGAAAGAAAGTGAAAAATAGAATGCTTCGGTTTGTATTCAAACAATATCAATTCTTTCTCTGGAGGCAGACAGTATGCTTCAGCATTAAGCCTTTGAAATTGTCTTGTATCATTGCACTGGTGAGAATAGCTAAGTCATTTACAATTCTTCATCAAACTCTATTGCTGTTACTGTATACAACATTCTCCCGGTTCTACTCATGTCACTATGTACCAGTTCACATATGTCTTTCCAGGCTTTACTTAAAAATTCATGTTTGACATTTCTTATAACACAATAATATTCCATTGCAACCATATACCATAGCTTGTTTAGCCATTCCCCAATTAATGGGCACCCTTTTGACTTACAATTCTTAGCCTCCACAAGAAGAGTCGCTGTAAATAATTTTGTACAAATAGGTTCTTTTTCTTTTTCTTTTTCCTTTTTTTATTTTTGGGATATAGATCTAGCAGCGGCCTTGCTGGGACAAAGTGTATGCACAGGTTTATAGTCTTTGGGGCATAGTTCCAGATTGTTCTCCAGAATGGCTGAATCAATGTACAACTGCACCGACGGTGTATTAGTGTCCTGGCTTTCCCACGTTCACACCAACAGCTAACATTTCCCTTTCTGTCACATTAGCCAATCCAGTGTGGGCGAGGCGGCGCCTCAGAGTTGTTTTAATTTGCGTTTCTCTGATTAATAGCAACTTACAGCGCTTTTCATGACTCTAGATAACTTTGATTTCTTCGTTTGAATTTGACCGTTTTTGTATTCTTTGACCATTTATCAGTTGGGGAATGGCTTGTATTTTTATAAATTTGATTCGATTCTCTATATGAGAAATGAAGCCTTTATCAGAGATACTTTGTTGCAAATTTCCCCCCCCCCCAGTTTTCTGCTTTCCTCATAATTTTGGTTGCACTGGTTTTGTTTGTGTGAAACAAATTTTAATTTTATATAATCACAATTATATGTTTCACATTTTGTAATGCTCTCTATCTTCTTTGGTCTTTGTAAGCACAAGCAAGGTAGGATTTTTGTTGTTTTTATCTTTTTGTTCAAGTTCAGTTTCCTAGGCTCAGGCTGAATTGTAAACATCTGAAGAACTGATCTCCTTTGAATCCTGATAATTTGCAGCTGTGCTGAGTTAAGTAGATTTCATGCCTTCTGGTTCTGAACCACTCAGGGACTGAGTCTTTGTTACATATTCTGGGAGACTAGCATTTTGCTTTGGAGGTTCAATCATGAGAAGGATCTTTTGATTTCCTGGTCAAGACTCTAAGTAGCCATTTCTTCAGAACCCCCTCCCCACTCCTCAGATTTGTGCTCCTTTGATCCAGTGACGTATGTAAAGTATATAGCAATATTGCTTTACTCAGACAGCTGGAGTCCTGGCTGTTGGCCTCTGTGCTAATTTTTCTGCTTGTATTTTTTCCACATTCGTGGAGCTCACCTTTCCCCTGAACTAATGAATGTAATTAAAGTAGATCGTTTACCCCTTTTAAAAGTTGCCTTTCCTTTAAGAAAAGCAGGTCAGGGGCAGCTAGGTGGCACAGTGAATACAGCACCAGCCCTGGAGTCAGAAGGACCTGAGTTCAAACGCGGCCTCAGACAATTAACACAAAAACTAGCCGTGTGACCTTGGGCAAGTCACTTAACCCCAACAGCCCTCCAAAAAGCAAAAAAAAGAAAAAAATTTTTAAAAAAATAACTATATTGTTAAAAAAAAAAAAGCAGGTCAAAGAACCTGTGCTAGCAGGCTATCCTGGCTGTGCTAGGGTGTTTGCTACTATAGTCTTAAATTCTTGAATTATCCATAAATCTGATAGATAAACTATTCCATGCTCTCTTAATTTGCTTATTCACCATTTATGTGTAAATCATGTACCTATTTTGACCTTATCTTGGCATATGGCGTGAGATGTTGGTCTATACATAGTTTCAACCATATATTTTTCCAGTTTTCCTAGTAGTTTTTGTGAAATAATGAGCTTTTGTTTTAAAAGCTTGGGTCATTTACTATAATGTAATTTGTACCTTATCTCTTCCACTGATCCACCACTCTATTCCTTAGCCAGTACTAAATTATTTTGATAGTTACCACTTTATAATAATGGTAAAGTTAGACTACCTTCTTTCACATTTTTTTCATTGGTTCCCTTGATAGCCTTGACCTTTTGTTCTTTCAGATTAATTTTGTAATTATTTTTCTAGCTCTATAAAATAATTTTTAATAGTTAATTGGAATGGCATTGAATAAGTAGATTAATTTAGGTAAAATTGTCATTTTTATCCTATTGGTTTGACCTACCCAATATTTTTCTAATTATATAAATCTGACTTTATTTGTGTGAAAAGTGTTTTATAATTATATTCATATAGTTTCTGAGTTTGTCTTCTGAGTAGACTTCCAAGTATTTTACATTGTCTACAATTATTTTAAATGGAATTTCTCTTCCTATATCTTGTTGCTGGACTTTGTTGGTAATATATAAATGCTGATGATTCATATAGGTTTATTTTGTATCCTTCAACTCTGCTATAATTGTTAATGATTTCAAGTAGCTTTTTGTTGATTCACTAGGGTTGTCTAAGTATATAACACATCATCTTCAAAGAGTGATAGTTTTGTTTCCTTGTTGCTATTCTAATTCCTTTAATTTCTTTTTCTTCTCATTATAATAGAGGTGGATAATGGGCATCTTTGATTCATCTCTGTACTGGGAAGGCTTTTAGCTTACCCCCATTAGATAATGCCTACTGGTGGTTTGGGATGAATATTACTTAACATTTTAAGGTAAGTTCCATTTATTCCTATGCTTGATAGTGTTTTTAATATGAATGGGTTCTGTATTTTGTCAAAGACTTTTTTTTCATCTATTGAAACAATAATATGATTTCTGTTAACTGTGTTTTTGACATGATCAATTATGCTGATAGTTTTCCTAATATTCAACCAACCCTACATTCCTGGTATAAATCCCACCTGATCATAGTGTATGATTCTTGTAATATATTGCTTTAAATCTCTTTGTTAGAATTTTATTTAAATTTTTTGCATCAATATTCATTAGGGAAATTGGTCTATAATTTTCTTTCTCTGTTTTGGCTCTTCCTTGTTTGGGTATTAGTGCCTTATTTGTATTGCAAAAGGAATTTGGTAGGACTCCACCTATTTTTTAAAAATAGTTTATATAGTATTGGGATTAATTGTTATTTAAATGTTTGGTAGAATTCACTTATGAATTCATCTGGTCCTGGGAACTTTTTCTTAGGAAGTTCATTGATGGCTTGTTCAATTCCTTTTACCTATTTAAGTATTTTATTTCTTCTGTTAATCTGAGTAGTTTATATTTTTGTAGATGTTCATCCATGTAATTTAGATTGTCAAATTTATTGGTATACAATTGGGCAAAATAGCTCATAACAGTTGTCTTAGTTTCCTCTTCTGTGATGATGAATTCAGCCCTCTCATTTTTGATGCTAGTAATTTAATTTGGTTTTCTTCTTTCTTTTTTTTTAATGAAATTAACCAATGGTTTGTCTATTTATTGTTGGGTTTTTTTCACTACTGGCCAAAAATGGGGTTAAGGCCTAGCTAGTGGCTTGTTCTGAGGTTGGGGTCATGGGGGTAGGGCCTTGCTGAAGCTACACAGACTGCTCACTTACCTAGGGAGCTGCTAGTTTGCAGGAAGGCAGGGCCTCACCTGTGGATTGCCCCAGGCTTGGAGGCTTGCTGCTACTGCTACTGCTACTGCTGCTCTTGAACCTTGCTCCTCTTCCACCCTGGTGAGAAAGACTTCTCCTACTGGGCTGCTGAGCTGCTCCCCTGCTCCTAAATCAGTTCTGGAGTGGTTTTCTAGTTGTTTGGAGGGAAATTTGGGAGGTTACTTCCTCATTCTGCCATCTTGTCACCAGAGAATGGATGTACTTTCAATGAGGTTTTTCAAAAGGAATAACCTTTATCAGCCCATGTTTCTTGATTTTTCTTGAGAAATATGATTCCCCTGAACAATGCCTATAATTTATTGTTGTTGTTTGGCTATTTTCAATTTTGTCAGATTCTTCATGACCCCATTTGGGATTTTCTTGGTAAAGATACGGAAGCAGTTTGCTATTTCATTCTCTAGCTCACTTGATAGATGAGGAAACTGAGGCAAACAGGGTTCAGTGACTTGCCCAGGGCCACACAGCTAGTGAGTATCTGAAGCCTGGTTTGAACTGAGATCTTCTTTACTCCAGGCACAGTACTCTATCCATTGCACCACCTAGCAGAAATCATTTTCATGGCAATATTTTTTCTGACCTCCAAACAACTGATTTCCAAATGAACTATTAGAATATGACTAACCTCTCAGTTGGATATTACATACATCTATAGAAACACCAGCCAACCAAGAATGCAAAGGTCTCCTGCCTCTAAAACTGGAAGAAAGACTCTCCTGACAAGGACTGGTATCAAGGGCCCCTGAAACCTCATGTTCCTGAGTATTTGTATACAGGATCTCTGGAGTGAACAGGGTTGGGAGTTTAAGAGTTTAGACAATATTGGCCTTCTGTAACTTGTTAACACTTTATCCTAGTATACAAAAGATATGTGTCTCCAAATTCACATAAGAGAAAATAATTTCCAGGCATGCCATTGATTCATTTCTTTCTTTTCCTTGGAGAGAGCAGCAGAGTTTTCCAGGATTCCCAGAAGAACCGTTTTTGGCTGGTGCTAGATGGGAGGCAGAGTGCAAGAACACTCAGATTCCCAAAGCAGTTGAGTATTCTTTGTTCTGCATCAGTATAGAAAGTACAACAATGGTTTGTATAAAATGATCAACTTGAAACATTACCTTCTTTCCTTAAATCTCTAAATGTCCAAGATTATTTGCCTTGTGACAATCTGCTCCTCCCCAAGCAGCCTTCACTGACCTGACCTACAGTCTGTAGGTCTCTTTAATGCCCTAGTGTTCTGAACTGGAGAACAAAGTCTAGTTATTCCAAGTCCTTAAAACCCACTTGTTTTTGTTTTCAGATCATTCATAAATTGACTATCCATAAGTGAGGAGGGAAGGGGTGTTAGATGATGATACTTTGACTAGTCTTGGTTTCTACTGTCTAGTTTCTTTTTCTTTTTAAAAATTGTTTTTATTTTATTTTTAATTTATGAAATAAAGCAAGCATTTCCACAACACGAAAGAATTTTTAAATAGATGATTGCATGTGAAACTGCAAATTTGTTACATCTAACTTGCTATTCCTTTTAAAGATAATAGTCATATAATAATAAAGTTATTGTGTAAATTTTTTCCCCTTTTTTCCTCCCTCCTCCTCCCCACCCTAGTGATGGTTCACATTAGACACAAATATGTATATGCATGTATATGTGCATATATGTGTATATGTATGTGCATATGCACATGCATAATTATATACATATATGTATGTATAAGTAAAATCCTTGTGTACATACTTATACTCATCAGTTCTTTCTCCAGATGCAGATCTCATCTTCCTGCATAGATCCTTTGTACAGTTAATTTGGGCGTTTATAGTTATGTCGAGGGCCAGCGCTGAGAGAATCCATTTAAGAAAATCCAGGCCAGAGTTTCTCATGGTGTGTTCTTTCTCTCTGGGGTCAATCTTCTCAGGATTGTTGACCCACCATCTGATTCCTTGTACATTCCTTGATTAAGATATGGATCTTGCTTTTGTTTGTGTTTACCCATGGAATTCAGATCATCCATCCTCCTGAACTTTGATCACCATGCTAGGAGTCACATTCATTTATGGTATTGCGAAATGTCCCGTGGGAGTGGCCATAAAACAACGTATGTTTTGCCTATATAATTCCTGACCTTCAGATGAATAAATGAATTTGCTTGCAACTTGCTTGCATTTTCTGCCTGGCCCATGTTCATTATTCACTCCTTCTCACAAGGCAGCCCGCGTGTAGCAAGCTGCCATAGTAGTCAAAATGACACAGTCTCTCTTTAGTTTCTTAATTGATACCATCCTTGACACTAACCCAAACGCTAACTTCTCAAGTAAAAGAGACAAGAATAAAATCATTTGGGAAGAGCTTTAACTCTAGCAAGTATTTTTGTGTTGGACCCAAACACTCTGCTTTTCCAAGCATCATATGGCAGTGAAAGTTGCTCATGTCCATACTATCACAAAACAGAAGGCTACTTGCCGTTCCTACCCCGTCTCTAATCTTACCTATCTTTCAAAGACCAGTTCAAAATACACATCCTCCAGAAAGCCTTCCCTAATCTACTCCAAGTGAAAATGATACTTCCTTGTTCACATATCACCTAACACTGTATACCTCTTGTACTTTTTCCTATTCAATTTAATTTAACAATTATTAAGCACTTACTATGTGAACTGTGTTAGGTATTGGGAAAACATAGACAGGATATCTTATTCCTAAGGACTCTGCATTGTAATAGTGGGGCAGACAAGTATACAAATAATTATTATAATTAGAAAGTGCGATATGTGCACAGAAGACGTCCAGACAATGTGCTCTGCATCATTTGAGAGAGAATCCCTTTTATGTGGGGAAGGGATGGCCAGGGAACGCTTCAGGGAGAATGTAACATTTGAATTGGGCCTTAAAGGGAGAGAGGAATTTCAACAAAAGGATATGGAGTCAAAAGGAAAACATTCTGGGCATGGAGAATGGCATGAGTAAAGGCACAAGAAGGCATAAGGAAAGTCAGGGACAGAGTGGTGGAATGATAAACATGAAAAGGAGAGAAACATGAGAACTGGATCAGCAGCTGGAAGCCAAGTCATGAAGGACCTGGAAAATCAGAGTCAGGAGTTTATACTTTTTATGGTAGACAATATGGAAACACTGAAGATTTTTGAGTAGAAAACTATGATCACACTGTACTGAGATTCCTCAGGCAGAGATACAGAGGATGAATGGCAGAGGGCACACACCAGAGAGGCATGAAGACCTATTACATTAGGGCCAGATAAGAAGGGATGAGATCTAATGAGGAGGATTTCAGCAAAAGAGAAGAGGAAGGGTCAGAGGGATGTAGAAAGGCCAGAATTTGGCAACTGGATACGGGGAATGAGAGAGAGGGAAAAATCAAAGACAATTCCAAGGTTATAAGCCCAGGTGATTAGGAGGATTGTGCTGTAATCTATTCTATTTTAAGGTTATTTAATATTTATATATGACATAGTATCTCTGCTAGATTGGGAATTTTATATTATATGTACTTTTAATTATCTTTGTATTTCTCATAACTCCCAACATAATGCTAGTTACTTAGTAAGCACTTAATAAATAGTTGTTGAATGAACAAATGAGTGAATGAACAAACAACTAAATTCACCTTCAACCAAACGTATTTCTGTTGGGATCCTTGGAAATCGTCTGCTACTCTATGAGAAATGGACAAAATGAAACCAATCAATGTGTACTGAGATATACTGGGTAACTAATGCTGGTGCCTGGACTCAGATTAATGCTAATAATACCAGCCTCACTTTGCTTACATAATAGGTGTACCCATAATAAGCAGCCACTGGCTTATTTTACTCTATTTTTAGAGGTGCAAAAGATAGAGGAGGAGGAAGGGAACCATTAGCCAAAGACCTGTAAAGGAGGGGGATATGCCTCGGTTGCCAAGAGACCAAAATAATGGTATTTCTTTTCTCTCCACTGGTTCTTGAAACAGGGAGTCTGAGAGACTCATTTTCTTTTAAGTGAAAAGTATATCCAGTTCAGGCATTTTCTAGAACTTGTAAAAGTTCAAAAGGATCTCCGGTGGAGGGAGGCTGTATATGGACAGATGGCTGTTCAGCACCTCAAAAGTGGCAGGAGAGATATACTGTTTTAAAACAGTATTTAGATGAATTCTGGACTTTGGATAGTCACACTTTCTTTTTCTCTTTTGCAAACAGCAAGGACAAATAGCATCTTCTACGATCCAAAATCCTACAGGAATCTATGGGGCCAAAAAATGTCAAATCCTAACTGTTTTGCTAAACCAAAGGATAGGTTTTATATCTGAAGAGGTTACTGATTGGTCAGATTACAATGAACAGAGGGGTGGGAGAAAGACAGAGAAAAAGAGGCACACAGAGATCCAGACACCAGGAGAAAAGAGAGTGGGAAGTGGGGTCAGGCAAGATGGTCTTCAACGGGTCAACTTTATATCCAGTTCACTGACAATACTCAAAGCAAGTACTCTCCTTAATGACATGCTTTTTGATATCAGGGGTTCTCATTGTATGCTCAATGTGAGAAATCATAGAAAACAGAAGAATCAGAGCAAGCCTTCAATAATATCTACTCCAACCATTTCATTTTATATGTGAGGAAAGGGTCCTCTGAAATCCATACACTCCATTTTACCACCTTTCCCTGATTCAGCCCTGGAGGCTGCTACTGGGCATGACTTGTCTACTCCCAGCTCAGAACATATTACAAAAGTTCAACAGAAGCCCCTTGCAAATCAAGTTGTCCCATCCATGTCCCATTATTTGATTTGTAGCTTATTTACAGAATATTAAACAAGGTCATACTCAAATAAATTGGAAAATACATATTCTAATAATAAATATAATAAATCTGGAATATATAATATGATGTATTGGAACATTGGAATATATAATAAATATATATTCTAAATACAAATGGTTTGAGGATTATCCATTTATATTTCTCTATTCATGTAGATAATTGGGAGTTAATGTCGCGTATGTATTAAGTGTTTGGGGCTTTATTTTGCCACAGAATAGGATGGTCAAGCGTCATGGCAGATCTCTCCCTCTATTTTCAATTAAAAAGCCTTTCAAGGGAATGGAAGAAAATTTTGGCCATAAAAATCAACATCATGCACACATATTTACACAGAGTAGGGCAAACAGTCTTAAAAGACCAACTAATGAAGGACTACTTTGCTCATACTTGCAAGCAACAGTGAGACCAATGTTGATTTGATCTACTGGATTATTCTGCCTGACCCTAACCCTACTGCCAGGAAGAAAAATGACTGGCCTATAGTGGAACACATACTTCAGGGTCTAGCTTATGCATGGCCACTGGCAAATAAAGGGCTGAGTCCATCACTGAGAGCAACATGAAGATGCTGAGACTAAGCAATGAAATCTTGTTTGAGCTGGAAAACAGAATATATGTTGGTCTGCCAAACTAGTGTCCTCAGCACCTGACCAATCAGTACCAACTAGCCTGATCCAGGGTGAGGTTTTGCCCAACCAGGTTAGTGGTTTTGTGACAATGATCACAGCATACTTGTCCTGGTTTTAATAAAAGAAAAGCAAAGAAGACAAATTCTCAACCTTCCTAATGCTGCGACCCTTTAATACTCGTATGTGAGCGTATCTGCATGTAGGCGAATCTGCCTGGAGACAGATAGAGGAACGGTGTCTCACTTACTAAAACCATCAGAAATATGCGTTTTCTGCTGGACTTAGACGATCTCTGTGACCCCTGTTTGACCCCCAAAGGTGTTGGGACCCACAGGTTAAGAACCACTGTTCTAAGGAAAATCCACAACTAAATGTTTTGATTTGTTGTTCATTTTCTTGCCTTTCCTGTCTAAAGATTGTAGGCATTTCTTCAATAGTAGGGAATATATGAATAGAGATGGACTGTAAGAACCTCCTTATTATGCCTCTACTTCCATTGCTTTTCCAAATACAAAGTGAACTGTTAAATCTGGAGCTAATAATATACTTGCCCTCACAGACTGCTAGGCATATTGCTGGTAATCAACAAATACTGACTGATCACTTGATTGATTGACCTTGTCAGTATCTATGTTAGAACTAAACAAGGTAAAAAGTCAAAGGTTATACTATGGCAGACTCAGCTTCCAGACTCAGTTCTGTCATTGACAAGCTATGTAATCTTGTGAAAAATAAGGCTTTCCCAGGTTAAAAGATCTGTCCAAGACTTGGAGCAGCATCCAGCATATAAAATGTCCCTAATTAGTGTTTATTCACTGGACTCTTTTACAGAAAATGGGAATGGTGCTGGGCCAAACTCGAGGGACGCCGGGCCTGACACATTGAGAAATCGATGGGCCCTTAATCTGTTAGAGGTAAGGAAAAGACTCTCAGGAATTAGAGCAGCCTGAAAGTAACACAGCCAGCTTTGTGAGAACCTCTCTTTGGAGGGCTTCAAAGAAAGGCTAACTGACCACCTATTAGATATTTTATAGATTCATGGTCAGGTGCAGTTTAGAGTAGATGGCTTTTTAGGTCTCTTCTAATTCTATGATTCTGTAAATAAAACTGTAATTTAGACTAGAAAAGTGAGAGCAAATTCCTTGTCTGCTCTAAAATGTACCTCAGCTATTATAATTATGATAATGATAATAAGCATTAAGATAGTTGAAATATTTTAACAAATTTTATCTCATTTTATTCTCATAACAAACTGTGAGACTGGTGCTATTATCATTCTCATTTTACAGATGAGGAAACTGAGGCTGAGAAATCTTAACTGACTGGCCCAAGGTATACGAGTATATATTGGAGGTCAAATTGAAACTCAGATCTTCCTGATTCCAGGTCCAGGATGGTTCTCTGCATGATGTACCAAGATACTCCCTATCCCTAGAATTGTTGATATCTTTTTTTTTTTGGTCTTTTTGGAGGGGGGAAGGCAGGGCAATTGGAGTTAGGTGACTTGCCCAAGGTCACACAGCTAGTGAGTGTTAAGTGGCTGAGGCCAGATTTGAACTCAGGTCTTCTTGACTCCAAGGCGGACACCACCTAGTTGCCCTTGAATTGTTGATATCTTTCTCAATGACTTAGAAGAGGGAAATGAAAGTGAAGAAACTGAAAGGAAGAGAAAGTATGCCAGCCTACAAGGAGGATTGTAAATGAAAAGTGTTGTGGAGACAGATCTCAGTCTCTAGGAGAAAGTCTTTTAATAGTCTGAATAACACAACCACTGCCTAACGTGGCTTTCTCTTGTTGAAGTAAAAATGTTTAGTTCTTCCATATAACATTTCTCTTCTTCTCCTTTTATATCAAACAACATCCTCTCTCCTGCTGGCACCCTTCAAGATAAGGCCCAGATGCCGTCTCTTCCGTGAGACACCCCCTCCCCAAGTAGTACCGAGGTGAAATGATTTTTCCATTATTTAATTTTGAAGCACTTTGTAGTCCTGTTGTGTCTTTGATTGCTGTTTGCACATTGGGAGGCTGATCTCTAAATCTGTGTCTGCATTAATGTAGGACACTGCCTCTGGCAATACAGACCCACGACTCTTCTGACTTAAGTCTTAGAGAGTGACCCAAAGGATGAGAATTAAGTGGTTTTCTCATGGACACACAACCAGTATGTATCGAAAGTAGGTCTTAAATCTGGATCTTCCTAACATCAGACTAGCCCTCCATCCACTAGGCCAGATATTTATCACTTTCCAATTTACTCTCTATCTATGCTCATGTTATAAAGTAAATTAAATTCTAATTTACTTTTTACAAAACTATGTTTATATCATAGAAATAGAAATAGAGTTCCTGGCCTGAAGGCTCATCTTCCTGAGTTCAAATATGGTCTCAGGCATTTCCTTGTTGTGTGACCTTGGGGAAGTCACTTAACTGTGTTTGCTTCAGTTTACTCATCTGTAAAATGAGGGAGAAGAAAATAGAAAGAAAACTTGATCAAGGAAACCCCAAATGGATGAAACTGAAAACAACGGAACAACAAAAACGTTAATGTCATAGTCCTAGGTGTACAGGTGGGAGTTGGGGGTGGAGTGTCTGTACCTAAGATTTCAATGACATAAGGAATCTCCTAGTGAGGAATCTCTACCCATGCAGCTTGGCATTTATTCTGTAACATACAGTCTTAGAACACTGCCTGTAACATAAAGAGGTTAAATTACTTCTAGTGGTCATACAGCTGGTATATGCCATCCAGTAGTATTCACCACTGTCTTTCAGTACACATTTATTACCATCTACATCAAAGGTAGTTGTTAAGAAAGCCTACCTTGGGAAAGTTAAAGCCTACAAGGGTGGAGAGTACTCCTTCTCTGGCTGGGTGGTAAACACCCTGAGGGCAGGGACTTGGCCTGTTTATTAGACAATGGGAGGGTCTAAGGGACCTGGCTTATAACTGTGCATTCCACATAGCAAGGGTTTAATAAACATCTGCTGAATTAGTCACTGAATTTGTTGAATTAGTCAATGACTGAATTATTCATTCATCAATTGATTTAAGAAGGTATTTAAGGGGCTGCTACTTGCCTGGCACTCTGCTGGGTGGTAAGGATGTAAAGACAAAAAGGAAAGTCTCTTCCCTCAATGAATTCATATTCTACTGTCGAACTGCGGGAAGTTATGCTTTCTTGTGGTCATTTCCAAAAAGATGAATAGAGTGATCCAAACATCTCCTCCCATGCTTGTGAACCCCACTTTATTAAAATGGGGCATGCATCTATCTGCTTTAGGGATCCATTATGCTAGATGACCCCAAGCTTCCTTTGCTCCCTTAAATACCATAACCAGTCCTAATGCTTGTATAAATGCAAGGAGAAGAGACTTAGGTCCAGAGCATTTCTAGAGAGTGGTGGCTGTTCCCATCTGGGTTCAGTGGAAGCAGAAGACGTAGATAACATTATGACGCAGAAGGCAAGGGAGCCTCATCTGCATTTAAATAGACCTAATCAGAAATGCAAATTGCAATCAAGGGAAATTTTGAAAGCCTGTGATAACTATGTGATTGTGCAGATAGGGAAAGGTCAAATACTTGTATTGTTAAAGCCTTTAAACTGCTATCAGCCAGCCCCCAGGCTTCCTTTGTAAATGAAATGTGGAAGACATAAATATATGTCAATCAGCAACCAGGCTAGGAAGGGGTCCTCAGATAGCAGCTTTTTATTGTTCTATCCCCAGTTCTTTCCAATAACTAAAAACCCTAGAGCTGCTCAGAAGTAGGGCCCATTCAGAAGAAAAACCAGATATAGACAATAAAATAAACATCCTACTTGCTGTATAATCCAGATTCATGGACAAACCCTCTATTAAATAAACACAGTATAAAATACATTTACATTTAAACACACTCCACAGCTGATTCTTCTCCATGGATACTGCTCTCATTGAAACGTCATAAAGGCAAGATATATCCTTAATGAAGGTTATCACAGCCTCACAGAATGCTAGACTTGGAGAACCATCTGATCTCAAAGGCCATCTCATCCAGCTCAGACCTGAGGGAGAAGCCCCTCTACACCATTCCTGATGGTTTACTCGGTAAAAGACAGAACATGCAGGACACACACACACATATTCTTTGCCATACTTTCTCCAATACACTGAAATAACATTCAAATTTAATAATACTGAAATGCATGATTATGTGATTTAAGAACAAAAGACACGAAGACGAATGCCTTTATCCAGAATTATATCTATGGTCTTCCGTGGGGAGCTGAGAGAATCAACATCCAAGAAAATCAGGAAAGGACTGAAAGCAATTGTTTCAACCAGGTGTTATTATTCCTTATGGGTTCTCTTACAAGACCATTTTTCCTCTTTCTTGAAAAAAAAAGAATAATTTTTCCACTGACGATTTCTTAGGATTCAGCGGCAAATTGTTTATGAAATATTTATTATCCTTCTAACTAGACTCTTTTTCCCCCCCAAACAACAAACTAATGAATCAAGAGAGCCATCTAGTGCCGTACCTTGGAATCTTAAAGAGGGTTTTCACAGGATGCATGTCAAACAAGGGTGGGTCTCCATCCCCCAGCTCTATAGCCGTGATCCCCAGGGACCAGACGTCACATCGAGCATCATAAGAGTAGTCGTACTGCTGTTCGCAAGCAATGACCTATCAGACAAAAGCAGGACGTGAGACATTAACCTTCACTAGGCAGGAGGCCACACCCCCTTCAATGTCATAAGAGGTCTTTTGTCAGTCATAGCCTCCTCTCTGCTACCTTGGTTTCACTGAATTAGAATTCCCAAAGTAAGAGAAAACGGATTCTTTCCTATTTAAAGATGACTGACTGTTCCACCAGTTGGTATGTTCCTTGACTTAAAAAAAAAAGACAAAACATGTGACTACCTGGGTGTCTTAGGGTCATCATAGAATATCTGTGCAGTTGCTTTTTAAAATATTATGTCTGTGTCTTTGTAATTATTCACAAAATACTCAATGGAGAGAGGCAGCATGATACTAGGGACAGAAGGCTGGGCCTGGAGTCAAGAAGACCTGAGTTCAGGACCAGCCTCTAACACTTACTAGCTGAATAACCCTGGGTAAGTCACTTAACCCCTGTTTGCCTCAGTTTTCTCATCTGTAAAATGGCAATAATAACAGTACCTACCTCCCAGGGCTGATGTAAGGATCAAAGGAAGTAATAATTGTAAAATGCTTAGTACAGTGCCTGGCATATAGAAGGCATTACGTAAATGTTAGCTGTTATTACTATTATCATTAGGATCTAGTGACTTAAACTCTCAGTGCCAAAGGAACCCTCTAAGACTGGAGAGATAAATTGCCCATGTGCCTGGGCAGACACCACTTAACTCCAGGTTTTCCCCTATCAATGAAAGAGCAGGTCCAGACCAAATATTACTACTACTGCTATTAATAATTAACAACAGCCATAACAATAAAAACAATTCATCTTAAAGATGATCATCATCTTTCACAGAGCTTCTGGGGTAACCAAATTGTCCGATAAGAACCCTGGATCAGCCAATGCCAAGAGCTAGTGCTGACTCTTCCAAGAGTTCTATGACCTTGAACAAAACGTGTCTCTGGGACTTAGCTCCCTCATCTGTAAAAAGTGGGGCTGAAATAACTCATTTCTATCATGTTTCCCAGAGATCTAACATTAGTAATTAAAATTTGCAGTTTAAAGATCCTTTAAATAAAATTCTCTCTTGCATCTCATAACTGTGCAAGACAAGAAATGAAAGTAAAATTACTGCCAATTAACAGATGAGGAAATTGAAGTGCATAGAAGCCACCTCTCCAAAGTCATCCACCTCATAAGGGGCAGAGCCAAGACTAAAACCTGGATCTCCCATTCCAAGCCCAGTTTTCTTTCCTCTGTACCATATTGCTTCTCATGAGAATAAAAATAATAGCTGATATTTATGCAGTGCTTTAAAGGTTTGCAAAGCATTTTATTACATACATTATCTCATTTGAGTCCCACAGCAACCCTACGAGGTAGGTATTTCAAGAATTACCACTCCCATTTTACAGATGAGGAAACTAAGATGCAGAGACCTTTAGTCACACAATTATTAAGTGTCAAAGGGACAATCTGAACCCAGGTCTTTTTGACTCCCAATTTTGCATGCTCTCCATTATGCCATTCAGCTTCTGATCTATGCCCCAGGAAAGAATCAGTACAAAAGATTCAGTTTCCTCAAATGTTGTTTCTTCCTATCAAAAGCATTAGCTGCTGTGATTGGGACTAAAAGCCACAGAGCAGAAGCCACAAGCCTGTCATTCTCAGTCCTCTATCATCTCCTATTGCTGTTCAGTCATTTTTCAGTCATGTCCAATTCTCTATGACCCCATTTGGGGGTTTTCTTGGCAAAGACACTGGAGTACTTTGCCATTTCTTTCTCTAGCTCATTTGACAACTGAGGAAACTGAGGTAAAAAAAGGGCTAATGACTTGATGAGGGACACACAGCTAATAAGTATCTGCAGTCAGATTTGAACTAAGGAAAATGGGTCTTCCTGACTCCAGGACTAGTACTGTACCCACCATACCATCTGTCACCATGCTGTCCATCTGTCATTTCTCAGTGAACACTAAATCTTATGGAGAGGATCTGTTCCCGTGAGCTTCCTGAGACAAATGCAAAGACTCCTTGTATTCAGGCTGCCATGGGAAAGATCAACTGTTAGGTAAAAGGAAGGGGGAGGGAGGGAAGGCAGGGAGGTGCTTTAGGTACTTTTGTTTGAACTGAATCATTTCCCTCAACTATTTGAGGATGACCTGAGGCCACCTAGAGGGTGACATTCTTCTTCCAGGCCAAAAAGAAAATGTTGGCACATGCTGGAAGTAGGTAGCTGGAGGCATACAACACTCCTTCGGTAAAAGCACAGAGCTCTAATTCTGTTTGCTCCTGTTGCTAGCGAGAGACATGCACTGTATAATTAATACCACTGACCTGCCAGCTTTTGAAAAAAGTCTCAGACTGAATGGGTCAGAGCTTCTGAGGAAAGGTCTACAGCATAGTCCTTGGCTGGCGTCCTTTGCTACAATACAAGCAAGCAAGATTTTTTCGAAGGCAGAGCTGCCATTCATGGAAAATGGAGAGGGCCCAAATATACCTCATATTCTGGTTTTATGCAGATCCAAATCCTGTCATTTTTTTAAGTGGAGTTCATATATTCACAGAATATTAACACTAGAAGGAGCCTTAGACCTTACTTAGTTGAGATTCCTCATTACACAGATGAGGAAACTGAATCCTAAAGACGTAGACTATTTTGTCCAAGGACAAATATCTATTTACCACTAAAGCCAAGACTAGAATGGAGGTCTCCTGAGACACCTAGTCTGGCATTCGGAACTATACAGCACTGCTTCTTTGAAGGTCTTACATGACAATTATTTACTTGCAGACATGGATTTATCTAAGGCTAGAAGAGAGCGTTCTAGATAATGATACCCCTACAAGACGAAATGAGAGGTTACTTTCCCTGGTCTCCAAGGACATTTCACCTCATCCCTTGAGAACCATAATGTTTCCCTAGCAGTGATCCTATATGGAAATTCTGGGATCTTTTTCCTTCTTCTCAAATTAGACTTGGTTCCTCTTTAGGCAATGATCTCTGCCACAAAACTTGTGGCTAAATACAGGTTATACTTTTTCCATCTCCAAAAGTATAATACTTTTTAAAAAAATTAATTTTTGTTGATATCTTTTGCTTTTAAACCAAAATCAGGAAACATTCCTTAAGTACCTACTATGCCAGATACTATGCTAAGTAATGAGGGATACAAAAAAGGGCAAAAAATAATAATACCCACCCTCAAGATGCTCACAATATAAGCAGTTGCATTTCTTAGTATATCCTACCCCAGAATTTAAAAAAATATGAAAAGTTTTCAAAACAACCAATATATCAAAAGAGTCAAACATTATATGCCAAGTGTGGTCTGTATAATTTCATACCATTCAGTTTCAGTTGTTTGGTTATTGTTGTTATTATTTCCATCTATATTCTAGTAGTTACTGTGCACATTATTTTCCTGGTTCTGCTTACTTCACTGCATCAGTCCATATAAGTCTTTTCATGCTTCTCTGTATTTGTGACATTCATCATTTCTTATAGCAAAGTCATATTCCATTAGATTTACAAATCATAATTTGTATAGTCATTCACCAATTGATGAGCATCTACTTTGTTTAAAGTTTTTTGCTACCACAAAAAGTACTGTGATAATTATGTTGATGTATATGAGGACTTTCTCCCAAAGAATAAAGTTAATATCAAGATGAAGGGGTGAGGGGGAGAAGGCAGGAGGTAAGGATGAGGAGAAATACAGATGTATAAAGTATCTGCTGTCATCGGTTATTTCATTGCATTATGTTGCTGTCCTAAATATGTGCCCGGTCATATGTTCTGACAAGAACCTAGATTAGCATCTAATCCAAGTGCTTCACATTCAATTCAATTCACATACTAAGTGCCAGACACCATGAAAGGCTTTGAGATTTATAGAACATAATCTCTGCCCTCAAGAAGTTTCTATTCTGCTAAAGATACACAATGTCTACATAGGAAAGTGAATGTAAAGGGTGAAGGGGGGGCTGGTAAATGTTTAACAACCAGGTCTTTAAAATATAAAAATGTACACATGACACACTTTTAAGTTTTATCTGTGTTAATATCATCTCCATCATTCTTAAGTGCAGATAATCAACAAGACAACAAATCAAGATCTAATTTTGTAGTGCTTTGTCTGTTTCCAAAGTGTAGATACTCTTATGGATATTTAACAATGGTTCTCCTAAACCAGTACAAGCTGAGTCTAGCAAACCCCTGGACAAACCCCTAAAAAGGGAGAATATCCTGAGGAAAGTTCTCCTACAGAAAGGGGTACCCTCCATTGTCCTGTTTATCAACAGGACTAAACCTGAAGAATGGATAAAAATGGAGAGGAGAGTGGAGCCAAGAAAATTTGTTAAGACATTATTATAAGAATCCAGTCACGTGGTGATGGGAACCTTTACTATGATGGTAAAATGAGGGAGGTGGCTGTGATGACCTTCAATCTCCCTTTGCACTCTAAACTTATAATCTTACAGCTCTAGCAAAGAAAAGAGAGATCCTACTTTTCTCCTGTTTTCATAAATATGAAAAACTCTTATTTGGTTACAGATAATAGATGAGGTTGGCTTGTTTAATAGGTTGAGAATTGTCAACTGGACAGATTCTTCTCCTAAAATATAGTCCTTTCCAGGCAGAAAGAACTATTGAGCAACCCAACTTCACAACAAAGTTCATAGAATTATATTTTTAAAAATTGAACATGATCTATAGAATGGGAGGATTTGTGAATGGCAATGATTCAGTATTGGCACAGTCCCTGCAGACAGATGTTTTTGGCTTTGTCTACACAGCAAGACTGCTAATTCAAAAGTTTTTTCTAAAAAATCTATGTTAATCCATTGGTTGTAAAGAGGCACTCCAGTACAAGGTTATGGATTTGAGGTCAGTATTTAGGTTCAGTCCCCAGATTTGTTACTACCTGTGTAATCTTGGGGAAGTTATTTAACTTCTCTGGGTCTCAGTTCCTCCATCTATAAAATTAGGGATAGTTGCCTCTAGGTGACTTCCAAGTCTGTTCTAGTATTGAACCTATGATCCCATGAACAAGCAAAACCTTCTACAGAAAGTCTTTCATTACCCTCCCTTCCCTGCCCCAACTGCTACTGCCCTCCATCCCTAAATTACCATATATTTATTTATTTTTTATTTTGAGTATGTGTATGTATACGTATGTGTATGTGTATGTGTGTATATGTGTATGTGTATGTGTATGTATATGTATGTATGTATGTGTATGTGTATATGTATATGTATGTGTATGTGTATGTGTATATGTATGTGTATATGTATATTTGTATATGTATATGTATGTGTATGTGTATATGTATGTGTATGTGTATATGTATGTAATAGTCCTTCTGGTAAGGCTTAAACTGGTTGCCTTGAGAGGAGCCTAAGTCACAAAAGACCCTGGGAATTGTTTTCTTCCCAACTTAGGAAGAGAAGAAACTAATGATTTATCAGGATTGAAGGTTACAATTTTCATCATAGTGGGAGTTTCACATGATCTTTTAAGAGAGGAAAGAGGTTGAGAACATGGGGCAGCAATATCAATATCAGCAATTTCTCCTCAAATTCACACCTACAAGAGAAACTGTGACAGGCAAAAAGCTAGTGGGGCAAGCAGCAAGGCACAGGACAACAATTTTTCCCTGTTAAAGATTCACCAGACTGATCTTTCTCATAGACGCATGGAGTTAACCCTGTCCCTTTTATCTCTTTGTGACCTTTTCTTTGCTCATGGCATGAGTGCTGGACAGCTCTGGGAGCCACATAGGAGAGAGTGAACTTTCCTTTGGCAGAGCTGGGATCCCGTTCTAACCAGGGGAATAATCAGAAGGCATTTATATGTTTCAAAAGTATACTCACAAAAACAAAATTAATTACTATAAACCTGGGTCTTTTCAGTTTGCCCAGGGGTGTTCTGGTGAATGTTTTAACAACTAGCTCTCTGGAAAATATATATGTGACATATTTTAAAATTCAATATGTATTAATGTTTCTTCCATCCCTTTCTTAAATCTAGAAGATTAACAAAACAATAACGTAAGCTCTGATTTGTCTGTTCATTTCTGACATGTAAATGCTCCCTCTGAAATTTTAGCAATTGGTTATTGCTACCAGCTGGTCAGAGCTGGCTCCAAAACTTCTCTGAATCTGCCTCAAAAAGATCACAAACAACATCTGGTGCAGAGTCTCCTAGTGGTTATTTTTATACATGCTTTTGGTTTCTCCAAGACAAAGCAAGCTTCTTGAGAGCAGGCACTATTATTTTTGTCTTCATATTTCCATCACCTTGCACAGTGCCTGGCAAAAGGCAAGAGGTGGACACTTAATAAATGCTTGTTGATTAATCCATGATACCAAACAACAGACATTCTTAATTGGTATCTAATTAAACTTTCTAGCCATGACTTGAGTTCTACTACATGCAAGGAGCCATAAAGTCTAACTGATCAGTTTTCACAGTGCTACTGCCACACTGCCTTGCAAACCAGACCTCCAAGAGCCATGGCTAGAAGGAGCTATACTACTTAGGTCCAATTCCTGCCCCGGACCCTGCTTTTTCCATCTTCTATCCCTGGGGATGGAACCCCAAACCAAAACACTCTCTCTTAACCATCCCTTTACTGTGTTTGTTGTCTTCCCTTGTTAAAATGTATGCTCCTTGAGGGCAAGAACTATCTCTCACTTTTGTATTTATATCCCTAGTGCATAGCACAGTGAGTCATAATGAAGTATATTAATAAATGTTTTTTTTTTCATTAATTCTTTCTGTCATTGATTCATTCAACCACAGGATCTTTGTACCTAGAAAAGACTCCATCCCTATCCCCACCCTAGGCACATTTCTTCTCTACTGAGACTTTGCTGCCAGGACCAGGTGAAAGTGACAGTTTCTTCAAAGCATAGCAGTGGATTCAAACAAACTAAAGATTTCCTTGCTTCATCTAAGCTGCTGGAAATCCTTCAGTGGAAGGGACACTCTTGAGTTCATTTCCCTTGCTCATCAAAACCACCTTGTGAGGCAGAGATGACAAGTGGCATTATCCCCATCTTACAGATGAAGGAACTGGGGCTCAGAGAAATTAAGTTCCTTATTATAGCAGTCAAACTGCTAATGTCAGAGGTGGGATCTAATCTGACTCTGGTATTTTTTTCACTATACCACCTTGCCTCAGAAAAACATCCCTCCCAAGCAGAAACCTGCCATTTGTACTCTCCTCTCAGGGTACTTTGCTAGAGGAATGTTTTATGTATGTGGCTCTTAGAAATGAGAAGATTTTAAGATGCCTGTTAAGAGACTGCATCTCCCCTGAAGCTCATCCCTTTTCTCAATCAGATTCTCTATCAATCTAACCTGAAGAGCCAGAAATAATTCCCTTAGAAAGAAAGGGGATGAAAAAAAATCATTCTCCTTAGGTCAGCTTTCTCCTTGTCTCCAGGTGAAGTAAAATTGGCACCTTGGCAATGACATTAGGAGACATTTGATTGACCTTTGTTCCTCTCTGTGATCTCCCAAAAGAAGGTGTGGAATCAGTTGATGCCTTATTGCACTTAGAACTCAAGTGCAGCGTGGTGGACAGGAATAAAAACAAAGAGATGGATTTTAATTATCTACCCACCCATGGACAAATTTTATTAAGAACCTGCTGTGTATGATGTACTTTGTTAGGTGGTGGGTATGCCAGTGTGAAATAGTGGAAAGAATCCTGGGTTTATATTTGGAAGACATTGGGTTGAAATTCCAGGACTCCAGCTTACTGCCGGCATGACTGTGGATAAGTCATTCGCCTCTTGGTTTGCTCATTTGTAAAGTAAGATAGTGGGACTAGTTGACTTCAAAGGTCTTCTTCAGCTTGAATTCTAATATCATAATCCTAATAACAGATATAATTCTGCTTTCAAGTTGCTTACAAGAAGTATAGCAAAGTGCCAAGGGAATTTTCCTGACCATGGTCTAACCATTCAACCTTCCTAATATATAAACTTCAATAGCTCTTTATTACCACTATGATCAAATACAAACTTCTCAGTTTACCATTTAAACTGCTTTACAACCTGGCCCCTTCCTACACACTATGGCCCTCTACCCACTCTCTGGTCTGCCCATTCAGGCCCACTTATCATTCCTTACACGTTACATCATGCCATCTACCCTCTCCACACCTTTGCAATGACTAGTCCCCTTTCCGGGAAGGTTCTCCTCCTCCCTTCCACCTCTTGGAGTTACTGGCTCCCTTTAAGACTCAGTCTTTCCTGATCCTCCTGGCTACTAGTGTCTTCCCTCACTGTCCCACCCCTTTTTCCCCCATAAGATTATTTAGTATTTCTTTTTTTTTTTGTCTTTTTGGAGGGAGGAAGGCAGGACAATTGGGGTTAAGTGACTTGCCCAAGGTCACACAGCTAGTAAGTGTTAAGTGTCTGAGGTCAGATTTGAACTCAAGTCCTCCTGACTCCAGGGCCAGTACTCTACTCACTGCAACACCTAGCTGCCCCCTAGTATTTCTTTTGTACTTAATCTATGTATATTGAAATATGTACATGTTGTCTCTCCTTGACAGAATGTAAGTTCCTTGAGGGCAGAGACTCTTTCACTGTCTTTGGTATCCCTCGGCACAGTGCCTGGCCTGGCTCTTAATATATGATTATTGAACCTCTAATGGATGTTATATTACAAGCTTTCTCAGTGGGTGGGGGAGGGGCTGGGAGGAAGGCTAGAATTCAAAACCGAATTTTTTCTTTAATGTTAAATTTTTTATGTTAATTTTTTAAATTTAGATGCTTGTTGATTGATGGATTGGTTGTTTGATCATTTCAGCTGTGAAATGACATACTCTATTTGGAGTTTTTTTGGCAAAGATACAGGAGTGGTTTCCCATTTCCTTCTCCAGTTTGTGTAATAGATGATGAAATTGAGGCAAACAGGGTTAAGTGACTTGCCCAGGGTCACACAGCCAGGAAGTGTCTGAGGTCTGATTTGAACTCAGCTCTTTAGCTCTTCCTGACTCCAGATCTGGCACTCTGTGCATTATGGCACCACCTAGCTGCCTGATGGATTAGTAGAAGAGCTAAAGTATGTGTGTAAATAATAAACCCAGAAGGGGGCATAGGATAAACACTATTTAAGTCTCACAAAGTGTTATGAGTATGAGGGCTTTTCTGGATCTAACATTCTGACTATTGACTATCTCAAATGAAGAAGGTTTTCATGTATAGACCTGGGTTTGCTGTGGAAACAGAAAGAAATGTTTATTTTCAGTATACTAGTCCCACTCATTCACTTCATAAATGAGGAAACACAAACCCAGAGCAGTGCAGTCATTTCTCTTAAATCACACAGCAAATTCAGGCCTAGATTTTAGACCTCCAGATGTCTAGGTCTGTGTAAAAAGTTCAGTATAACATGTGAAAAAATTCACTATAACCTGCGGGTTGATGGAAAAGAGAAAGGAGGAGATTTGCTTCTCCTCCCCAGTAATCCATAAAATATCCAAACATCTGCTGAGTAGAAGCCAGGCTGAGCCGAGCTAATAGCTCCTTTAAGGAAGATGAGCTCCAGGAGCAGAGTAAGGAAAACTACTAATAGCTAACATTAATATAGTGCTTTAGAAGGGGCGGCTAGGTGGTGCAGTGAATAGAGCACTGGCCCTGGAGTCAGGAGGATCAGAGTTCAAATCTGGCCTCAGACACTTGACACAAAAACTAGCTGTGTGACTTTGGGCAAGTCACTTAACCCAACTGCCCTCCAAAAAGCAAAAAAAAAAAAAAAAATATATATATATATATATATATATATATATA
>CM053596.1:177933273-177950791 GCA_028646575.1 Pseudocheirus occidentalis | reverse complement strand
GAGCTAGTGTCAGGTGCATCTTCCTGACTCCCAAATCCAACATTACATAGCACTGCCTGTCTTGATATTGGTGAACAGCCAGATCGCTGACTTGAAGACAAAGCAATGGCTTTTGAAGACTGAAAGTCAAGTGTTACTTTAGGAGGAATCATAAAACTAAGACTGTAATTCCCAGGGCTATCTATTTACCCAGACTGATGTTAACATTACCCATCTCTTCACTCAAAGGAATAATCAGATTTCATAGCAGTTTATACCCGTGTCAACAGGGGAACCATTCCACAGAGTATGCGTGGGGATGAGCATGTGTTCTGGCCTCTTGCTAAACAATATTCATGACCTTTTGGCTCCTACTGATCCTCAAGGGTCCCACTACTAGAGGCTATGTTGAAGATAATTAGTAAAAATGCCAGGAAGAACCATTCCCTCAATACAGCTTAAGATCTACCCTAAACTACTCTCTCCCTCTGTCTCTCTCTCTCTCTCTTTCTCTGTCTCTGTCTGTCTCTGTCTCTGTTTCTCTCTGTCTCTCTGTCTCTGTCTCTCCTCTCTGTCTCTTTCTGTCTCTGTTTATCTCTGTCTGTCTCTGTCTCTCCTCTCTGTCTCTCTGTCTCTGTCTCTCTTTCTCTCTCTCTCTCCTTCTCTCTCTCTGTCTCTTTCTGTCTGTTTCTCTCTGTCTTTCTGTCTGTCTCTGTCTGTCTCTGCTCTCTGTCTCTCTTTTCTGTATCTCTCTGTCTCTCTTTCATTCAGCTGTTCTTTTGGTCACATCCAATCAGGGGTCCCTTGAAATTCCAGAAAGGGAAAAGAGGTGATTCTGCTCCCTCTCCCCTTTCCTCCCCAGCAGCCCTATTGTAGCCCCGAGCAAGCACATAGCAATGGGGATTAACATGGGACCTCAAGTTTCCTTCTGCTTTGAGTTTCTTTTCCTGAGCACAAGTTACTAAAAAGTCATCTTGAGAGACAGACATTTCCAGACTCATGAATTCAAGAAGCCCAGAGAGCTTGGATCAGGACTGCTCTCCCAGTGGGAGGTGCTTCCTACAATTAGGCTCTTCTTGGGAGAAGATGGCCACTGCAAAGAGGAGAACCCAGTTGAAAGGAATAAGACAACCTAAGCCATTCCTGGGTGGCCCAAGGACTGGGACTTCATATGTGTGAGCGGTCAGCTCATAGAGCTCCAAGGGAAATGTGAGCTTTCAGGAAATGTCAGCACCCCCACAAGTCTTAGGAGAATCTTCATCTCCTGGGACAGTATGATAGAAATGGTAGATTCTTGCTTAATCTTTTAAAAATTTGTAAATACGTGCTTAAGAGTCTTTCATTCTGTAAGCATCCTTTTTATATTAAAAGAAATAATAACTATTCTATACCTAATATCGACTACTTTGTAGAGTGATTCACTTTCTAAAAAGTACCCTGTTAATCTTTTTGGGGGAGACCATAGGCATGATCCATGAGCCTTGGTGAAGAGATTTTCTTTGATGCTGGGGTAGGAGTAATAAGCAAGAGAGTTCAAGGAAAACCTATTTTTTCCTCTCCTCCAGGACTCAATGCTCTCAGTGCAAAGTAGGAATCCTGCATAGGAATGAGGTCCTTTGGGGGTGGGGGGAAAGGGAGTTTACCACATTTCTCTTATGCATGTATTATATTCAAAGAGGGGGAGAGAAAATTTAAAACTTATGTATATTAATGGTGAAAACTAAAACTAAATAATTTAATAAAAAAATAAAGCATAAGTTTTATCTCCCCCATTAATCCCTTATGTGCTCAAAGGGAGGGTGGGGGTGGAGAGATCAGTGTTCTAGTATAGTGCATTGCAGGCAGTAGGCACTTAATAAATGATCAGTGGACAAATGCATTTGGAAGCTTTCAGAAACCTAGCTCTTTTTTCCTAGGTCAAATAATCTCCTGAATATTGACTCTATGACCTAGATAAGGCAGAGCCTGCATCACCTAAACCCAGATAGCCTTTTCCTTTTAGAAGTGAAAGGGGCACTCATTCTGCTCTCCAGAGAGATAACAAGATTCCTTTACAATTCAATCCAGCTAAATTCCAGTTGAAAAGGTTGAACATGAATGCATTTGATGAGCACTAAGTCTCAGAATAAGGAGAAGGTAGTTCAGTTGTCCTTTATCTCCCCTTCCCTTAGGAGAGAGAAGTTCCTACCAAGTCTTCCTCGAATCTCATCCCTTTCTGGACCACATCCCCCCACCCCCAACCCTCCAGGATGGGTTCACTGGGTAGGACAATGGCCTAGACACTAAATCAGAGTCAGCATTTTTCCCTCCTTGCATTCTTCTCTTGCTTTAAGAGATTTTGTATTTATTTAGATCATCAATAGATTTTTGTTGTTATTATTACCAACTGCCTACATTTTCCTTGGCTACAGGAGTCAGGCAGTTCAGTGCAATGACAGGGAAAAACCAGCTGTCAGCAGCTCTTCTATTGAAGAGGCACCAGGGACTCTGCTTGATAAAGAAATTCCCTGAGCTGCAAGGTTTAATTTAGACTTTTCCACTCATTTACTGGGTGATTTTTATAAGTTATCTAAATTCTCTGGGCCTTACCATATTCACCTCCAAATTGAGCTTCTCCCCCAGCCCATGGAAAATGCTGATTAAATAAATAATTCTTAAAATATTTAGTGTGGCTGTGATAAGATTGGGTTTGCAAGGCCAGCACACTTCATACTGTTTGTCATCAATAAACATTTATTGAGAGCCTACTATGTGCCAAGGACTGTGCTAAGGGCTCTTTCCTCCTGGCTACTTTAAATGCAATTAGAATAAGTTACCACCAGATATAGCACAGTGTCTACATACAGCATGTACTAAATGAAGGTTTGTTGACTGACTGAATGATGTAGTTGGGACAGGAGTACACAGGATTGACAAAAGCCTACAATACTGTATATGTGTGTAAAGGTGCAAAATGAAAGATGCATTTTACTATATCTTAGTAATGAATTTTAATGACAGGAAATAGTATTTTCCATGGGATGTAGTCATTTATTTTTTGGTAAATGAAATGTCCACATAGCTCAGTGGTTAGAGAGCCAGTCCTGAAGTCAGAAAGGTCTGGGTTTAAGTTCTGACTCTAACACATATGAGGCTGTGTGACCCTGGGCATGTCACTTACCCTCTCAGTGACCCTGGCAATTCCCAGTTACTGTTCTGCTTTGACAGAGGGAGTTTCTACCCTGGGAGTCCCTAACACCGATTAAAACAGGTCTGGTTCAAGTCAAGTGGCACATGTAGAAGCAGTGTCCTGGGTTCAAATCCTGCCTGCCGTGTACTGCCTAATGCAAATAGTTTTATTTCTTTGGACGTTAGTTTTCTCGCTTATAAAATTGTCAGTCCAACTTCCAAAGTCACTTCCAGCTTGAATTCTGCGGCGCTGCGAGAGCAACCCAACCACCAATGGCACATATTAAATACCGAGGGATGCAATTCTGAAACTAAGCCTAGAATAAAGAATTTCTCTTCGGCGGGCAGTTAGGCGGCGAAGTCTGTGAAGCCCTGGACTTGGAGTCAGGAAGGCTTGAGTTCAAATTCTACTTCAAGCACTTACTTAGCTGTGGCACCCTGGGCAAGTCACTAGATCCCTCTCTGGCTCAGTGCACACATCTGTAAAGCACCTATTTCACAAGGGTGTTGCAAAGATCACTTAATGTACTTTATTTAGAGCACTCTGCAAACCTGAAGGCACCATGCAAATGCCTACTATCATCCCTCCTTGTTATCATTATTTGTTACTATTTATTATTATTATTCTTAGCTTTCCAGCAGTTGGATTGCAGTGGCTTGGCCTTAGCTTCATGACCTGAAGCACTAGGCTTCCCATATACCGTTCACTTTTGAGGATACCCGGTAAACACAAGAAAGACAAGCTAAGCCCCCTCCTTGTGGGAAGTAGAGGACTCAGGGAACTACACAACTCCTCCTCCAGACCCTTCTGCTTCAAGCTCCTTCTTAGAACTAAATGGAGAGGAAGGATAAGGAGAGTCCTTGGGACAGTTCAAATTTCCACCCTGTGCCGCTGTGTAAGAACCAAGGCCCCTCATCTCAAGGGCTTTCACAATCAGTAAATACCATCTGTGTCGAGCTGAAGGAAAAGGGCTGACAAAACTTGCCAACATCTGAACCCTGGCATTCAGAGAACCTAGATTTCCTCAGAATGATCATTAATTCAGTGCACTTATTAAAGCCTCTATCTAACCTAAGGAGGAGGAGAAAATAAGTGAATTTTACTCTCCTCATGAAGTTTTTAACAAAAGTTGTCAAAGTAATTAAGTACCTCACAGTTTACAAGTACTATTAAAACAGAACCTTCTAGTCTGGAAGAATGTGTTACATGTGGCCATGGAAAACAACTTTCTTTCTTTCTTTTTTTTTTTTTTAAAGCAACTGATATTTAATTTCTTTCCTGTTTCCCCCATCAGCCCCCATCCCTGGAACACTTATTTTGTTTAATGTCAAGTTCTGAAATAAATCAAAATTAGGAACTGAGGAATAAAGGGTTTTTAATTGAGATAACAGGATAACAAATCTGCTACCCTGGGTGTTGTCCCATGTTGCCAAACCAGAGACCCATGATAAAGGTTTTTATACCTATGGGAGTGATGGGTGATGGAACCTGGAGCCCCTAAAAGGTCTTTGAAAGCAACCCAGTCCCCGAATTTTCCCTTATATTCAGCAGCCCATATCTCCTGCACCTCGATACAAGGCCACTGGCCCACCTAGATCACCTAATTAACTTGACATTTCTTTCACTGTAGCTCTCCCCAGCAGTCTACCCCAGACTACTTGTATATACAAACTACTCTTTAATTCCATTTTGATTACCTAATCAGCCTACTTGATAGTGCTTTTAAATTGCACCTGGCCCACCCCAGACTACTTACCACTCCTTAATCCATCTAGATCCTTTCACTGCTCTTTTTGTATATAAGCATCAGTCTCACTTACATTAAACTGCAGGTTCACTAGGGATCCTGCCCACCCCTATTTGCCTTACAATAAACTGCCCCTTGACTGGAAGACAGTTTGAGTTCCAGAATTCATTCCATGCAGACCCCCACCCTGTACCCTAACATTTGGGGTTCCCAGCAACCCCCAAACTGCCTCAGGAGGACAGGACGAAGAATTAATATTGGGTAGCAAGGCCTGGTCTTGAGACCCCAGTTGCCCTGGGCAATCTGAATAAGGAAAATCTACTTCATTCTGGCTGTTTTGCCCTTCATGTCATAAATCCCTAAGGAAGGGGTAAGGGCATCAGAGGCTTTGGTCTGGCTCAGGCTGGCTTTGTGTGCAAGGAAAGGCTGTAGGGTAGGCTCTTAAATTGTGGCTCAGTTCAACCTAATGTTCAAGGACATTACGGAAATTCTGGCATTGCTAGCATGATTAAAAGATAGTGACAGTTAACCTCACATTTAGTATTAACAATTTTTCTGTCAGTTTTTATAAGATGTTCAAAAGTTCTAAATCCAAAATTCTTTTCTGCTGTAGTCAAAACCAAAAACATTTGTTTGTGTTCTTTCTGATTTCTCACCTTGCTAAAGTCAATTGTGCAATCCCAAATTACAGCCTCAGGTTGAGATGGAAATTTTGCTCAAGTACACAGACAAAATGCTGTTCTTCTGAAGAGCTAAATTCAGCTAGATAAAAGCCTAAAAGCTCTGTATACCAAATAGTCCCAAAGCCCTTAGTCCTTGGCTGACCTCAAAGGCCCCAAATGCAGGTGACACACTGATAAATAAGAGGAACTGGATGGTCGTGAAGAAACTCTGACTCTTAATATTCTTTAGAGAAATCATACAACAGAATTCACAAAACTATTAATGAGAGAAATTATACAAATTATCAGAACAGTTTTCACACAATCTGACAGCAATTGGAAACACCCTAGTGCCAGGTACAAAGATGCTTTTAGGTTTTTGTGCACTCCAGTGTCTTATCGTCTTACAAAGTAATACTCCGTATTAGCAAAGAAAGGTTTTCCAGGGAAGACCTATGACATCTTTCAAGTAGGAAGTTGTAGTTCTTCTGTGAGGAGACTTAAGGAATGGGGAAAGAGGTTGGAGGAAGGCAAGAGTCCCAGCTTAGGCAGATCTGGAGGGACTGAAATTTAAACATTTTTTAATCATTTCATGGAACCCAAATTAAGAGTAGGCTTGGTACAGTGAGAAAGTGTCTGAACTAATTAAAAATGTATTGTTCTTATGAAACCCAGAAAGAGTCCTAAATTAAAATGTGAAGTCTATAAGTCTTTTTCCCAGGATCCTAACACAAAGCTTACTCCTTTTTCCTTAAACAAAATAAGGTTCAAATTAAAAACA
The DNA here is from genome assembly GCA_028646575.1 of Pseudocheirus occidentalis. Taxonomy (NCBI): domain Eukaryota; kingdom Metazoa; phylum Chordata; class Mammalia; order Diprotodontia; family Pseudocheiridae; genus Pseudocheirus; species Pseudocheirus occidentalis. The sequence goes on along the minus strand of CM053596.1, from coordinate 177,944,453 downwards.
TACAGGCAGAATGGTTACACAATGCCAACTTAAAACAAAGCAGGCGGGAATGACTTTGGGTAGGTATGGTTCCCTAGCACTCCACTAGCCTACGGGTGAAGCATACCTACCCAAAGTGGGAACCACTTTGTATTAACATTATGCCACCATACTATGTGTTTTTAAATGTTTTCTGATTTCCAGTGCCATCTCTCTGACATCTGAACATCAGTAGTTCTTTGTTCAGGGCTGTCCTGAACTGGACTTAGGCCACATGCTCTATCCCTTAAGCTAAGCTAAAGTAACTACCTAAGATCACGCCACAAATTAATTGTGGAGCCAGGATTAGAACCAAGATATCTCCCTAAGACACTCAACTGGACATGCTGCCTGATACAGCAAATATGGAGAAGACAGGGTTCTCTAGAGATTTCATCTTATTATATTGAGTTTTGGTGTGTATTTTTTTTCTTGAAGGGGGAAGGCATTGCAATTGGGGTTAAGTGACTTGCCCAAGGTCACACAGCTAGTAAGTATGTCAAGTGTCTGAGATGGGATTTGAACTCAGGTCTGCCTGACTACAGGACCAGTGCTCTATTCACTGCGCCACCTACCTGCCCCCTCATCTTACTATATTGTGAACAAAATTACAGCAATTTCCAAATTATTAAGCTGTTGCCACAAAGAAGAAGCCAAAAGATACTAGACACTGGATCTCCCTGCCAAGCAAAGGTAAACATGGAAACCAAGGACCATCCTAGGTTAGGGCATGGATTCATTTCTAAAACATGTATCAAAGGAGGGTAGATGATTACAAAAAGTATCATGTCACAAAATAATAAAGCATAACTGAGATGGAAATAGGATAGATTTTAGTAAAGGAACCTAACATTGATAAAGGCTGACCTTGGCCAGGCAACCCTGACTTTTTTTGATAGCAAACAGATATGAAATGAAAGAGATATCCAGATGTTTCTAAAGTGATCTATCTCTTTCATTTGTTACAATAATGTATTTGGACCCTACACCTCACTGTTCTGTGTAATATATGAGAGAGTGGCAATGATATTTAAGAAAATGAAATAAGGAGGGTCATTTGTGCCCTGTGCTTGAGCACTTAACAGATTTTTTTCATTCATTCATTCTAAATAGCCAAGAAGCAAATTAGCTATCCTCTCACTTCCCTATCTCTTCGCTGCCCATTCCCCAGTCATCCTTCTCACTAATCAGTGCTATCAAAGAGCATCCAAAGCAAGGAAGAGCAATCAAGAATTAATTCAAAGAAGAATGGCATAGAAATACATAAAAACTTATCAAAGATGAAACTCCAAAAAAGGAAACAAAAATAAAACCTAAGGGGGCGGCTAGGTGGCGCAGTGAATAGAGCACCGGCCCTGGAGTCAGGAGTACCTGAGTTCAAATCCGGCCTCAGACACTTAACACGAAAAACTAGCCGTGTGACCTTGGGCAAGTCGCTTAACCCTCCAAAAAGCAAAAAATAATAAAAAAAATAAATAAAATAAAATAAAATAAAATAAAATAAAACCTAAGGTTTGGGGAATCTACACACAGACATACCTAGACCCATGACTAAGAATATGTCTCTGAAAAAAAAAGTATCTCATAATTTTTTTTTAGTAAGATAGGTTTGAAAAAGGAGGGGTGGAATAGCATTGTTCACTAAGAAGATATATTCATTTGAGAAAAATCAAGAACCAGAGGAATTAAAAATTATGTAGAACATCTGGATAAAGAAAAAAGGAGGCAGAAAGAGAAGGGATATTGTCAGTTGAATATACTGCAAGACCATCTGGACAGAAAGAGGAAATAGATGAGAAATTTGGAAAAGAGATCACAAGCTTGGCATAGAGACATGATATAGTATCCAGACATCATCTTCAGGAACTTTCTCCTCTCTCTCTCTCTCTCTCTCTCTCTCTCTCTCTCTCTCTCTCTCTCTCTCTCTCTCTCTCTCTCCCGCTCTCTCTCCCGTTCTCTCTCTGTCTCTGTCTCCCTCTCTGTCTCTCTGTCTCTCTCTCTCTCTGTCTGTCTGTCCCTCTCTCTCCCTCTCTCTCTCTGTCTCTCTCTCTGTCTCTGTCTCTGTCTCTGTCTCTCTCTCTCGCAACCCAAAGGAGAACAGTGAATGATTTCTTGGTTTTACCTAATGATAATTTCATGCCTCATAAAGTAGATTAATTAATGAGTGAAACTGATATAATGGACTTAATTCTTACCAACAAAGTAAAACCTGTTGGGGTAGAAATGACTAGAACTTAGTGTGTGATAGAATGACCAATCCATCTTAAAATTTGTGATGAAGAAGAAAACCAGAGATAGTCTAACACACACAGATGTTCTGAGAGCAGATTTCAAAGGGTTCAGAGAAAGGAAAAATTAGATTCCATGCACTGAAATTCTATATGGGATATCAGTCCAGGAGAGATAAAAAAATTTTCAAAAATAAAATTCTGAAATCACAGAGAGAAACCATTCTGAAAAGAGAGAAGTGTCTCAAGAAAACAATGTAGAACAATGCAGACACACAGGGAACTAATCATTTGACTTAGATTTAAGAATAAATGTGCATAAAATAAAAGGACAGATAGGACAGATTCAAAAGCAGGACACAATCCTTTTAAAGTGGTGTCAGATTAATTCAAAGAAGAATGGCATTTAAATACATAAAAAAATTATCAAAGATGAAACTCCAAAAAAGGAGCAAAAATAAAACCTAAGGTTTTGGGAATCCACACACAGACATACATAGACCCATGACTAGAATATGGCTTGGAAAAAAAAATTTATCTCATTATAATGTTTTTTAGTAAGATAGGTTTTATAAGGATAAAGCTCATAATGGACTGATGCTGATGATGAAAGGTAATAATAAAAAACAGAATTTTTAGCTATATTAAGGAAAGGAGGGGATCAAATAAGGCCTAAGACTTTTGCTTGGACTGAATGAAACATTGATAACTAATAAAAAAAAAGAAAGCAAACTTGTTCAATCTTGTTTGTTTTCTCTGTCAAAGAGAATCATCTTTGGACAGAAAAGGGCAAAACACAAATGGCTAATATTGATTTGATACTGAAGAATAAGACATAGCAAAAGAATGCCTAGTTATCCTTGATAAGCCCAAGTTATCAGGTCCAAATGAACTATATTTTTGGATGCCAAAAAACTGGCAGATATTAGAGCTGAACAAGTCAATCATTTTTTTTAAGAGAATGGAGCAGGGTGTTGTGCATGTCTCAAGTTCCCTCTGTGAATGACCAGACCTAATGGAATGACTTTAGGAAAGTCACTTAACATCTCTTGGTCTCATTTGTCCCATCTATAAAATGAAGGTTGGATTAGATGGCCTCCAAGGTCTCTTTTAGCCCTAGATCTAAGATCCTATGGCTATCCTTAAATTTGAACAAAACTTATGACATTCTCTTAGATTTTTCCCATGGAAAAGATGGAGAGATGTGGGCTATACATTAGTACAGGGAGACAGATTAAGTGGCTGGACCAAAACAGTAGTCATTGATCATTCAATGTCAAGTTAAAAGGCTGGCCCAGTGTCCCTTAATATTTTAATCAATGGCTCAAAGAAGGATACAGATGTCATGTTTATTAAATCTGGGGAAGGCATAGAGCTGGGAGGAATAGCCAACATGATATATTGAGATCCATACAGATCTTGATAGATTAGGCTTGGGTTCATTGTAATAAGATGAAGTTTAAAAGAGCTAAATGCAAAGTCTTACTTTGGGGGTCAAAATGGCAATTTCACAAGCACAAAATAGGAAAGTTGTAGCTAGGCACCAGTTAATATGAAAAAAAAATTGAAGGCTTTAAAAGATTACCAGGTCCATCTAAGTCAACAGTATGAGACAACAACCCAAAGAAATGCTATGTAGTCCTGGCCTAACCTAAATTAAGAGAGTCAAAGCATCTGAAATGAGGAGGTAATGGTGCTGCTGTAGTCTACTCAAGTCATCAGACCACCTGTGTTTTGTACTGGATACCATATTTTAGTGTGGGTCTAAAAATTGTCCAATTTGCAATAAAAGGCAACTAAGGCAAAGCTTCCAAGTCAATAACCATTTATTAAAGGAATATGGCCCAATTTAATGAATGGGACCTCAGATCTTCCTCATGATATGAAATGCCCCCTTCCTTCAAGACTTATGTTTTATAGTGCTTAAGAGTCAGATGATATTGAAACAGAGTAAAACACAGGATTTCATTGGTTGACAGACTTATACCTTGACATTCCAAGAAGGCCAATAAGGGCTGGTCAATAGACCAGTAAACAAAGCACTTTTTTATAGCCCTTAGGACATAGTTCCAAATTGCTCTCCAGAATGGGTGGATCAGTTCACAACTCCACCAACAATGCATTAGTGTTTCAATTTTTCCATATCCTCTACAGCATGGCCAAGTGTGCATGATGACAAAGCAAGGCAAGAGACATCTGCTGGCCAAATATGGGTCATTTTCTCAGTTGGGCAATAGAGAGGGATGATGAAGAGCAGAAGGATGACAATAAGTTGGGAAGGAGGAGTGGTTTTCCCTAACCGTGGGTAATCTGTACCATGATGGTCTCAGTCATTTACTCATCAAGAAAGAAATGATGGAAGTCCTCTAGTAAGTTTCCTGTGGTTAAGTAAATTTTTAACTAACTATTAAAAATTTTGGGGCATAATATATGAAAGAATCTGTCTAACCTTGTCTAATTAATGTAAGATATGCAAAACAATATTAATCAACAAAAGGTCCAGAATATCAAAGGGAACTAATGTAAAGAAATGCTAGGGAAGGTGGCCTAACCATACCAGATTTTAAACTGCATTATGAAGCAGCAGTTATCAAAACTACTTGGTACTGGCTGAGAAATACAGTGGTAGATCAGTGGAATAGATTAAGTTCACCAGACACGGCAGTCAATGACAATAGTAAGCTACTTTTGACAAACCCAATGACCCTTGCTTCTGGAATAAAAATTCACTATTTAACAAAAACTGCTGGGAAAACTGGAAAATAACATGGCAGAAACTGAGCATAGACCAATATCTTACACCATATACCAAAATCAAGTTGAAATGGGTGGATGATCTAGATATAAAGGCTGATATTGAGAGAGCAATCTGAGCAATCTGGGAGAGCAAGGAATAGTTTACCTGTCAGATTTATGGAGAAGGGAGGAATTTATGATGAAAGAAGAGATAGAGACCATTAAGAAATGCAAAATGGATAATTTTGATTATATTAAATTGAAAAGTTTTTGTACAAATAAAGTTAATGTAACCAAGATTAGGAGGGAAGTGGGAAATTGGAAAAGAAGTTTTACAGCCAGTGTCTCTGATAAAGGCCTCATTTCTAAAATATATAGAGAATTGGATCACATTTATAAGAATACAAGTAATTCTCCAATTGATAAATGGTCAAAGGATATGAACAGGCAGTTTTCAGAGGAAGAAATTAAAGTTACCTATAAACATATGAAAAAAATGCTCTAAATCACTATTGATTAGAGAAATGTAAATCAAAACAACCATGAGGTACCACAGCTCAATGGTCAGATTGGCTAAGGTGACAAAACAGGAAAATAATAAATGCTGGAGAGGATGTGGAAAAATTGGAACACTGATGCATTGTTGGTGGAGTTGTGAACTGATCCAGCCATTCTGGAGAGCAATTTGGAACTATGGCCAAAGGGCTATAAAAAAAGTGCCTACACTTCAACCCAGCAATACCACTTCTAGGGCTATATCCTAAAGAAATCATTAAGTGGGATGAAGACTTATTTGCACAAAAATATTTATAGCAGCTCTTTTTGTGGTGGCAAAGAACTGGAAATCAAGGGGATGCCCATCAATTGGGGAATGGCTAAACAAGTTGGAGTAGATGAATGTAATGGAATACCATTGTGCTATAAGAAATGAGGAGCAGATGGAATTCGTAATAACCTGGAGAGCCATATAAATTGATGCTGAGTGAGAAGAGCAGGACCAGGAGAACTTTGTACACAATCACAGACACAATGTATGTGTGATGACTAACTCTGATACACTGGGCTCCTCTCAGCAATGCAAGGTTATGAGACAACTCCAAAAGACTCATGATAGAAAGCACATCTACATCCAGAGAAAAGAACTATGGGGTTTGAATGCAGATTGAAGCAGTCTACTTGCTCTCTCTTTTGTGTTTAGTTTTGTTTCATTCTTTCTTTCTCGTTGTTCACTTCATTGGTTATAATTCTTTCCAACCTGACTAATGCTTAATGTGAAGGTATATACCAGATTGCATGCCACTGGGAGGGAAAGGGGGAAAAAAATTTGGAACTCAAGGGATTGTAGAACTGAATATTATAAACCAAAAGTGGATAAACAAACTTAATAAAATTGAAGGGAAAAAACAACAATATTAATCAACTAGCCTGACCAAATGCCTATCAATAGATTAAGTATAACAGAAATAATCACTACCCTTATGGAATCACACTAAACTGAATAATTTTGAGTAAAACAGGGATTCAAATAATCATTTGACACATTATGAAGGACAATGATCAATTGTAAATGTCTAGAATAGAGCAAATGGGATGGTGATGGCCTTCTAGATCATGACAAAGAAAGATCATGGGAAGAAACCGAGGATATCAGGAAGAAACTGATGAAACATATTTGAGAGACATGGGCTATGAAATTAAAGGATTAGACTTTTCTGCTTGAACCAAGAGAGCAGAGATAGAAGAAATGTGACAGAATGGCAGAGTTGGATTCAGACTTAATAAAACAACTAGAGAGTTTATAAACTGAGGTACATCAGAAAGTAGTGGATTTCCTCTTCACTGGAGGTCCCCAACCCAAGCCTGGAGTGTGACTAGTGGATTCTTCTTCAGCTAGATGTCCCATGAAATTCTTTTTAATTCTGAGATTCTGGTTATTCAATGATAAGACAAACATTGCTCCATTTGGGACTAATAGTACTTCAGTCGTTTTTCAGTCATACCCAACTCTTTGTGACCCCTTTTGAATGTTTTCTTGGCAGAGATCCTGGAGTGGTTTGCTGTTTCCTTCTCCAACTTGTTTAACAGGGGAGGAAACTGAGGCAAACATGGTTAATGACAGCTAGTAATTGTCGAGGTCAGATTTGAACTCAGGAAGATGAGTCTTCCTGATAGTACTAGGGATATCAGATAAGAAATAAAGTCCCAGCAGTCCAAGGTTCTATGTCAATTCAGCTAGTACTAACTTGATCCTATTTTTCCTCTTTTAATGTTAAAATCACCCTCATGTAGAGGATGGAGGGCTAATTTGCAGTCAGAAGAACCTGGATTCTAGTCCTGACTCTGACATATTCTGGCTTTATGAACCTGGACAGACTCTTAATCTCTCAGTGCCTCCAGGAATCACTGACACTATAAGCTACGAAACAGGTGCAGATGGCCATTGGTAGAGGGAGTTTCCTTGGCAAGGCCTTCCTACATCCATGAAATCCTAAATCTGGTTCATCATGTTTCAGTATGGATCTTGAAGCAACCCTTGATTATCTCTGTGTTTGGAGGAGAGGTGAAGGAGCAGAAAGCTGGAGGAGGAGTACATGAAGAATAACAGGGAAGCCTCAAACTCTCACCCTAGCAATTAGCTTCCGTCTCTGCTCTCAGCATGGAGCCAATGGGAGGCAGATCCTCAGAGCTGAATGTGCTCTTCTCTCCTCTTTTGGGAACCAAAGCCTCAGCCCAGAGCACATTCCTCCCTGCATTCCAGATGGGCTCCTATATTTAGTGCCCTCAGAAGGAGCTGATGATGTGTCACTCCCACCTCCTGAATCCAGATCCCCACCTCCCTCCTGACATCTGACATATGACTCAACTTTGCCAGGGCTCCAGGCATAGGGACAGGAGCTGAACCTGAGGTTAAAAAGCTCAAATAACATTTGGTCATGGCACAGCCTTGACTGGAACCCATCTCAAGGCTAGAACCCCATGGGAGTCTATTGTATTCTTCAGAGCCTCAGAAGCCAAGTACAATTTCCTGGAGCACAGGATGATTTGTCCCTAGGGCAGGGAGACTCCCTCAGAATAAAATGGCTTGATGCTCTTGAGAGACTAAGGGAACACAGATGAATGAATGAGGGACAAGCAAAGCATTTTTGTTCAGGAACATTAAGTAACACTGGAAATTTCAGGAACCTAAATCTCTGGTAGATGCTCAACCTCCTTCAACTTCCCTAAAGCCATCAACTTTGTTCCTTTTTGGTATAATAGGGTTAAAAAGAGGAAGCATAAATTCCCTGCCCTTCATTATAACACTACTTACTCTATGGCTCAGCCACCTATGTGGACCTTCCCTGATTCATTCCCCAGCTTTCCTTGTCCATGGTCCACCCACCTTTCCCCTCAAATTACCTGTATTAGTATTTTCCTATTGTTGTATGTTTCTCCCCATGCCCAAATGTACCCCCAAATTGAAAGGAAACTCTTTTAAGACAAGACCTGTTTCTTTTGTTTTTAATCATCAGCACCAGTTCCTGGCTTACACTGTAGGGATGGTGGCTACACCTGGAATTTCAATGATCAATTTGCCCTACTGAGAATCTCCCTCAGGGGCAGAGCCAAGATAGCAGGGTAAAAGCAGGAATTTGTCTGGACTCCTACTCCAACCACCTCCAATACCTGTAAAATATGACTCTAAACAAATTTCAGAGCTACAGAACCCACAAAGTGACAGAAAGACACAAATATCCTGATGAAGGCAGCCTGGCAGGCTGACAGGAAGGGTCTAGCCCAATGGGCTGGGGGATGAGCAGTCCTGTGTAAGATGCACCAACCCAGACCCAGGGTGGCACCACCAGTGGCACAGACCAGCTGAAGCTGACTTCAGGAGAGTGAATCACCAGCAGTTGTGGTGGTTTTCAGACTTCTCAACCCATAAACACCAAAGAGAAAGTAAAAAGTCAGTAGGGAACTCTATAGGAACTTAGTGCCAGAAGAGCACGGTCCAGCCCCTGCCCCCAGGGCAAGAGGTGGTGGAGGGGCCATGGCTGCAGCTGCTATCTTGTGGCTGCTTCTGGACCTCCTGGCCTGCAGATTGCAGGGGGACCAAGCAATGACTATTCAGAGGGTAATCATTCTTGCTTTGACCTGTTTGGATTTGGGTTGCAGTCTTGGGTGGTGGTCCTGGGGTGAGTGTTCCAGAGCTTGTGGTAACTGTAGAGAGATCACCCTCCTCATGCTTGTGACAACTGTGAAAAACCCAACAATTTGGGGCATAACTCTCTCTACTCTGGAAGCAGAGTTCCACTGTGGCAAAGAGCTCAAAATGCAAATAACTGACTGGCAAGATGAGCAAGGAGAAGAAGTACAATCAGACCACAGAATCCTTCTTTTGGGAGAACAAAAAGGATTAAAACATGGACCCAGAAGAAGTCAACAAAGTCAAAACCCCTGCATCAAAAGCTTCCAAGAAAAATATGAACTAGTTACAGTCCATGGAAGAACTCACTAAGAATTTTGAAAATTGAGTAAGAGAAGTGGAGAAAAAATTGTGGAGACAAATGAGAGTGATGCAAGAAAATCATGAAAAACAAGTCAACAGCCTGCTAAAGGAGACCTAAAAATACTGAAGAAAATAGCACCTTAAAAAATAGATTAACTCAAATGGCAAAAGGGGCCCAAAAGGCCAATGAGGAGAAGAATGCCTTAAAAAGCCAAATTTGCCAGATGGAAAATGAATTTCAAAAACTCGCTGAAGTGACTAATTCCTTCAAAATTAGACTGGAGCAAATGAAAGCTAATGACTTTATGAGAAATCAAGATACCATAAAACAGATCCAAACAAATGAAAAAATAGAAGGCAATGTGAAATATCTCACTGGAAAAATCGCTGACCTGGAAAATAGATTCAGGCGAGATAATTTTCAAATTATTAGACTACCTGGAAGCCATGATCAATAAAAGAGCCTAGAAATCATCCTTCAAGAAATTCTCAAGGATAATTGTCCCGATATTCTAGAACCAGAGGGCAAAATAAAAACAGAAAGAATTCACCAATTGGTTCTTGAAAAAGATCCCAAAAAGAAAACTCCTAGGAATATCATAGCCAAATTCTAGAATTCTAAGGTCAAGGAAAAAAATATTACATGCTGCCAAGAAGAAACAATTTGAATATTGTGGAAACACAATCAGGATAACTCAGGATCTAACAGCTTTTACATTAAGGGATTGAAAGGCTTGGAATGTGATATTCTGGAGGTCAAAGGAGCAAGGATTAAAACCAAGAATCACTTACCCAACAGAACTGATATGTATAATCCTTCAGGGGAAAATATGGTCATTCAGTTAAATAGAGGACTGCCAAGTATACTTAATGAAAAAACCAATCTGAACAGAAAATTTGACTTTCAAATACAGGAAGCAAGAGAAGCATGAGAAGGTAAAGAGGAAAAAGAAATCATAAGGAACTTATTAAAGTTGAGCTATTTACATTCCTACATGGAAAAAATGATAATTGTAACTCATGAAACTTTTCTCAGTAATGAAGATAGCTTAAGGGAATATATATGTATACATAAATATATGCATATGTATGTATAGGAGGGTGTATGTGTGTATAAATACATATGTGAGTATGTGTATATGTGTGTACATGTATACATAGACAGAGGGCACAAGATTACTTGAATAGGAAGGGATGATATCTAAAAAATAAAATTAAGAGGTGAGAGGGGAATTTAATGAGAGAAGGAGAAAGGGAAAGATAGAATAGGGTAAATTATCTTATATAGAAGAGGCAATAAAAAATTGTTACAGTGGAGGTGGAGAGCAGGAAGGTGAAAAGGAATGGGACAACGTTACTCTCATTGAATTTGGCTTAAGAAGAGAATAACATATACACTCAATTGAGTATCTTACCTTACAGGAAAGTAGGGGGAAAGGGAATAAGAGGGGGCATGATAGAAGGCAAGGCAGATTGGGGGAGAGGGTAGTTAGAAGCAAACACTTTTGAAAAGGGACAGGGTCAAAGTAGAAAACAGAATCAGTGGGAGGCAGGATAGGATGGAGGGAAATATAGTTAGTCTTTCACAATATAACTACTATATAAACATTTTTCATAACTACACATGTACAACCTATATTGAATTGATTATCTTCTCAGTGGGGGTGGGTGAGGAGGGAAGAAGGGAAAGAATTTGGAAATCAAAGTTT
>CM053596.1:177873351-177933173 GCA_028646575.1 Pseudocheirus occidentalis | reverse complement strand
TATACAACTGGGAAATAAGATATACAGGCACTGGGGTATAGAAATCCATTTTACCTTACTAGAATGTTGGAAGGAGAGTGGGGGTTGATTGGGAAGGATATAAGAGAGAGCAGATTGGGGGAAGGGCTATTCAGTTGGCTTGCTGTCTTGGAGCGAGGTAAGGGAAAGATGGAGAAAATTTCTAACTCAAAATCTTGTGGAAATGAATGTTGAAAACTAACAATAAATAAATAAAAGATTTTTTTAAAAAAAAGAATCTCCCTCTATTGAGGCAAATTGTTAACCTCCCTGCAACTCAGAGAGTTGTCTAGAGCACTTAGAGGCTAAGTTAATTGGGATGTGAACCCAAGCCTTTCTGGCTATCTATCCACTATGCCTCTCACAATATAGTCTTAATGCATGATGGATAATTTTTTTTCACCAGATCTTCAATTTTCTCTCCCTGAGAAACATTCTTTACCAATGTACATCATACTTGGATTGCACCTTTTCTGCAACTTTTGCTTGCCTGTGTGTCTAAGAGTCTGAAGTGACATATTCAAGACAACACAGCATATGCTAGAGGCAGGTCTTCTGAATACAAGGTCAGCCCCCTTTCTACTGTATCAAGCCACATCATGGTCATGGAATAAATGAATTAATACCATCAGAACATATTATCTATCAACATATGCTAACAAAACCAAGAACACAAGAGAAACAGAGGAACAGCTTCAAAAAATAGAAATTACTTGGGGCAGCTTGGTGACACAGTGAATAGAGCACCCATACTTCACAAATTATTCTCCAAAATTGAGAAGGGAAAGAATCCTACAAGAATCCTCTTATGAGACCAATATAATACCAATGCCTAACCATAGAAAGAAAAAAATCAAAGAAAACTATACATCAGTATCATTAATGAATATTGACTAAAAATGTTTTAAACAAAATCCTCTCAAATAAATGCATGAATGCTGAATGTTTAGATTTGTCATGAGAGTTTTATACCTGGTCAAATACCACACTATCAGGAAAATCAAAGTGTTCTTATATACTAAGGACTTAATACACATTTGTTGAATTAATCTTAAGTCCCAACATCATCTTCACCTACCACAAACCTGTGAGAGCCATTTTACAGATTATATATTTAAGGAAAACAGAGGCCCGAAGATAAAGTGAATTCATTCACTCACCGAGTCTGAGGAAAACTAAAATAAAACCACAGCTTACTCGCTGACTGTTGAGAACTTAGTTGTCTAGATTTTGCGTCTCAGGCTCTGATGATCAAGCCCCAGATCCCTTACCCCAACCCCAAGGCAGACAATTTGAGGCCATCATGAGGGTAGAAAAGGGAGGGTGCTTGGGAGGTTAAGGAAGAAGTGAGGCAGTTGGATTCAGAGAATCTTAGTAGGTTCTATACGAAGTATCACAGAAACTTCTCAAGAGCGGCAAAGAAATATTCTTAATGCCAGGATACCAGGTAGGACATCTATCTTACTTTGGAATACGTAAAAGTTGCTCTTCAGCAAAAGAACTATCTGAAGGCCAGGAACAGTTCATGGCAAAGTGGCTTGGGGGTGAAGTCACTTCAGGAGTTGAGGGTATTCAGATTTCCTGGATCACCTGAGTTTTTCCTAATTTCCCCCTTTAATAGTCCAATTCTGACACTGATCTGTGGAAATCATGGATATGGAGAAATCTGGTCCTTAAAAACATATTTTGCTTTGTCAGATGAAATAAACATGTGTAGAAAATTTTTAAAAGTCAAGCCAGGAATTAGAAAAAATGGAGGTCAATGAATTGGGCATGCATTTGAAAAAGCTAGAAAAAGAACAAATTGAAAATTCCCAATTAGAAATAATGAAATTCTAATTCTATTTTTTTAATTTAGAATTTTTAATTTAGAAATTCTAAATTAGAAATAATGAAAATCAAAGGAGAGATTAATAAAATTGAAATTAAGAAAACTATTGAATCAATGAATAAAACTAAGAGCTAGTTTTATGGAAAAAAAACCAATATGATAAAAAAAGAAAGAAGAAAACCAAATTATGAGTATCAAAAATGAAAGGCTGAATCTACCTCCAATGAAGAGGAAATTAGGAATGATTTTGCCCAATTGCATGCACATAAATTTGACAATCTTGGTGAAATGGATAAATATCTACAAAACTCAAGCCAGGCCCTTTTTAGAAGCCTGGTTTCATCATGCTCTAGGAAGGAGCCAGGCCTGAGTGGGCAAATTCTGGAATAGTTGAGATAAAACACAGTAAAACTATGTGTCTCACTTTTTGAAAGTGATTTCTAGCCACTGTAGAGATCTAGAGCTCCAAAGTTAAGAACTCTGGAGGCAGAGGAGAGCCGAGGTCCAAAGTTGCAGAGAAACGTTTGGTCATTAGGATGACTCACAGAGATGCTTAAAGCAGTAATAAATATTTATATTCTAAACAGCTGAGTGGATAGAACCTAAGAGGAAACCGGACCAAAGTCTTGAAAAAGACAGACAGAAATGATAGCTAGGAGAATGATAACCAAATAATTCCTCTGACTTAGGATGTGATGGCTCATACATAGAAAGTGGAGTTACTGTATGAAATCCTTTATTAAAAAGATAACAACCTTTTGTTTTATAAAAAGTACTGGTGAGTGTATTTAGCAATCAGTCACTGCTTCTCTCCTAGGCTAAAACTAAAGTTAGGTTTGTGCTGACCTAATTAGGAACCATTTGGCAGCAGCAACAGGAGGTGAAGGTCACATCTTGATCTAACAAGAATATTCTGTAATTCAATTCAGCAGATATTTATTAGCTGGCCACTGTGTGTTAGGTGCTGTACTAGGAAACACCAGGGGTACAAAGACAAAAAAGCGATGAAGTCCCTGCCTCAAAAAACTGGCCGATCACTTACCCAAACAAGAAAGGCACTAACAATTTCTCACCAAAACTTTTTGTGACCATTATCAGTTTATTACTAAAGCACAGATTTATTAATAAAGATGGTTAATGGCTACCTCAACTATTGCAGAGACTCTAGTGATGGTTGATAGGGTCTTTTATAACAATTGCAAGACAATAGAACAAAATTTCCAGCAATATAGATGTCTTCTTCTGACTGGCTATCAATAACATAGTAAGAATTGAGATTATATCATTTGGACCTACACAGTCAAAACATGCAATTTGAGACACAATACAAAGGTCCTTATGTGTTAGGAGAAGGATCCGGGTGTAGGAGTTGCTACAATAGATCAAATTGATATGATTTGACCTTTTAGGTAAGTTTCTCTGGAAAGTAGATGACAAAGTGGATCTACAAAAATGCAAGTAATTACCAGACAAAAGCTTGACTTTTAGGCAAGTTTCTTCTTTGATGTTAGTCATGGGTGAAATTTCCAATGGGAAGGAAATGAGAAAGGGAGTATTAAATCTAGTTTGACTCAGCCTCAAAAACAGAGTTAAAATCAACTTTCAATTTTACAATTCCAAAGAAAAATAGAAGATGGGGGAGCACTAAGAAGTCCAATTTGAAAAAAATCATACACAATATCAGCAACATTATATGATGATCAACTGTGAATGACTTAGCTCTTCTCAGCATCACATAGATCCAAGACAAGTACAAAGGACCCACAATGAAAAATGCTATTCACTTCCATATAAAGAACTGATGGACTCTGAATGCAGATGGAAGCATATTTTTTTCACTTTATTTTCTTTGTGGGTTTTTTCCCTTTTGATCTGTTTCTTCTTTCAAAACTGTGACTAATATAGAAATGTTTTACATAATTGCACATATATGACCTATATCAAATTGCTTACAATTTGAGGAAGAAGGAAGTGAAAAGGAGGGGAAAGAAAAGGAGGAAGAGGGAAAAATCCAGAATTCAAAATCTGGTAAAAATGAATGCTAAAACTTGTCTTGAAATATAATTGGGAAAAAATAAAATACTATTAAAAAATTTTTTAAAGAAGTCAAATTTGGCTGAAACAAAGGATTCAAGAAGGGGAGTAACATGAAATAAGATTGGAAGAGCAGGAGTGGTATTGAATTGTAGGTCCTTGAATACCAGGTTAAAGAGCTTGTGCTTCCTTCTGTAAACAATAGAGAGCCACGGAAGGTTTTTGGAAGATATGAGCCAGTTAGGCTTGGACCTTAACAGTATTACTTTGTGAGCTGTATGGAAAATGGATTGAAGAAGGGAAGAGAATGTAGGCATGGAGAATTAGAAGGCCATTAAAATAGTAAAGATGATGAGGGCCTAAAAAGGGGGGTAATGATAATATGAATGAAGTAGAAAAGAGATAACATAGACAAGAAAAATCCAAAAAGCAGAATTGATGGCACAAAAATAAAGGTTTATTGATTAATAGATTTATCAACTCATTGGCTGTTGGGGAGTAGGGAAGGGGTGGAGGAAAAGAGAGAGAAAGAGCTATAAAGACAAAAAGAGAAACACAGAAACACACGGAGAGTGAGAGAGACAGAGACAGAGGAACCAAAGGTGATTCTAAGGTTTTGGTCCTGAGAGCATAAAAGGATGGTCTGGGACATATTGAGTTTGAGGTATTGGTAATACCACTGAAAATGTCCAGTAATTAATAGAATTGTGGAAACAGAGCTCAGAGAAGATGCTGAAGCTGAATATAAAACCTGAGGGTTGTTTGCATAATGGTGATAATAGCAGTCATGGGGAAAACAGAGCTTTGGGAAGAACAACAATAATTAAAGGGCAGGAGAAGCACAGTGAATGAGTGAAGGAGACAGTAAAGGAACAAAGAAGGAGGACCTGGAGCAAAAAGCATCATTAAAGTCAAAGGAGAGTGACCAGATGGAGAGTTTTTGGTCAACAGGGTCAAATTCTGCAGAAAACTCAAATAGGAAGAATAATGAGAAGAGACCATGCAATCTGGCATCAGAAAGGTCACTGTTGAAAAAGCAGTTTCAGTAGCATAATAAGTTTGGAAGCCAGATTGCAAAAGATTGAGGAGTGAGTAGGTGGTTAAAAAGTGGAGACAATAATTATAGACTAATCTTTCTTTAAAAGTTTAACAGTGAAGGGGGAGTGGGTGGGAGAGGACGGTGGCTTGAGGGAATGACTGGGCCAAGGAAAAGGATTGGTGGGAAGGTGTTTTCTTAAATATAGGAGAAACCTGAGCATGTTTGTAGGAAAAAATGTCAACTGGAAAAGAAAGGGCTGAAGAAAAAGGAGAAAGGAAATAGGACAGAGAAAATGATTGATAGAATAATCTCAGAGAGGGAACAGGAAGGCATCAGATCAAGGGTAAAAACTGAGAGCTTGGCCTAGGCAAAGAGAAGGTTCACCTCAGCTTTTAAGACTATAGAAAAAAAGGAGAAATTCAGCGAAGAAAGATTTTGAAATGGGAGATAAGGGAGTTCATGACAGATGACCTCAATCTTCTTAGGTAAGTAGGAAATGAGATTATCTTCTAAGAAAGAGTATTTGGAGAATTGAGGAAAGAGGAGATGATTTGGAATAGCCACTCAGGGAGTGTGACAGAGAGTCAATCAAATAAACAAAGGGATTATTGTGCAGGGCTGATGGTCTGGTTAAGCTTAAATAGTATGAAATTATTGTGCATGCCATTTGGGGTAGTAATGAGGTCTAAAGTATGACCAACCGCCTTTGGTAGCTGAAGGAATTTGGAGATGAAGGTCACAGAGACTGTGATTGATGAATCAGAGGCCAAGAGTCTTAGAAAGGTCATCAACTTGAATTACCAGGGATGATTGTAAGGGTTCCGGTAGAGGGGGAGATGGTGCTGAAGTCCTTAAGGAAAAAGAAAGTCCTGAAGATGAATAGCTGACAGCAAAAGGATTTGATGGCATGAATTTAAGAGGAAAGGTCTGAAAGTAAGTCACTACCAAAGTCCTACAGTCTTATTTCATCATGTCATGCAGATGACTGTGGGTAGTAGGTCCGACTAAGCTGGGAAGTCTTTGAGTAAGATCAGACTGGGAGTTTGTCATTCAATGGACAACCCAGCTAAATTCAAAGAGGCTCATAATTTTTTTTTCCAGTCATAGTAGCTAATGAAGACAAAGATGTGAGGGGGCTGAAATCTAATTGGGGAAGAGAAGAAATCATAAGGAAATCAGGAACTCAAAGTAAGTAAATTCAATAAGTGAATATGAAAGCTAAGAAACAAAAATCAACAACATACAAAATAAGAGGTGGTTATTTTCTTCACAAGCACATCAAGAATATTAAATAATTATAAAATTATAAATTTTTTAAAATATGGAAAAGAAAATGGAATGCTATTTTTATCTCAATTCTGGAAAGAACTTTTTCCTTTCAAACAAATATGAGGAATTATTATGGACAAGGTAGATGTGCTTGGTTGCATTAAAATAAATATGCTTATAACAAAAATAATATAATCAAGGAAAATATTTTATGGCAAATATGACTTAAAAGTTTAGCATCTAAAAAATAAGAAATTATTAAGAATTTCCAAAGGCAACTACTAGTTCACAATGGATAAATTGTTAAAGGATATGCTGAAGTGATTTTCAAATGAGGAAATAAAATATGCTAATTGTCACTTGAAAAAAAATCACCTCATTCACAGTTGTTGGTGCAAATTAAACTAATGTTGAGGTACTACCCCACACCTAGTAAACTGACCAAAATAATTATAGAATGACAGATTTAGATCTCTCCAATGGATCATCTAGTCCAAACTAATTTTTTTTGTTTTTTACAGATGACTCCAAGTGGCAAATGATATGTTCAAATATGTGACAAAGCCAGAATCTGAACCTAGGTCTTCTGACTCCAAATCTAGTGCTCATTTCAATGCTTCAGCAAATTAATAGCAATAAAACATCAATCCTGGTGAGACTATAGGAAAACATGGTTATTCATTCCTTATTGATGAGAAAAAAAACCTAGTAGAATCATTTTTAGAAAGCTTTCAGGGAAAAACAAACACAAAAATAATCATCTTTTTTGATAAAATAATTCCATAGTTGGGAGTATACACATGCCCTGAGAGTATTAACAAAAACAAATGACCAAAAAGAGTTATTTTTAAAATCTTCATAGCCATGTTATTTGTCCTAGCCCAAAATAAAACAAATGCAACCTAACATTTAAAAAAAGGAAAAGGATCTGAGGTCTTGGAATATGATATTCCAGAGATCAAAGGAGCTAGGATTAAAACCAAGAATCATCTACACAGTAAAACTGAGTATAACACTTCAGGGGGGAAATGAACATTCAATGAAATAGAGGACTTTCAAGTATTCTGGATGAAAAGACCAGAGCTGAATAGAAAATTTGACTTTCAAATACAAGAATCAAGAAGAGGATGAAAAGGTAAACAGGAAAGAGAATCTTAAAGGACTTGTTAAAGATGAACTGTTTATATTCCTACATAGAAAGGTGATATTTGTAACACATTAGACCTTTCTAAGTATTAGGTTAGTTAGATAGAAAACATATATATATATATATATATATACACAGAGGGTACAGGGTGAGTTGAATATGAAGGGATGATACACAAAAAATAAAATTAAGAGGTGAGAGAGGAACATACTGAAAGGAGAGAGGGAGAGGTAGAATGGAGTAAATTGTCTCACATAAAAGAGCTAAGAAATTTTTACAATGGAAGGGAAGAGGGGAGAGGTGAGAGGGAATGAGTGAACCTTACTCTCATCAGATTTGACTCAAGGAGGGAATAACATACACACTGAACTGGGTATGAAAATCTATTTTACCCTACAGGAAAGTAGGGGTGGGGATAAGAGAGGTGGGGATAATAGAAGGGAGGACAGATTAGGGGAGGAGGTAATCATAAGCAAATACTTTTGAGGAGGGTCAAAATGGGATAGGATGGAGGAAAATATAGTTAGTCTTTCACAACATGACTGTCATGGAAGTGCTGTGTATCACTAAACATGTATCACCTATATTGAATTGCTTGCTTTCTCAATGAGGGTAGATTCTTCTGATTTCTATTTTACCTTCTGGTTCTGGAAGAAATGAGTATATACCAATTATATTCACATAAGGGGAAAAATGAATTAGGAATAAATAGACAAAAAATGATGATGGAGACAACAGTCTTCAAAAGTTCTGATATTAGAAGCTTTTAAAGTCATGTATTTCAATGTAATTGTTACAAGCTAGTTGAATGGATCATAATGATGCTTAATATTAAGTTTATAATAAAGCATTTTAAAAACACTCAAGTATTGCTTTAAATAAGGAATTGCCTTCAAGTATGTATTGAAGTATTTATGTTGGCACCATCTATTAGAGACAGACAGGCAGAGAAGAGGGGAGAGAGAGTGAGAGAGAAGGGATACATAAATTTCCCCTGCCTTTCATCATTAACAATACCACTTTCTTCATGGTTCATCTCTCTCAAAAATATATTCTCACTATGGATTTTTCAAGTGGCTTTTTGGTAGAATATCAAATTACCCTAAAAACTTTTTAAAATATATTTTTAATCATTTCATTAAATATTCCCAATTAGCTGCCAAAAAAATTATATTTTACAGTTTTGAGTTCAAAATTCCCTCCCACCCCTAACCTCACCTTGGGAAAGCAAGAAATTTAATATCAATTATATATGTGAACATGTATATAAAACACATTTCCACATTAACCATGTTGTAAAAGAAAATGTAGACAAAAAATAAAACAAGAAAAGTAAAGAAAAAATTTTAAAGTATGCTTCATTCTGTATTCAGTTCTCTCTCTGGAAGTGGACAGAAGTTTTCATTGTAGGTCCTTTAGAATTGTCTTGGATCATTGTCTTGATTAGAGTAGCTAAGTATTTCACAATTGATCACTGTTACAATATTGCTGTTACTATGTACAATGTTTTCTGGTTCTGTACACTTCACTTCATGTGAGGTCATAGATGTCTTCCCAGGTTTTTCTGAAATCATCCTGCTTGTACTATTCCATCACAATCATATACCATAACTTTTTCAGCCATTCCCCAATTGATGGGCATCCCCTCAATTTCCAGTTCTTTGCCACCACTAAAATTGTGGCACTACACACACACACACACACACACACACACTTGTATATATTTATGTATGTATGGGCCCTTTTAGCTTTTCTTTGACTTCTTTGGGATACAGATCTAGTAGTAATGTTACTGGGTCACAAAATATGCATGGTTTTATAACATTTATAGCATAATTACAAACTCTTTTCAAGATTGGTAAAACTAATTCACTATTCCACCAGCAGTGCAATAGTGATCCAATTTTTCTACATTCCATCTAGCATCTGTCATTTTCCTTTCCTGTTAGCCAACCTGATAGGTGTGAGGTGGCATATCAATTGTCCTCATTTGCATTTCTCTAATCAATAGTGATTTAGAGCATTTTTCATGTGATTATTGATAGCTTTGATTTTTTTCTTCTGAAAATTGCCTGTCCATATCCTTTGACCATTCATCAACTGGAGAATGGCTCTAATTTTTATGAATTGGCTCATTTCTGTGTGTGTGCATGCATGCGTGCGTGCGCGCGTGCATGTGAATGTGTGTATGTGTAAATTTGGTGTAAAAAGTTTTTTTCCCCTAGTTTCCTATTTTCCTTATAATTTTGGTTATATTGGTTTTGTTTGTACAAAAGCTTTTTAATTTCATGTAATCTAAAATGATCTATTTTACTTCTTGTGATCCCCTCTGTCTCTTGTTTGGTCATAAACTCTGCCCTTATCCTTAAATTTGACAATCAAATTTCTCCATGCTCCCTTAAATGACTTATAACATCACTCTTTATGTCAAAATCATTTATCCATTTATGTTGGCATACAGCATGAGATATTAGTTTCTGCCTAGTTTCTGCCAAACTCTTTTGCAGTTTTCCCAGCAATTTTGTCAAATGTTGAGTTCTTACCCCAAAAGCTTGAATCTTTGAGTTCATTAAATACTAGATTACTATGATCATTTACTACTGTGTATTGTATATCTTATCAATTCCACTTATCCACCACTCTATTTTCCAGCCAGTGCTAGATTGTTTGAGCAGTTAGGTAGTTCAGTGCCAGACCTGGAGTCAGGAGGACCCAAGTTCAAATCTGGCCTCAGACAGCTATGTGACCTTGGACAAGTCATTTAACCCTCTTTGCCTCAGTTGTCTCATCTGTAAAATAAGCTAGAGAAGGAAATGGCAAATCCCTCCAGTATCTTTGCCAAGAAAACCTCAAATGGGGGCAGCAAAAAGTTGGACACAACAGAACAACAACCAGATTGTTTTGATGATTGCCATTTTGTATTATAGTTTGAAATCTGGAACTCTAGACTGCCTTCCTTAACGTTTTTTCACTGATTCCCTTGGTTCTTGACCTTTCATTGCTCCAGATGAATTTTGTTATTATGTTTTCTAGCTCTATACAATAATTCTTTGGTAGTTTGGTATGGCACTGAATAAGTATGCAGTTATGTAGAATTGTCATTTTTATTATACTGACTCAGTCTACCCATGAGCAATTCATATTTCTCCAACTGTTTAAAGAAGGGATGGGGAACCTGTGGCTTTAAGGCTACGTGTGGCCTCCTAAGTCCTTAAATGCAGCCTTTTGACTGAATCTGAATTTTATAGAACAAATCCTTTTATTTTTATTAATATATTTTTACCCATCTTTTATGTTTTTATTTTATTTTTAAAATGAACATATTTAAAATACCAAAGAATAAAATAAATTTCAATGAAATAATACTCCCAGATTGACTAGCACATTTAAAACATTAGTAAGTCATAAGTGCTAAACTGATAGCTGGCATGCTCACTATGCTCATTTAGTTCTTACTTCCCCTGCCCTACTGGCACTACTACCATATGATGCTGGTTGGTAAGAGTTTATAGGGGTCAAGTGCACCAGTCTGTTATCAGCTTCTGACAACAGTGTACTATGTTTCCGTTTGAAGTGGAATTTGTGACTCATTGCACAGTTCAATACTCATAAGTACTAAGTATTGCTTTGGCTACATTCCACAAATTTTAAAATGTTATCTTATTGTTGTCATTTTCTTTAATAAAATTACTGACTGTTTTGATGACTTGTTCTTTATCTGCTCGTTCTTTAGGATTAGATTATTTAATTTCCAATTAATTTTTATCTATGCTTACATGGCCCTTTATTAAATATAATTTAATTGCAAAAGGATGAATTTAATATTTGTGTTTTTCTGCATTTGGTTGTGAGATTTTTATGACCTAATACATGGTCAATTTTTGTGAAGGTGCCATGGAGAGAAGCGAAAAGGGTATAATCTTTTCTATTCCCATTCAGTTTTCTTCAAAGATTTTCTAAGATTCTATACATTTCCTTGACTTCTTTCTTATTTATTTTGTGGAGATTTATCTAGCTCTGAGAGGGAAAAGTAAAGGTCCCTCACTAGTATAGTTTCACTATTTCTTCCTACAATTCATTTAACTTTTCCTTTAAGAAACTGGATACTATGTTATTTGGTGCATATAGTTTTGTATTGATATTACTTCATTTTCTATGGTGCTTTTTAGCAAGATGGAGTCTCCTTGGTTATTCCTATCAATTATTATTAACATTATATTTTAATTAATTTAACTAATTAATATTATAATTATTTTTGGTTTTGCTTTGTCTGAGATAATGATTGCTACTCCTGCCTTTTTTTCTTCCACTGAAGCTTAACACTTGCCTTTTTTTCTTCAGCTGAAGCATAGCAGATTCTTCTTCAGCCCCTTATTTTTAACTCTATGTGTCTCTTTCTGTTTCAAGTATATTTCTCACAAACAACATATTGTTAGATTCTAAATTCTAATCCATTCTGCTAGCTACTTCTGTTTTATGGGTGAATTCATCCCATTCACAGTTATGATTACTAATTGTGCATTTTTCTCCATCCTATTTTCTTCTGTTTATCCTTCTCTCTTTTTATCCTATCCCTCCTCTAAAGTTGTTTGCGGTTTTTTTGGTTGGGTTTTTTTTTGGCTTCTGACCACTGCCTATTTTTATCTGTCATCATTTTCATTACCTTCACCTTTCCCTTATCCCCTTCCCTTCCTACTTCTCTGTTGGGTAAGACAGATTTCTATTGCCAATCGAGTATATGTATGTGTGGGTGGGTGTGTATATATATATATATACATATATATATACATATACACATACATATGCATATGTCTTACACACACACATACACACACACACATTCATGCTTTTTTCCCTCTCTTTGAATCAATTTAGATGTGAGTGAGGTTCAAGTGTTGCCTGCCATTTCACTCCCATATTCCCCTCCACTCTAAAAACTCTTCTTTGCATGCCTCTTTTATGTAAGGTGTTTTCCCCCATTCTTCTTCCTTCCCCCCTTCTCACAAGTCATCTCTCTTTCTCATCTAATTTTTTTATATAATTCCAACATGTTCAACCCATTCCCACTCTCTCCTATGTAGGATCCTTCTTATTGCCCTAATGATGATAAAGTTCTTAGAAGTTACATGTATCATCTTCCCATATAAATAGTTTAACCTTATTGAGTCCCTTATGATTTCTCTTTTATGTTTACTTTTTTATGCTTCTCTTGAGTCCTGTATTTGAAAATCAAATTTTCTATTCAGCTCTGGTCTTATCATCAAGAAATCTTGAAAAATCTTGCTGAAGAAAATCTTTCATGATCCTGACTTGTATGATCACAGTACTGGAATGGTTTCTTTCTGGCTATTTGAAGTATTTACTCTGACCTGGGAGCTCTGGAATTTGGCCACAATATTCCTGGGAGTTTTCATTCTAGGGCCTCTTGCAACTGACAATCTGTGGATCCTTCCAAATCTATTTTACCCTCTGGTTCTAGCATATCAGGGGGTTATTGCACCTCGTTATTTTTTTTGAAATATGATATCTAGACCCTTTCTTATCATGGCTTTTGGGTAGTTCAATAATTCTTAAATTATCTCTCCATGATCTATTTTCCAGCTCAATCATTTTTGCAATGTGATATTTTACCTTTTCTTCTATTTTTCATTCTTTTGATTCTGATTGTTTATTGATGTATCTTAAGTTATTTACTTCTACTGGCCCAACTCTAATTTTTAAGGAATAATTTTCTTCAGTGAGTTCTTGTACCTCTTTTTCCATTTGGCCAATTCTACTTTTTAACATGTTATTTTCATCAGTGGTTTTGGTGCTTTTTATCAAGTTGTTAATTGTCTTTTAATAATTTTCTTTCTTTTCTTTCATTTCTTTACTTATTTTTTCTTCTACTACTCATTTAATTTTTAAAATAACTTTTTAGCCGTTCTACAAATTCTTGTTGGGCTTGGGTTCAATTCACATTTTTTCTCTTTTGAAGTTTTGCTTATAAGTTGTTTTGACTTTATTTTCTTCTTCTGAGTTTGTGTCTTGATCTTCTCTGTCACTATAGTACCTTTTTGTGTTTGTGTTCTTTTTTTTATTTGCTCATTTTCCCATCCTTCTTCTTGATTTTGAACTTTATGTTAAAGGTAGACTCTCTTTCCAGATTAGGGGGTAGGGAGGAGAGAGAAGTACTGTATAAAACTTTAGGGTTTTTTTCATACTGCTATCTTTAGAGTTAGTTTGAGGGTTTGGAAGTTTCCAATGCTTTCAAAATGATATGATCTGGGGAGACATGTGGTCACCATTCTCCTGGTCTGCACTCTGGTTCTTACCCAAGAAGGCCCCCTCATCCCTTGGTTTGCAATCACTAACCCTCCTCAGGCCCTTTGCTTCTTTGGAACTAGAAATGATATTGTTCTTCAGGATGCCTGATCACTTGGGATCAGAAGTGATACTGTTCCTCAGGGTTCCTAATCCTTTGGGTACAGAAGTGATAATGCTCTTTAATATTCCCACTTCCTTTTGACTAAAAGTGTTCTCCTCTGCCCTTGAGCTATAATCCATAATTGGGTATAGGCAATGAAGTTGCCAAACAAAGTCTGGTCCTATATCCAGTGCTAGAACAGGGGTCTCCCATAATCTCTTTCTGACTAGTTGCCAGTTTCCCTTACTATCTCTCATTTGAGAACTCCCAAAGCTGCTGCTGTCGCCATCAACAAGGTCCACCACTACTGTTCATCCTCATGTGCTCTGGCCCAGCCTCCACCCCCATGTCACAGATTTCTCTTTCCTACCTCCTAAGTTGTCTTAGGCAGGAAGAATATCTCACTCTGACTATATGTTGACTCTGCCACTGCAGAATTCAACATGAGTTATTATCTCAAAGTTGTTTGGAGGAGAATGTTGAGAGAACTCAACTGAGTGCTTCTCTACTCTGCCATCTTGGCTCCATCCCCAGAATTCCCTCTAATAACTTTATGAAAGATTAACACTTTGAAATGATTAGAGTCATATTTTATTTTTGGATACCTTATTTAACTTTGTTTCTTTTTTTAAAAGTTGGTTCCTTTGGATAGGCTAAGTAGCACAGTGAATAGAGCACCAACTCTGGAGTCAAGAGGACCTGAGTTCAAATCTGTCCTCAGACACTCAACACAAAACTAGCTGTGTGACCTTAGGCAAGTCACTTAACCCCAACTGCCCTATGTTCCTCTTTCCTAAAAGCAAAAATAAAATAATAATAATAATAATAATAAAGTTTGTTCCCTCTGATGATTACCATGAAGTAGGTTACTATCCAATGGTGTGCTTTGAACATCTAAAGCCCTTGGTCTAGACTGGTGGTTCTCAAAACGTGGTCCAGACCTGGGGTTTCCCAAGAATCTTTCAGAGGGTCCACAAGGCCAAAACTAGTTTCACAAAAATGCTGAGATATTAGTAAATATTGATAGATATAATCCATATAAACAAAAGCTCTTGAGGAAAGGGAGGAGTTTGAAGTCAATTTTTTAAGAGTGTAAAGGGATCCTGATACCAAAAAATTTAAGAATACAGCTTGACCATCAAAGAGCGGCTAAAGATAATCCAGCATCTGTACAATCTGTGTAACCCAAAGGCCCTGGACAGTTTTCAAAGTGCTTTCACTGATCTCATTTGTCATCCTATTTCCTGACAATGCCAAAAGAAATGCTGCTATTATAGGGCCATTAAGTCAGCCGATGGCATAATTAATAGTCACATGATAGTTGCTTAAAGTGTGCTGTGTTTCTGTTCTGGTTTAAACGAGTTGCTATGGCAACTGTACCATAGCCAGGACTCTTTGCCAGGCTGCGGGAGACCCATTTTCAGATCTATCACACCAGATTTGTTTCTCTGCACCACTGATTAGCTCTCCTTTGCAACACTGAGCAGATGGAAGAAAAAATATTTTTTCTAAAAAGAAACAAATGTTTACTGTATCCATAGGCCTGTTTCCACTACAGAGACAGACCTTTGGCTGTTTTAACAAAATATAGTGTGAACTGGATCCTTGTAGATTGGGAATCTCTCATATGTTGGTGGGATTTAAGCATGTATTCATTTATAAAATCACAGATGGTGTTTCCCTTCTGGGTGCTCTTTATTAAATATTTCTTCCCGTTCCTATTTCACAATATTTCCCTGAAATATTTACTATTTCCTAAAATCTAAGAATCAGCAAATTCTATAAAGGGCCTCAGCAATCATTTCTGTCCAGTCTCCCTAATTTTACATATAAATAAAGAAAATGACCTAGAGGGGTAAAGTGATTTAGTACAGGAGGACTACAGAGCTAACAGGGGTCTTTCAGAGGTTGTCTACTCTAATGACCAGAAAATGTAAGTGATTTGCCCAGGGTCATTTGCTCACAGCGAGTAAATGACAAAGTCAGGATTTGAATCCAGTTATTCTGACTCCAAACTCATTGCTCTTTCTGCTCTGCTCTGCCTTCTCCCTTCTTCCTGAGATTCTTTCTTCCTAAAGTTCACATGTGTGTTCTGCATGAAGTAGTAGGAAGAGCTCAGAATCAAGAACCAGGAGACCTCGATTCCAGTCTCCACCCTATCCCTTACCTTCTCTGGATCTCTTTCTTCAGTAATAAAACAGGAATAATAATACCCACCCTGCCCACCTTATTGAGTTATTGCAAGGACGGAATTCAAATAAAAAATGCTAATTCAACAAACGCTTATCAAACACTGTGTGCAGAGATAACAGTAACAACATTTTTATACAGCACCTACTAAGTGTCAGGTGCTGTACTAAATGTTTTCCAAACATTAACTTGTTTTATCATGACGACAACCCTGGAAATAACCCTGGTGCTATTAATATCCCCATTTTTACAGTTGAGAAAAAAATAAGGCAACTAGAGGTCAAGTGATGTGTCCAAGATCTCACATCTAGTGTCTCTGACCAGATGAAAATGCAAGTCTTCCTGACTCCAGATGTGATATTTTACTCATTGTGCCTCCTAGAATACTATGTAAGGACCTGAGGAGATAGAGATTTAGGTAAGACAGAGCCACTGGTATTATAAAATTTAATATTTTCTAGGAAAATAAGAAACAATATACAAAATTACATGAGAAGTTCATGAGAGAGTTGCAAAATAAAATCACATATAAGGACCAAGAGAAAATGTTATCAATCAGAGGAATCAAAAAAGTCTTCCTGGAAGGAGTGACATTTGAGATGAGTTTTTAAAAGGGTAGAATTTAAGATGCTGAGAGGAAGAATAGAGAAAGAGCATCGTGGACAAAGGAAGCAGGAAAGCACATGGCACATTGGAGGGACAGAGAGTGATGTTGCTTGGCTAGGTCTTAGGGTACATAGCAGACTTCCTTCTATTCCTCCTACACTACATTCTGTTTTCTGTCTTCATGCCTGGAATGCTCTTTCTTCTCCACTCTCAGAGAATCCTTCTCTTCCTTCAGGACACAGTTCAAACCCTATCTGCTACACTAGAGATTCTTAACCTTTTCTTGTGTCCTAGACTCTTTTAGCAGCCTGGTGAAATCTATGGAAACCTTCCAAGAATGTTGTTTTTAAAATATATAAGATTACAAAAAAAATTTAATTATATTGAAATAAAGAAGTCACTTTTTCCTATCCAGTTTCACAGACCCCATCAGACTCCAGGTTTGAAGAATTCCTGTTCTACATGAAACCTTTCCTGATTCCTTCAACTGCTAGGGCCCTCCTTCCCAAAATACTTTGTATTTATTATGTGTGTGGATACATTTATATATACATTATATATATGTGTGTGTGTGTGTATAAATGAACATATATATGTATATATCTTTTTTCCTGTATATGCTTCTAAATTTACATGCCATCTCCCCTGACATGACATAAACTTCCTGAGAGTAGGTTTGGTTCCATTTTTTTAATCCAAGTGCCTGGCTCCAAGTTGGTGCTTAATAAACACTTACTGATTAAGGGAGATAAGGCTGAAAAATAACAATGGTGCCAGATTGTGGAAGGCCTTGAATGTCGGGCAAAAAAAGCATTGAACGTGGGGCAGGCAGGTGGTACAATGAATAGAGCACTGACCCTGGAGTCAGGAGGACCAGAGTTCAAATCCAGCCTCAGACACTTAACACTTACTAGCTTTGTGACCTTGGGCAAGTCACTTAACCCCAACTGCCTCCCTCCAAAAGTAAAAAAAAAAATTGAACTTGTCTGGAATTAATTTCTTCACCCCTACAAATAACCCATTTAATTCTATCTCTTTCCTACAAGGGCCAACTCAGTAGTCACTTCCTCCTTTAACCTTTCTATATAGTCCTTCCTAATGACAATTATTTCTCCCTCCTCAAATTTCTCATAACACTTTGCCTGTAGCTGTCCTTTGACTTACCTCACTATTCTCTGTATCACATTATCTGAGTTCTTGTGCTCCTTCCTATGATACTATCAGATCCCTGAGAGCAGGCTCACATCTATCTTGGGATAGATACGCGATGCACATATTAATGAATGTTAACTATGCTGTTTACTGAGGTCACTTTTCCAAGGAGGCAGTAGTGGGCTACTGAAGACTTTCATGCACATGGCTGGCATTACTAAATCTATCAGAAAGGAAGTACCTCCCGGCCATGGTCCCAAGATTTAAAGTAGACGGTTTGTGGAGGCCAGAAGACCTGTTTGGAGACTATCACAATAGTTCATGTGGATGGTGATAGGCGCCGCTGTGAAAGTGGGAACAGAGAAGAAGGGACACGTGTTGAGGAGGTAGAATTGTCAGGAATTTGGCAGCTGATGGGAACAAGAGGCAAGAAAGAAATTATGAGAAGAATCAACCTAAGCATGTGAATGGCGATGCCATACACAGAAACAATGAGGAGCAGAGGCTTGAAGGGAGAGCCTCAGCGATCCAGAGTACAACTAAAAAGTGAAATCAACTATCTCTTAAATTGGACAAAGCTGAACTTTAATTAATCTGCTTACTGTTAGGCTCTTCACTTGTATATAAATGGTGACACAAAAGGGCAGTGATGTGCAGCGGATGGCGTTCAGCATCTGGCATCACCACGACCTGGGTTTCAATCCTGATTCTGTTATTTCATACAATCATCAATCATTGATTTTAAAGCTAGAAGGGTCCTTAAGAGTCATTGAATTCTAGCCCTCTCATAAAAACACGGAGGTTATAAGACGTTGTTAGCTTAGAGTCACACCGCTGGTCTCTGAGGCAGGTGAGTGGTACAACGGACAGGACACTGGACTCAGAATGAGGAAGACCTACTCTCAAACCCTGCCTCATACAAATACCAGCAGTGTGACCCTAGTCAAGTCACTTAACCTCTGCCTCAGTTTCCTCAGCTGTAAAAGGGAGTTCAGCACCTATGTCTCAGGGTTATTGAGATGATGATCAAATGAAATGTCCATAAAGTGCTTAGCTCAGAACCTGACACATATTAGCCTGTTCCAGTTCCCTACCTACCGTGCCTTGTTGCCTTCTAAACTGACTATAACATGACGTAATAGGGAAGGTACTGTCTTAGCAATCAGGTTTCTGGGTCTGAATCCTGCCTTAGACGCTTCCTAGCCATAGAAGTAAAGGGAAGCCGTCTTTAGTTTGAAGTGTATGCCCTATGTGGACTGTGTGACTTGGAACAGGACATCTGACTGAACTCTGCCCTTCCTGAAAGAGCTGACTCCCCAGGGGACGATACATCAATGGTAAATGGTAAATCCCCCAAACTGTCACCCACTGTCGCCAATTATTTATAGTCTGAGTAATAGCTTCATTATTACAATATGAAGAATCATGAGGTCAGAGAATGTTATGCTGGCACAGACCTGGGAATTCATCTCATCTGTTCACACTTAGTAGCTGAAGGGCACTAAGGAAGTTACTTCACCTCTCACAGACTCAGTTTCCTCATCTGTAAAATGGTGATAATAATACCTGTACTACCTCTCTTATGGAGCTGTGAGAAAATCATTCTGCTTAAACTTTAAACACTATACAAATATAAGTGACTGCAATTATAACCAGTCTTTATTTTCCATATCTGATCCTCTAGGCCTTGGTTTCTTCATCTAAAAAAAGAGGGGGGATAAAGAGATGGGCAGACTTAGGAGGGTAGCTATGGCAGCAATGGCAGCCCCCAGGGCAGTCTGAGCTGGGATTCCTCTGCTGTGGCCACTTGGGCTCTGACAAAGCCTTTTCCTCTCTCACGCCTTCTCTTCCTATCACCATGACTGGGAAACACTAGCTGTTCTTACCATTTGTACCCCAAACTGAAAACTTTCTTTCTGTTTATTAATGCTTATTAATCTTCCCACTGGCATCTTTGGCCTTTCCCATTCCCCTGAGTTAAGATTATTTTACATCTTTTCTGTATCTTGTTTGGGGCCATCTCTAGTCGTCCTGATCTATATCTGGCCACAGGACCCAGAAGGCTCCAGAGGAGGAAATGAGGCTGGTGATGCTGCACAGACCTCCCTCACTTAAATAAAATTCACTTGCAAGTCATGGCATCACCTTCCTGATGTCATGGTCCTCTTCAAGAACTAAGGACAAACCACAACCACAAAAGCTCTTGTTCTCTTCCCCCTCCCAAAAGTCCAGGTATCACAAGAGTGTCTGGGACTCCTATGTATGACATTTTTATGTATAGAGTTTCCACTTAGCCAGTCATGTCTTATCATATTTCTTCAACTGTTCTGCTTGACTGACAGTTTCTATTCTACAACATTTAGCAGCTTCAATCAGGAAGCTGGTGAGAATGAATGGGCAGTGTTGAAGAGACAGTTAATTTATGTTGCTACTTTGCACTGTCTGGAAGAACTGTACTCCCTGACAGCCATTCAGTATTTAATCTGAGGAGGGTCACGTTCACTTAGCTACTTGGTTTGGGGAGCAGCATGTTTTAAATTAGATATCTCAGTTGCTGATGCTTTCAAAATGTGAAGGAAAATCAAAGTAGTTTTTAAAATAATTAAGAATAGATTTAAATTTCTTCAAATAAAAATGGATTAAATTATTAGTAACCAATATATAAACTGATATAGCATGTGTAACTGTAGTATTCTAGCAAAGAATCCTAATCTAAATATTTTGTGGTGCAGTCATTTTCAGCCCTGTCCAACTCTTTTTGATCCCATTTGGGGTTTTATTGGTAAAGACACTGGAGTGGTTTGCCATTTCCTTCTCCAGCTTGTTTGACAGATAAGGAAACCAAGGCAAATGGGGTTAAGTGACTTGCCCAAGGTCACACAGCTAGTGTCTGAAGTCGCATTTGAACTCAGGAAGATGAGTCTTCCTGACTTAGGCCCAGAGCTCTATTCATAGCACCATCTAGCTGCCCATATTCAAATATATCTTTACTTAAAAGTAAAAATGTAGTAAAATTACTGTATGAATTTTCATCCTCCTGTTGCCCACTAGTTGGAGCAAATATTAATTTAGCATCAAGATTTCAGAACTAGTCGATACCATCAACCAATCCAATCCCTTTCTTTTCTTTTTTAAGATTTATATTTTTTTCAGTTAAGAAGAATCTACCCTTCCACCTCCTCCCTTCAGTTTTCAAAATAAGGAAACAGAGGACTAGAGTGGTTTGATCATGGTCACATATCTAATAAGTGTCAGGGCCAAGATCCAAACCTAGGTCTTCTGATTGCAAACCCAGGTTTGAATCTTGGCTCTGACGCTCAATTTGAATCATTACTAATTAAATACTTAATGTCTAACTTTTTAATTTGTTATTGTGGACAATCCAAAAAGAGAAGACTACTGGATGTAAGCTACCGTCATTGTATTAGCTAAATACAGTCTTCATTTGGACAATAAACACTAGGAATGAAATGATGCTTGGTAGTCCTGGGGTTTTAGCTAAATCCCAGGGATTGCAGGAAGGGCCACAGAGCAGATCTCAATGTCTGCTTGATGGAATCTCTGGCGCCTGCATGGGGAGCAGTCAGCCAGTCGGGCTTTTCAAAGGCTCATCCAAGGGACTCCCGCACAGTAAACTGCTTCTACTCAATTTATCCACCTCAGCAGGATGGAGAGTTGACTTGACCCTGCTGAGATCTGAACCAGTTCCAGGGAATCTGGGTATTAAAAGTTCACTATTAGACCACAAAACTACCCCCTAAAGAAACACTGTACTTATTTTGTTCAAGCCAGCTACAGTTGGAAAGGTAGAAAAAAAAAATTTTTTTTGTCTTCTTATCCCAAACACCTTTTGGAAATGTGCAAAACTCAGGGTAGGTTTCTTTTAATTACACTTGCCAATTCTGAGGCCACCATCTTGCTGCTTCTTGTGATGTGAACAAGCCCTTCCACAGCATGCTGTTGCTCCACCATGGAGAAGAGGTCAGCAACCTCAATTATGCTTTCCTTAAAGAAGAGACCAATCAAGAACTAACACAGGAACCTGCTAGTCCTAAACTAGAGGAAGGAAGAGTGCTTCCCCCACTGCCCCCAAATCGCTCCTAATCCCTTTGGCACATCTTCCACACTTTAGTCCTCTTATTAAAAAGGCCATTTTGTATAATCCCAGAGGCATAGTCTTGTTTATGGCACAGGATGCTGCACAAATTAAACGTTTACTCGACGAGATATTCTTGCTTCAGAGCATGCTATTATCTAGCTGGAAGACTTCCCAAACCACCACATGCGTCATTTCACAGTAGGTCCTGTAAACTGGCTTTAGATGGCATCAGGACTGAATTAAGCCCAGGCCTTCGTCTTGTCAAAATAATAGTAATAAAAACCACCCCAACAACAGAGCTCACAAGAGGAGTGATCATGTGCCAGGTAGCAGAGAACAGAATCCCAGAATTTTAGAGTCAGATGAGACCTCTAACCTTCTAGTGTAACCTACACCCAATGGGAATCCCCACTATAAACAAATGGACAAGTGTTAATTCAGCTTCTGCCTGAAGTCTTCCAGTGAGTGCCTGAGTCTACCCATTCCACTTTCCAATCTCTTTATTAGGAAGTTTTTCCTGCTATCAAGCTGAAATTTGTCTCTTGGCAACTTCCTTTCATTGTTCTTGGTTCTGCTTTCTTGGACCAAACAGAACAAATCTATTCTCTCTTCCATATGATATCTCTCTTCCATCCAAATTTAAAGACAGCTACCATTAACTTTGTTTTTTAAGGGAAAAAGGCAAGGCAATTGACTTGCCCAAGGTCACACTGCTAGTTAAGTGTCAAATGTCTGAGGCCAGATTTGAACTCAGGTTCTCCTGACTCCAGGGTCAGGGCACTATTCACTGCCCCACCTAGCAGCCCCTACCATTAACTCTTGAGTCATCTCTTTTCCATACTTAATACCTCCAGTTCCTCCAACTGATTCTCATACAACATGGACTCAAGCCCTTTCACCATTGCCCTCTAGCTTATCAATATCTCTTCTCAATTGCGGTACATAAACTGAAAACAATACTCCAGATATGATCTCACAAAGGCCAAAAAAAGTAAAATTTTGTTGTTGTTTAGTTTTATCTGACCCTTTGTAACCCTATTTGGGGCTTTCTTGGCAGAGATACTAGGGTGGTTTGCCATTTTCTTTCCAGTTCATTTTACAGATGAGGAAACTGAGGCAAACAGGGTTAAGTGACTTGTCCAGGGTCACACAGCTACTAAGTATCTGAGGCCAGATTTGAACACTCAGGTGATCCTAGGGATATCTATTTCATGCTCATTTTACAGATGAGGGAACTGAGAGCCAGAGAAGAGAAGCGACTTGCCCAGGGTTACCTAGGTAAGTAGCAGAAGTAGGGCGGCTGGGTGGTGTAGTGAGTAGAACGCCTGGGCTGGAGTCGACAAGACTCATCTTCCTGAGTTCAAATCTGCCAAAGGGTTGGCAACCCACAGGTTGAGAACCACTGTTCTACAGGAAGTTTTTTTCCTGATCCCTCTTAACTCTAGAGCCTTCCTTCTGTGGATTATTTCAGATGCATCCTGTGTATGTCTGGTTTGTGCATATTTGTTTGCATGTTGTCCCTTAGAGAACAGAACCTGGTTTTTTGCCCTTATTTGTTCCCCTAGAACTTAGCGTGGTTTCTGTCACATAGTAAACATTTATTAAATGCTAGGGGAGGTAGGTGGTAGAGTGGATAGAGCGCTGGGTCTGGAGTCAAAAAGACTCGTCTTCCTGAGTTCAAAGCAGGCCTCATATTCTTATTAGCTGTGTGACCCTGGACAAGTCACTTAACTCCGTTTGCCTTAGTTTTCTCATTTGTAAAATACACTGGAGAAGGAAACAGCAGCGTCTTTGCTAAAATAATCCCAAATAGGTTCACAAAGAGTCAAACACAACTAAAAAGCAACTGAACAAAAATAAAAATTAATTGGCCGTCTAGACTCACTCCCTCCTAATTTAGCCTAAGGTTATGTTTGCTTTTCCAGATACCACACTGTACCACTAACTTGTACTAACCTTGTAAGCCACTAAGACCCCAAGATCAGAGATTTAGATCTGGAACGGACTTTAGAGGCCATCGAGGCAAACCCTGTTATTTTACAGATGAGAAAACTGAGGCCCGGAGAGGATAACTGATTTCCCCAAGGTCACAAAGTATAAAAAATAGGTTTTAAACCCAAGTACTCTAACTTCAAATCAAACAGGGTTTTCACTATGCCACACTTTTTCCAGACAAACTATCTAACCACGCTTGACTAAGCAATGACAGTCAGCAACAGCCGCTTCTGGGACTATCACTATGCAGTCAGGAAAAATACCCAGCAACAGCAACAACCAATTTTCTTCTTCGTGTCCCTTGACGCTTTACAGAAGAATACACCACCAAAGCATTGTGTTAGCCTGCAGAAACACCCAGTGACAGAGAGTCTAGTCATACAGTACTTACCTCAGGAGCCATCCAAAATGGCGTGCCGACTGAAGTGTTTCTACGTAGACGCGTGCTCGTTAGCTGAGCTGAAACACCTGAAATAAGGTAAGCGATGGAAAATGGAATGAGTACGATGCTCTCTCACACAGTTTTAAGTTTTGGTCAATACGCTAGAAGGGAGTATGTTCGTTGCCATGAACATGACTACAAACTAGAAGTGTAGCCTATCATGGGATTGTCTTCATTTTCATAAATGGCACATAGCAGTGAGGTATGGTGGGAAAAGTTCTGGGTTTGGGGTCATGGCTCCGAGTTAGAATTCTGCCTCTCCACCTTATGATCTGTGTGACCTTGGACAAGCTATGTATCTCCTCTGAACATCTGCTTCCTCATCTATAGAATGAGGAGAATGAATAAATAAACACATAAATAAAATTGAGGATACTGAACTGGATCAGGTTTCTTAAACTTTTTTATGTTGTGGAGCCCTTTTCACATATGAACTTCTCCTTCTAATCAAGCCTGGTTTTTGATGAAAAAGCACTAACCAAGAGAGTGATTCCCAGGAAGTATGAATTTTCTAAAGGGGGAGGGACTCCCAATCACAGCTCTTCCCCTTTCTACCTGGGAGCAAATCGCAGAACTTTGGAGTTTTAGCTTTCTACTTGTGATGCTAAAGCTCTGACCTTACTAAGAACCAGAGATGGAGATTTCACCTTTGCTGAAACAATTCCATTTGGTATGTCCCAACATGTGGAAAGCAGATGTCTGCTTTCAGAAAGGGATGCTTATATAGTAAAGGCAAGTTGCTTATATAAAGTTGATTGATGCTTGTGGAGAACAGTCTCATTTGCATCCTTTATCCTAACAAACTAATTCCATAAGCACTGCATTTCAAATGAACACTGATCTGATCGAGGCTTTAACAAGGAAACCATCATTCCAGACCAGAGCCAGGAAACCTTGGGATTATTCCAGGTCACGTCTAGACCTGGTAAAGTTCTGGTTGTCTTCCATTAGGGTCAGGGAAATCAGGCACGCGCTTAGTACCCAATAGCTCTTAAGCCATGAGCTCTTAATGTGATTTTTCCCTACCTGCACACCCAACTGGTGTGAGTGTTCAATCCAGCAAATATATTGATTTTTAACCAAAGTGGCTGGTGAATAACCAGGTAAAATAACTCAGGTCAATTCAATCCAAAGTTTCAATGGGGGGAGGGGGTTGTATGTAAAGCTTTAGAAGTAAAGGAAAAACTGAGAATGGTGGGAATACCTACAATCCCTGCTGGTGGGAGGCTAGTTGGGCATTCAAAGATGCAATGGGCTAAATAAGCCAATTAGGTGTGAGCAGCAAGGCCAGCACCAGCACGGTTTGCTGGAGGGAGGGTGAGGGGGACTGACTAAGGAGGAGTCAACCAGCCCAGGCAGGAAACATCAGGTCAGTGTTATCTGGCAGCAGTAGCGGGACTGGGCCTGTTAGTGATCGCTGCACCTTCAGCCTAGGAGAGATCACTCACTGTTGACCACAAGACACTTTGCCAAGTGGCTTCATCAGACACACAGTTAGGGCAAGTATCAAAAATCTCACCCAGAGAAAAAGGTCTGAAGTTCTTCCTCATCTGGGAGGAGGTTTAGAGGAAACTGTCAGACATCAAGATTAGTCCTTTGCTAGAGAGGTCCCTGAGAGCTGTTATCTGATAGATTCCCATTTGGATTGATCTCTTTTACTGACTCAACACCAAGATCCGTTGTTTCTACTCTGCTAAAGGACTACACGTTTCTCCAGTATTCCCTAAATTTGATGCCCTGGAGTAAAGCTCCAGTCATCCAACCCTAGTTCTGACTCTGGGTTTGAAGTCATGGGGTTCACTGCAATTTGGGTTGTGATTACTTAATACTGCCTTCTGTTCTCTCCTATTTTCTCACTAGCAAATAAAGAAAACTAAAGCAACCCCAAACAGTTTCACAATGTATTTTCAAATGAAAAAAATTGTTTGGGATACATGTTAGTCATTTTACTCATTTAGGGATCTCATTCTCCTGGCTCCCTTTCTATTATTAAAATGACTAATACTTCTAGGCAAATACTAATGACTAATACTTCTAGGCAAATTGTCTAACAGAGCTGTAAACCTTCATTTTGGTGTTGTAGTTGACATTTGTAAATAAACACATAAAGATAAACGTGCTGCATTTTCCTTTTTTCTTTAACTAATGGATTATTGAGATTGCTCGGTACTAGGTTTTTGTTTTTTTCCTGTTTGGAGTATAACCACCTCTTGGGGGCAGCTAGGTGGCACAGTGGATAGAGTACTGGCCCTGGAGTCAAGAGAACCTGAGTTTAATCAGACACTAGCTATGTGACCCTGGGCAAGTCACTTAACCCTGTTTGCCTCAGTCTCCTCATTTGTCAAAAGAACTTGAGAAAGAAACAGCAAACCACCCCAGTATTTTTACCAAGAAAACCCAAAATGGGATCATGAAGAGTCAGACATGACTAATTGACCCACAACAATAACAAAGTATCAACAATAAACCGTAAAAATATCAGCTGGTATATATGTTTGCATGAATAATCTGTGATTACCATGGAGAGCTCCAGGTGGGGGAACTTTCTCTACCCAAGAACATTACAACTCATCTGTTACTTAGTAGATAAATTCTCTGGAATCTTCTGAAGTAAGAAGACCATACACTGATGGGTCCAGGCTCACAAAGCTACTGTGAGAGGCAGGATCTGAATATTAATTTTACTCATTTAAAGTACAACTCTTTCCACTACACCATGTTGTCTCTAGGGCCTGTTAGCCTATCCCTATAAATGGCATTTCCAGAGGAGATGCTGAAAAGATCTGTGGGAATATGTAATATCACGATATATTTCCTTTCACCATTTCCACATCATACTAATGTTTCCAGTTTAACCAACCTCACATGCAACAGCAATAATCACAATTTAAATGGAAGTTAACTCTCAGACCCACAGGACCATTTTACCTTCTGCTAGCTGGGAGTAAATATGCCTGAAGCAAGCAAAAGTCATTTGAGAGACCAAAAGGCTTTTTCTTTTCATATGCAAAAGAAGGAAAGTCAAAAATCAAATTAAAGGCAGTCGCCCTCAGACACAGAGTCCTCTTACTAGAATATCAACAATTTTTTTTTTACTGAAAGGGTTTTTTGGGTAACATTTTTATTGTTAATAGGAAATGCTTTAAAAAACCCCAAATAGATGCTGTGACAGCATCTCCTAGGATGCTCCATCTGCTCCCCCTCCACTGTGCAGCCCGTGTTTCCAACTGGAAAAGCCCCTTACAGCCTGTGGTGCTGTAGCAAGGCCCCCAGTAAGATGACAACAAATTGCAGCCTCTGGCTAAACAGAGACAGTCAAGAAAACACATGGCAAAGAGTCATTACCAAAGTCAACAAGCTTAACTCCTCCTTCTGTTGTCAGAAGAATGTTGTTCCCCTTCACATCACGGTGGATAATCCGGTTGTTGTGCAAGTGCTGAAGACCCTGTACGTGGAAGCATCCCCATCATGGCAGCCACCAAAAGAAAAAACAAAGTTAGAGCTCTTATTTAAAAACAATTACCCTGCTATTAAAAAAAAGTCTAATGAAGATAATCTGCACTTGGACTAAACAAATATTTGTCTAAGGGATCACTTGGGAGATCTTCCCCCCTTCCTTCTTCCTCCACTGCCCCCCATAACTGGCACTCTTGTATTTCCATGCAATATTGTTATATTTCCACAGCATATACATGGAAAACAGGGATGGACAAGCTGACCCCTCTGCTCTCGTGATCTGCTTCATAGACATCCTTACCAAAAGTGCCCCATACAAGATGTAGGAAATTACAGCTTCATCCAAGCGTTGACCACACTTCAGTAGGCCCTTGACAAGATCTGAGACAGAACCTCCATTACAGAGCTGTAAGAAAAGAGAAGGGTTGGAAAAGAGGAAGGAGAAGGAGAGAGAAACAACACACACATACAAAAGAAAAACAAACATCTTCTTTTACTCTCCAAACTTGTTTAGATTTTTAGAGTTTACTAGGTAAATTCTCGGCTCAGAGAGTCCAGGTTAGATTAATTAAAAGTCAGTTTTGCATTGTACAGGCTGATCTAGTTCCCTTAAGGAGACGCTTTAGTCAAGGTGACGATTTGTGACTGACAATTTATAACGAAAAAGATGACATCAAATTTAACTGCAAGAGAAATATTTTATAAATGAGATATTATTTTGGAGTTGGGAGGGAAAAGCACATAAATTTATAGTCTCTGATAATTTAGGGGAGAATTTCAATATTTCCATTCTTTGTGAACTGTGTCTTTAAAAAAATTTTCTTTGACTTTGGGAGGGATGAGGGAGAAGATGAGAAAAGGCTAGAAGAGGCAAGACTGATGTGCTTGATAACTGGGAGGCAACAAATTATAGTCATTTCAAACCTTCACTCCATCAATGTTCCCACTGGCAGGCAATATAAACCTGGCAGCAGCCATATCTCTATGCTCAGACTTGATGGCATGTGCTGCCAACAGCTTAGATGAAACATTCTGATCTAAAGGGGGAAAATAGCACCGCGCACTTCCCATTAATAGGGTACCATATATCAAAGTTTGGGTGAGGGTAAGAGAGCAATACAATTAGGACCTACATAAAGTAATTTTTATTTATATCATTAGTTCATCATTCTTAGGACTTTTCAAATTTGCTTTCAAATCACCATCTCCTCCTCCTCCTCCCTAACCACTCCCCTGTCCTTCCATCTCTTATTTTCAGAGCTGTCATTGCATGCTATGATGAGGACCATCACTTGATAGATCTGGGTTTGCTATGCTGGCAGTGCCTATAGAAGCTATAGATTTTCTTTGCTTAGAGCTAATATTTGTAATTTGAATAACTGCAAATAGGTAAACTTCAGCTGCGACTGTGAGGGGGAAACTAGCTGGACATTTAAAGCAAAAAAAAAGTATAGATGAGCACATCTGTGGCTATTTATATATTTTTCTATAAAATAGAACTATTTATTAAGATAACACATTGGCAAATTGTTAAGCACTAATAATAAATCTAATAAAGGGGGGCAGTTAGGTGGCGCAGCAAATAGAGCCCCAGCACTGGAGTCAGTAAGACCTGAGTTCAAATCTAGCCTCAGACACTTAACACTAGCCATGTGACCTTGGGCAAGTCACTTAACCCCAACTGCCCTGCCTTCCCCCCTCCAAAAAGAAAAAAGTTAATAAAGGACAATTGCATGTTTTTCTTTTTTTGTTTTTTTTTTGGTTTTTTTTTTTGTTTTTTTTTGCTGTCTGGTCTCCTTTCTTGTCTTAAAACTTAAATCCCAATGGCTCACTATTATCTCTAGGATCAAATATAAACTCTGTAAGGAATTTAAAGCCCTTTAAACCCACCCTCAATCTACGTTTTCAGATTTATTAAACATGACTTCCTTTCCTTTACTCCCAAGTCTAGCAACCTTATTGTTTACACACAGTTCCATAGGCCTTGGCCCTAGCTGTCCTTGTACCAGAAATGCACTCCCTGAGTCCCTCCGCCTCTTACATTTTCTTAGTCTCCTTCAAGACCCAGTTCAAGAGCCACTTTCTACAGGAAGCCTTTCTTAAACACCATAGCTGCTTTTGCCTCCTCTTCCCCAGCTCCTCCACACAATTACCTTATATTTATTTCAAAGAAGAGCTTGTATGGTCTGCTAAGCTAGCAAACAAGTTCAAGTTCCGTCTCTGACACATACTGACTATGTAACCTTGGGTAAATCACTTAACTTCTCAATACTCCAAGAAGCTCCATAATGATGATGATGATGGTGTTGATAATGATGATGATGATGATGATAACTAACTTCATTTAACTCTTTAAGATTTGCAAAGTACTTTACATGTATTATTCCACGTGATCTCCTGTTATCTTTTGAACTCTGTGAGGTATGTGCTTTTATTATTCCCATTTTATGGAGGAAGAAACTGAGTCAAAGAAATATGGCCACATAGCTAGTAACTGTCTGAGGCAGGACTCAAACTAAGATCTTCCCCATTCAGCATCACTCAGCTGCTTGTAAGACTATAAGGTACAGGGGAGGGGACAGTCTGCTTTAGAACAAGGAGTTTCCTTACTAGGAGTTTCCTATATCATTGGTGTCAATAAAAATGGTACTGAAGCAAGTAAAAGTCATTTGGGTACTTTACCATGACAGTAAATTGCACATAAGGATCCCTACTGGTGCATTTTCACTTAGATAACTACATATTAACATTATCTATGTTTTACTGTATTTTTATTTATTTTTAAAATATTTTCCAGTTACATTTTAATTTGATTCCATCCACTCTGAAATGTTATAGGACAAGCAGGCTGCATGTTTGACACCTTTGCCCTACGCCAACAAAATCATTGATGCAGTCCAATATTTTGTATGTAATATGAGTGTATATACACATATATACTCTCTCCCCTGAGAAAATATAAGGCTACAATTTCACTTCAATATCATAAATTAAAATGCTCAAAAGAAGAGGTAAAGGAATTCTTAAATTTTTAGTTTACATTGGACATTAGCCAGATGAATGTCAGATATCATCTAGCTGATGGTGAACATTAGCCAGTTGTTAAATACCAATGGTAATACATATGTAGAATGATGCAACATTGGCAAGTATCATCCAATCAAAAGAATAACTTCCCTTTAGAAATGCTAACTTGACCTCTTTGCAAGGAAGCCCTCTCTAGGAATCAGGACATCTTGGGAAAGTAGGAATGAGATAGTTTCTGTGAAGCTACATCATAATTTCCACTTCCTAGAATACTTTCTTGCTACCTCAGAGAGATTTTCAGGATTTTATGTGCCATATATCTGTCAGCCCTGTAAGAAAAAGTGAAGGGACCAAAGAAATCAGCAGGCAAACCTTATTCTCTCTGTTCTGCAGATAACATATACATTTTCAGATTTTTCTGGGCCCAGTGCCTACATCTGACATCTTCCAGTGCATTCTATTAAGGAAGGGTAGGGAAACATCAAAATGAATTTAAAATCCCAAGATAAAATAATTGCCCCATTCTACAAGTGCATTAGCATGAAACAATTAATATTTTTAAAATATCTTAGTGAGAAAAGAAATATTACTGACTACTCACCCCACCCCACCATCCTCAAAAGTGTCATACAAATGCTCAATTACATCTGTATAAAACAACTGACGTGAAGAGATGAAATTACTAAGTGCTATTTAGAACATAGGCCAGGACGTGGGAAGTGGGTGGACTATTTCAATTGTTGTGCTTCCAAACTTCATGTATTATTCTACTAAAGATCAATGTATTGTTTCTTTAGCTTACTATAAAAAAGTTAAAATTTAAGATCCATTAATAACTTAGGTAATTCCTTCAACCTCCTCCTCTCCTCTCTTCTTAAAACAGGAATAACTAAGCAGATATGCGTCACAATCCAATTCATTTTCAAGTCAAGACATCACCCTCCTGATGTCATTGGTCCTCTTTGAAAATGAAGGACAAACAACTCTTGAGGTTTAAATCTCCGGGGCAGCTAGGTGGTA
Source organism: Pseudocheirus occidentalis (assembly GCA_028646575.1). Lineage (NCBI taxonomy): Eukaryota > Metazoa > Chordata > Mammalia > Diprotodontia > Pseudocheiridae > Pseudocheirus > Pseudocheirus occidentalis. The sequence continues at coordinate 177,901,442 of CM053596.1, read as the reverse complement.
CAGTGGTTAGAGCGTTGACCTAGAGTCAGGAAGCCCTGAGTTCAAATTCAGTCTCAAATATATATTAGCTATGTGACTCTGGGTAAGTCATATAACTTCCACCTGCCTCAGGTTCCTCATCTGTATAATGGAAATAACAATAATTCGGAATCATAACAACATTATTTGAATAACAAATAACAATCAAATATAAATAACAATCTACCTCCTAGGACTGTTGTAAGGATTAATTAAGATAATATTTGTAAAAGCACCTAGTACATAGTAGGCATTATGTAAATATTAGCTATTATATATATGTGTAAGGTAAATTTTTGTTATTCTTTCTTAGAGTTTCATTTCTAGGTTCCACTGCCATAACAATCTGTAGTTCCTAGGTGCTAGAGAGTAAATCTCAGGTTCATGACTTGTAAACATCTCCATCACACTGCCACAACATTATATAATAATAAATAATATAAAACATTTGAGTTCAGCTGGTAAATACCCACTGCAACTGCACAGTGAGATATAGGGAAGGGGTAATGCAAAACCTTTAAGCTTAATGTTGATAAAATGCCTTTTTTTGTCTGTTGCCCTATAAAGCAAGTGGGGAAATGGGATTTGGGTACTGCACAGAGGAATGCATGTACCTGCCTCAACTGGCCCCCACTGAGGCTTAGGGAGATTTAGGGGAGTGCACAAACTGTCTCAACTGATAGCATTGAGATGTAGGGGCAATTGTCTTCACTACTTGCTAGTTCCTGTGAGAAGGGTGATTAGGGGATCCTGTAGGAGTTGGTGTTCCTATTATCAGGAACTCCCTTTGAGAAGACTAGACTAGAATAAATTAAGCTAGTTTATTTAACCCTTTATTATGACTCTGTTCCTGTATTCCTTTTATATAAAAATATAAAAGCCATTGTTTATATAATCTAGCAATCTAGATTTGTTTTTTTTAAAGGCATTTAAGGATGACAGAGTCAAAGAATGGTAGAACTATCTAGTCTAGAAACATGTGTGGTTCCATGGAAATTATATCAGGCATTTAAAGACTATATTACTCCAACCTTCTCAGTTTATAGATGTAGCTACAGAGACTTGGGGAAGTAATGGAAGTAACTAACCCAGGTCCTGTCTTACTATGCCTGGAGCCCTCCCATAATGTCCCATTTGAAGGTTCTTGCTGTTATAATTTCTCCAGTCAAGACTTGGGAAAGAGATCATCACCCAGACAGTTGCTAATGCTCTTTGCACAGACCCTTAGGGACTTGAGGAGACAGGATATCACAAGAATGAAGCCAGAGGGAAGACATAACCCTAGTTCCCAACTGAGCTTTATGGATACCTGCTTGGGAAGGGAAAAAAAGAACAAAAGAACTCTGTTGAATATAGCCCCATCAGAGGGGCTGGCTGCCTGACTCTGACCCCATGGGGAAAGCAGGTTGGAACCAGCTAGATCGATCTTGTGGTCTCTCTGGAAACTCCCTGCACATATTATCCAGTCTTCAGACCAAATGTCACCACTCTCCAAGCCTCCCCAACCTTCTCTAAAGACTTTTTGTTATTTTGCAAAACAACTTAAGTAGCAGCTTGGAAAGGCTGTGCCTTCCAGGAGACTCCCTCCCTCAGTCCCTGTTGAAACATATTTAAACCTTGCTCCTTCTGTTCCTCACAAGCACCCCAGTACTTAGGTGATGCCTGGTATGCCAAACTGCAATTCCTTTACTTCACTTAAAGACACTTGTTGTTGTTACTTTGGTCTGATGTTGTACAGTCATGGCTGACTCTTTAGGACCCTGTGGACCCTACTATTCATGGAGTTTTCTTGGCAAGTCTACTGGAGCAGTTTGCCATTTCCTTCTCCAGCAGATTAAGGCAACTGGAGTAAGTCATCTGCCAAGGATCACACAACCAGTAAGTTTTGAGGACTTGACTTGAACTCAGGTATTCTTGATTCCAGAGCCACCCGGCTGCCTCCAGTCTTCTTTATTTTAGACTGACAACTATCTTTCAGCTCCATCATGGCACTATCAGGAATGTACCTGGACCAAGTGGTCTTCAGATGTAGGCAGACTAGGCAGTTATCTACTAGTCTCACATATTAGGCCTTAAGAATCAATAAGTCAAATAATTCCTTATCTAGATAATGTCTCCCTCACCCCGCCCCCAAATCTGCTTTTGTTTTAAAATCCCACGTTACTCTCTCCTTTGGATTTAAGCATTCTTAAAAACACACGTGGGGGAGGGTATTTACAGTTTTTCCTGTATCTGTTTATCAAATTATCTAGCCAGCTTTATTCACAGAGCACCAACCCTCAGCAATGTGCACAATAACCTCTAGGGAAGTCGACCACCCAGGATAGATTTTTACAGGAACATCAAGTAACTCCGTTCAGCAGTGTGTAAAATGTGCACCTGGTACTGAGACAAAGGTCAGACTGTGTCCTTTGTTTCCATAGTAACAAGTATAAGACACGCTTTTAGCCAGATAGCTCAGGAACTTGTAAAATAAACATTAGAAATAAGTACTTGTACCACCCTCCACTCCAAATAAAACTGTTGTCTCCCCTGCCCCACAGTGACTGGGGAACCCAGGGAGCTATGAATGATTCAGGGGCTGGCTAAAGAGATTCTGGAGAAGGAGGAGAGGGGAGGAAGGAGGGAGAGAGTCCCCTCCTCTTCCCTATCCCTCACCTGGCTTAAGCTGAATAGGAAGAAATGCACACTTTCCATAGGATCATAGATTTAGACCTGAAAGGGACCCCAAAAGCCATCTAGTCCAACACCATCATTTTACAGATGAAGAAACTGAGGCTCAGGGAGGTTAAGTGACTTGCCCAAGGTCACACAGAGAAGGTCAGAGGTGGGATTTGAACCCAGACCCTCTGACTTCAAAGTCAATGTTCTTCCTGCTGTAAAATTCTTAAGTGCTTGAAGAAAAAGAAGAGTCTTTCTTCAAACACATAGAATAATAGTATTTTCATTATCACAGTCCTATAGCCCAGGCATCCAAAGACATCAGGCACACCTCAGAACAATCCACAGTTCTGCTCTTAAAACTCTACAGGGAGGAAACATAAATGAAATGCTATGTTACGGTCAGAGTATCCCTGAGATTTTTTCCCCAAACCACATTATAGCATCTCACCTGCCCTACTTTGAAAACAGCCCTGCAATGAAGCCCTAAGTCAGCAATGTATCACATCCAGCAAGCTGACCTATAAACTTTTCCATACCTCCAGAGCCCATATAAGAATTAAGAGCACTCATTTTGTCACCATGATCTACACTCAGATGTAGACCTAAGAACAATGAAAGGCTTTCATTGCACAGGTGTCTTTTGTTTGCTTAAACATCAGTGTTTGAGGGCCTGCATGCCTGCCTTCCAGTGAAGCTTATAAACATACAATTAAACTGCTCTGAGTCCCTTCGAGGAAGGTGTCCATGAAAGTTGACAATCCCACCACAGAACTCTGAAAGTGCAGGGGGTGGGGCTACTCAGCACCTAGCCCTTGCCAGAGAAGAGAAATGCTAGCTGACATTGCTTAACAAAAAAAGGGTGAATCACCTTGGAAGCACACCAGGGAACTATCTATAAACGCATAAAACAAAATAGCCCCCTTGGAGTTGGGGGGAGGAAAAGAGGAGGCAACCAAGCCTCCTTCTCCACCCCTGAAGCTTGAAAAAGTGGCAGCCACTTCATTCCCTCCCACACAGCTGACAATCTGTTTCAGAGGAAGAAGCATGTTTTCATTCCCATAGTCCTCCCTATGCTCAGGATGATGTGACTACTTAGAGAATCTTGAATTTAATGAGCTTTATTCTTTGTCTAGACCCAAGAGAAATAGAAAAAATCATCCACACATTGAATTTTTTAAAACGCCCGTAGGAGAATTCTGAAGGTCCCAGCTGGAAACCTGAAAACTCTGCAATCATAACATATGACTTTGTAGCAATGGGAAATCCTTTCCAGTAAAAACAACTGTCCTTTAAGGTTCATTTTCCCATCACCCCCAAAAAAATGGCAAACAGAAGAATTCATAAGAACTAAGACTGGAAGGAATTCCAAAAGGTCTCCTAGTCCCATAATTTTATAGATGGGGAAGTTATTAGCAGAGATGAACCTTGGTCCTCTGACTCCAGAAAAAGTGACTACTTTTCGGCACCTTCTTTCCTATGCCTTTTTTTATTGGCATCACTTCCAGGTGCCTGGTTTCCTCCTCATCTTGAACCCAGGATTCCCACTGTCTTCAACTATGGCCCACCACAGAGGTTTCCTGTTTCATATAGTCCTCCAAATTTTTCCCAGTTCTCTTCTCCTCAGTCAAAATTGGCCTGTCCTCTTTACCATTTTAATTTAGACTGCCTAAGTTAATGACTTGAAAATGTGATAAACAAATTCACTATAATATATTACAGGTGACAATGGCTTAATGTATTTCCCTCCCAGGTTACATTTTTGCCTCCAACAAGTGATTTTCAATGCTTTAAGCAGAAGCAATGAAAATGTGATTTGGGGGCACTGGAAAATGAAGACACTGGGTCAGAGAAGTCTTTTGGAGTTATTCCTGTATGTTCTAGATTTATCCTTGTCTAGATCCTATCCTAAAGCCTAAAACCTAGAACTCTGGGAAAGCTCTAGATTTTAAAATATATTAATTCTTCAGTCAGGTACAGAAATATGAGGAATTCTTTTGAAATTCCAGTCTCATTTCCTCCTGCCTCAAACCATTATTTTCAGATTGAATGCTGAATACTTACTTAAAATCTCTGATTGGAGAAAATCCATAGTTTATAGCTTCCAAAATTCTCCTTCCATTGGAATTTTAAAAAGAAAACAACTGTATTGGCCTTAGTAGAACAAAAACCAAATATTTTTCTGGGCAGTAAGATTTTCACGAAGATATAACTTCTCATTACATTGAATTTAGATGGTTTCCCATCATAGAACCTAGAGATCTTTCCATGAGTTTTTTCAGATTTAATATTCATTGAGCATAAAATTTATCCACCAATTTTTCCACAGCATATTGCCTATAAATGTGTTTTCCCTTCATCTCCCAAATGAAATAGCTGTCTATCACAGGAGGGCTCTTTGTTTGTTTTTTGTTAACAATTGGTAATGCATTTTGGAAATGACATTTTTATTTGCTTTTGTTTTTTGAGTTGAGGTGATTTAAGGTGCCTTTTAATAAGATTTTTCTGTCCTCTAGAAATGTTCCACAAGATAACCTCTCCTCTGGCATTGCAAATAAATGAGCAAAGGGAAGAAGAGGGAGTGTGGTAGTAGCAAAGTCAACATAAATCCCACCTCAGTATTCTAAGTGAGCAGGACAGTATTCAGTACAACATAACTTTCTTTTGTGGGATGTTTTTCATAAACCCTCTCCTAAAATACGTGGCTAGACTAAAATGCAAAGAAAGAGAAATTTTTAAAGTATGGTACAGATTGGCACTGTTTGCAGAACTAACAATTAATCAAGCATTTATTAAGTATTTATTGTGAACCAGGCCTGCACAACCTGTTGGCCACAATAGCCTGTCAGTCCACCAAAGGATTTCTGGCAGCCCACAAAGAAAGTAGAGAATGTTTTCTTCTACATTTTTTGTAGGCCACCTAAAATTTTGCAGGCCTGCTGTGGACCAAACTCTAAGGATATAAAGGAAAGGTAAAAGACCCCTGGCCTCAAGGAGCTTACATTCTAGTTGGAGAAGCAATATGGGCATAAATAGTTTTATACAAGATACACAGAGTAGATAGGCCACCTTAGAGGGAAAGACACTAGCAGCTGGGGGAAAGTCTCTTACAGAAAGTAGCATTTGAGCTGAGTCTCAAAGATAGCCAGGCATTCTAAGAGATGGAGGTGAGGTGTGAGATCATCATCATGGACATAACCCAAGATAGGAAATGGAGTATTATATTTAAGTGCCAGCAAGTAGGCCAGGGAGAAGTAATGTATAAGAAGCCTGGAAAGATAGGAATGGTCCAGGTGGCAGAAAGGTTTAAATGTCAGAGTAGTTTATACTTGATTCTAAGATTAATAGGGAGCCGTTTTTCTAGGGCTACGATTGGGGGGAGGGAAATCACTATGGAAGTTGAGTGGAGCAGGAATGAGATGCTCGAGGCAGTGAGACTAATTTCAATAATCCAGGTGAGTGGTGACAAGAGCCTTAAGTAGAGTGATGGCTATGGCAGTGGGAAAAGGGAGGATATATATGAGTAATATTCTAAGGTAGAAATGACAAGATTTGGTAAGTAATTGAATAACTGAAGAATTAGATAAGTAATCAGCTGAATGAAAGTGAGAAGATAAGGATGATAATGAGGTTTCAAATCTGAATGGCGGGAACCAAGGCAGTGCCTTTGACAGCAACAGGGAATGTCAGAAGAGAAACACATAACTGCTTGTTAGGGATTTTGTGGTGGCGATTTCTGTTCTAGTGGAGACTGTATGTAGGACCTCTGTGAGCCTTCACAATACTCTACATCCGTAAAGCAGAGAGGCAGATGTGCATCTCTTACAAAAGGGCCACAAAATATTTCTAGGATCATTAGGGAGATTCAGGAGAAAAAGCCAGAGCTATCTAGGATATTAAGGAATCAAAATGAGAAAACTTCTAGCTATAAGCTCATGACTTTGCGAATTCAATAAAGGATATATCTGAATATCTCTAAGAGATGAAAGTGGGGGCAAAAAAGAATTTATTCTAAGGGGAACTGTGAAGTAAACTAAGCTTGTATTGGCACCCCAACCTCCTTCCACCACCATCTTTCAAAAATTACCATAAAAAATAATATTACAAACTCAGAAAGACTTAAATAAACTGATGCTGAGTGAAGAGAGCAGAACCAGGAGAACTTTGTACACAATTACAGACACATCATGTGTGTGACAACTAACTTGGATAGACTGGGCTCCTTTCAGCAATACAAGGTTAAAAGATAATTACAAAAGACTCATGATGGAAAGGGATATCCACATCCAGAGAAAGAACTACAGAGTCTGCAGATTGAAGCAAACCATTTGCTCTCTCTCGTTTGTGTTTTGTTTTGTTTTATTTCTTCTTTCTCATCATTCAGCCCATTGGTTACAATCCTTTACAGCATGACTAATGTTCAATGCGAAGGTATTTGTAGAACCTATATTTGATTACATGCCACTATGAAGGGGAGGCGGGAGGAAAGAGAGAGGGAGAAAACTTGAAACTTAAGAGACTGTGGAACTGAATGTTGTAAACTAAAAGTAAATAAATCATTTTCTAAAAAATTTTAATGGCTATAAATTTAGGACCCAATGGTTACTTATTGCCAGGGGAAGAGTTGAATTGGGGCTATAATTTAGGCTCATTATAGAAAACCGACCGTTACTTTAAAATAATGTAATTAATAAAGAGATGTTTACAGAATAAAAAAGTTACATTTACTTTATTGTTATAAAGCACTTTGTACATATTATCTCATTTCAGAGGAACGTACATCTAGGGGTAGGAGGGACCTTTAGAGGTCATCTAATCTACTCCATCATTTGCAGATGAGGAAATTGGGCCAAGAGAGGTTTGCCAAAGGTCACACAGCAAATAAGTGGAGAGATTGGAATCCCCATTCCTCTGACTCCAAATCCATCCAGTAACTGTCAAGGGCACCACCCACCATCCCAACCAACCAGATTTGAAACCTCAGTGTCATCCCTGACTCCTCCCTTTCATTCATTTTATATAAGGAATCAGTTACCAAATCTTGTCATTTCTGCCTCCATAACATTATTCAAAGGTCTCCTTCCTCCGCTCACTCGGCTTGCTGTTTATTACACCCTTTGAAGTAGAAAGAACAAGTATTGCTCATTCTCATCTGGTAAATGAAGTTGAAATAGCTGAGATGATCTGTCTAAGGCCACAAACCTGGGAAGTTTCTTGCCCTACCCCTCCCCGTACTGACAGATTCTCAGGCTGACTCTTGGCTTCCCAGGACCACTGCCTTCCCCCCCTCACGCCCCCACCCCTCAGTCAGGAACCACTCCAATTTTTTCTTTCACATCAAAACATTCATCTTTGGGCCACTTTCCTTAGAATCCTCCTTGCTCCTCAATTGAAAAATGGTCAAAGGATATGAACAGGAAGTTTTCAGATAAAGAAATCAGAAGTATCTATAGTCATACACACCTATCAGATTGGCTAATATGAGAGAAAATGAAAATGCTAAATGGAGGGGATGTGGGAAAATTGGGACACTTAAAACACTGTTGATGGAGTTGTAAACCGATCCAACTATTCTAGAGAGCAATTAGGAACTATGCCCAAAGGGCTATAAATCTATGCATATCCTTTGATCCAGCAATGGCACTACCAGGTCTGTATCTCAAAGAGATTTTTTTTTAAGGGGAAAGAACCTATATATACAAAAAATATTTATAGCTATTCTTTTTGTGGTGGCAAAGAATTAGAAATTGAGGGGAGGCCTATCAATTGGGAAACAAGTTGTGATACATGACTATAATGGAATACTATTGTGCTATAAGAAATGAGAAGGCTGTTTTCAGAAAAAGCTGGAAAGACTTACATGAACTGATACAAAGTGAAGTGAGCAGAACCAGGAGAACATTGTGCTCAGTTAATAGCAACACTGTATGATGATCAACTATAAATGTCTTAGCTGTTCTCAGCAATACAATAATCCAACACAATCTCAAAGGATTCATGATAAAAAAAATATGCTACACACCTCCAGAGAAAGAACTGATGGAGTTTGAATGCAGGTCAAAGCATATTAGTTTTCACATTATTTTTTTCACATTTTTGGTCTGTTTTCTTTCACAACACAATCAATATGTAATTGTTTCGCATGATTGCACATGTATAATCTATATCAAATTGCTTTGTGTCTCAGGTTAAGGGGTGAGGGGAGGAAGAGTAAGGAAAAGAAGGGAGAGAATTTGGAATTCAAAATTTAAAAAAACAAATGTTAAAAACTGTTTTTACACGAACTGTGCAAAAAAAAATTTTTTTAATCCCCCTGGCTACTATGTGATAATGAATTTAATAACCCATGTGTTTTCCCTCCCAGATCAGAAATACTTTAACCCAATTAAGATAGGTGACTCCTTTTGAGGACCCTTACAGAATGACATTACATAGCATATTTAATACTTAGAAATCTATGATTCATTGCTGTGAGGACTCACCCCCACTCCCACAGACTGCAATCTAGTGACAGTCCTCTTTCAGAAGGCTGTCGAGGGGCTGCAGACAAGACATAAAATTGGCTTTGTGAGTCACCATAATTGAAATGTTCATCCTCCTACAGTGAACCTTCTAGTGATGAATCCAAAAGAGTGACATTAGAAATTACAAGCATTTGACAGGTCGGTAAAGAAGACAGTCTGGGTCTGGTAGTCATCAACTTAATGTATACATAAAGCCAGGTCTAGAAATAAAGAGTTCAGTTAAGCAGAAGCCAAGAGTCAGTTTTGAATGGCTTTAAGAGGAAAAGAGGCAGCATGGCCTGCCTGGGGACTAGAGAGACGACTCTGGAATCAGAGAGGCCTAAGTTCATGTCCCACTTCTGATACATACCTACTGTGTGACCTTTGTTCACTTCTGGGTGCCTTAGACAACTCTCTAAGTTATAGAGAGTTATAGAAAGGGGGCCACCCTACACTGGTAGAGGGGTTTCTTCATCTGAAAGAACCCTGTATCAATGAAATCACAGGTCCAGTCCCTATTTCTGTCCATACCTCTAAAAAGAAAAGGAAGAAATCCTCATGATCCCAAATTATATTATCTATTGGGAATAATAGCAGCATCTGGACATGTCAGAGTTTCAAATTAACTGAATAAATTTCCTATATCTCTGACTCCATCAACAATGTATCTGAAATGTGAGCAAAGATAGAGGAAATTATATATTTTAAAAGGAATAGCAAGTTGTATATAATAGATTTGCAGTTTCATATGTAATCATCTTTTTTATTATACTATGTTATGGAAATGTTTGTTTCATTTCATAAATTAAAAATAAATAAATCAGTTTTAAATGGAGGGAAATTCAATTTTCTTATAAGTAAGCATCAACCAAGATTTGGAAACTCTAGATTCAATAATCTTTCAAACTATAGGAGAATAGCTATTTTATGGACTTATGGGGTGAAACTAGTCTATGCTGTAACTGGGCACTTATTCAGTAACCTGCACTTGAAGGTAGAAACAGCAATGGGCTGCTATCCACCTTAAGGTGGCTCTTAACAAGGGACATTTAGCCACAGTCTACTCCAGGGAGTTCTATTAACGCTATGCATAAGACAGGAGATGAGTCCAAAACCCTCATCTCTACCACAAATGGAGTCAGTTATTCACCAAACATTTACTAAGAACTTATTATGTACCAGAGTAAGCTCTAGGGATTCAAAGTAAAGCAAAATAGTTTCTTAATCCAAGGAGGGAGACAACAAGCAAACAATTTTGTTTACATAACACATATACACAGCAAATTGGAGACAATCTCAGAAGGAAAAGTTCTAGAATAGAATTAAGCAGGACCAAAAAAGGGTTCTTACAGAAGGTAGGATTTCAGATGAGACTTGAAGGAACGCAGGAAAGGCAGGAAACAGAGATGAGGCATGGAGGACTGCCAGTGAAGATGCCCAGAATCAGGAGATGGAGTGTCTTGTAAAAGGAAACGCAAAGAGGCTAGTGTTGCTGCATTGTACAGTACATGGAGGGGATTAAAGTATAAGAAGACTAGAAAGGTTGGAAAGGGTCAGATTATGAAGGGCTTTCAAAGCTAACAAGAAGATAATTTATATTTGATCCTGGAGGCAAAAGGAAGCTACTGGAGTTTATTGAATGTGGAAAGAGGGTATGACATGGTCAGACCTGTGCTTTATGAAGATCTCTTAGGAAGCAGCATGGAGGATGGACTAAAGTGAAGAAAGACTCGAGGCAGGGAAAGACCAGAAGGTGGACTGGTTCAAGGCATACCCAAATGGAGCCAGGCTAGAGTGTATGATACAGCAGTCTGGTATCATGGGAAAACCAAGTTAGAGACTTAAGTCTGCCATTAACTGGCTGTGCGAAATTAAGCAAGTAAATTAGCCTCTCAATTTGCTCATCAATGAGTAGGCTGGATTAGATGATTTCTAAGGATCCTTCCAGCTCTGAATAATATTAGCCTATGACTCGCTCTATAATTCTATATGAAATTATAGCCATTGAAGAGACTGGAGTTAGCAATCCAGCAAATGACCTGTATGACTTAACTGCAGCAAAGAAAGGACCCCAGAACTTCCAGATGACTATGCCAACAAGTCTGACCCAGCCAAAGAACAACTTGTATGCAGAAGTAATAAATCCCAAGGATATTATATTGCAAGGATACATGCATAATTCAGTGTGTCAGGGCAGCCTAATTATCTGACTTTGAACATGAGACAGTGAGTGGGGTAAAGTTTGTCTAGGGATCAGCACACACGTTTAGGCTGCTTCTCATTTTACACAGGCACAGGGAGCCTTTTGAGAGATACTTAATCTATATTTGTGAGGGTCACCATTTGGTTACTATCCTTAACAAGCAACTTTCATTTGGGAATCGATCTAGTAAATACATCTCCACTGCCTAGTCTGATCACCACATTTACAAGAAGGTCTGACCATCAGGCTAGAGCAGAAATAAAGGTACCTGAAAATTCCTCAGTTTGAATGGCAGAAACTAGGAAATTCTGAAAAAGCACCTTCCCTGCATTGTCTTTTTAGGAGTCAGGAATAAACAAGCAGAAATTTAGGATTACTGATCAATGACTTAAACCTTGAAATGCAAAAGCATAGACAACTACTGAATCTTTATTTCCAGAAATGATACTTTCCAATTTGGGGAGGGGGAGATAGAACTTTCTTTGTTTTAAAGTCACATTTCTAGGGAAAAAATACAGTTTCAGAAACATAGGGGGATAGAATATGAATGTTCTCATGTAAACTAATTAGTCAACCAAATAGTCACAGGTTTCCTGGATACCAAACCCCTCAACATCCCAGTTTGGGAGGCAAAGACCATTAATGGGACAGAAATTGTGAAGCCTCTTTCCCTTTAACCTATTCGTCCCTCAGAGCTCACATCTGCGTGTCACAAAGTCAATCTATACAATACCATGGCCAATTAGTGTGGTCCTGAGGCCTATACAAAATCAGATGGTAGAACTAAAAGGAATGAAGAGCCTAAAAGGGAAAGGCAATCTGCCTTTCCCGTTTAAATTTTCTTCCAAGGACCTCCAGCACTTCACGTGTGTGGCTTACATTTGTTCCCTGAAAATAAGCTTTGATCTAGAAGTCCAAGGTCTAAAGATATTGAGGTGGGGCTAAATGGAATTGAGCCACTAGTCAAAAATACTGGAGAAATTCTTCCTCTGTATCCAGACACTAATAATCTTATATCTTAACTGTATGGAGGGAAAGGAAAAGGCTGGTACAAAACTAGTGCAAGTGAATGAAGCCAATGCAATTTTTGCAGATTAAATGGAATTTGAGTTATCAAATTTGCGAAAGTGAGATTCTTATCCACATCTTCCTAGGCTTTGGAGGAAAAATATCTTTGCTAATCAAAAGCCATTCCTCCCTGCCATTATACATTCTGCTTTAGAAACAAGAATTCCAAGACTGAAGGACCACGAAAGGCAAATGCTTTAAGCAACAAGATGTGCTTAATATACAGAAGGGGACTAACTTAGTTATTTTTTGAAGACCACTATTTCGTAAGAGTTTATTAGAAAAAGGAGAGCAAGTACAAATGATTGTCCAAATAATCACTGCAAAATATTATTTCCAAGAGAAAGAATCTAATTCCTAATAAGCTGAAGATGAACACCCCTGGTGCTGGTACCTTTTACCTCTAACTTCAGCATGCCCAACCCATTCCCTCTTACCTCTAGGACCAGCCATAGCTGTCCACCCACATGCTGATCAGCTTTATAAAACATTCCATAAAATTTGACCACATTGGGATGGTTGGGAAGAAATTGTAAAATGTTGTATTCTGCCTCAATTTCTTCATCCATATCCTAAATAGGAGGAAAAGCATATGGTAGATTAAGTCCATCTCTCCAAGGAGAGAAGACAAATTTGTCACCAAAAACAAATAAATATTTAATGAAGTCTATCTGCATGATAATTTGAATACTGCTATCATCACAATGTCTCCAAAACATTTTGGCTTAAAAACATGCAAACATTTAGGTCCTGATTAAGAATCACCTATCATCATGCCAATTGTTCAACTTTATATGATTCTCTTTTCCTCTGAGGTTTTGTTTTTTTTTAACTGCATTATCAATGCAGTATTAGAGGCCTAATACAGGACATAACCTCATTATGCACAAAGCAGGCCACATTATACCCTTGGTGCCTAGTACACTGCAGCAAATAAAAGAAAAGGCTCAATTTTCTTCACCCTGCTGAGGGAGAAAACAAGCACACACATACTTTTTCCTTTATGCTGTCAACCCAATATGTCTGAATGTTTTGCGCTGGGGGTCATTTTGTAATTATACCACCACCGTTCAATAGCCCATGAGTGATACAAGTCAGTCTTTCAAATAGAATGATTTCAAAAGGTAAGAATCCAGGTGTGCCACCTCCACAAGAGCAACAACAGAATTATCAATAAGATAAAAAACCAGGGAAATTTCTAGCCATGTCTCTTTCTTTTAGTTGTGATTACAACTCATTACCCTTTTAAAAATGCTTTCAAGCCCCTGCTGGGTTTCAGGAAAATGTGTACCTTTACAAAGGGCCAGGAAAATAAGTGGAAACTTCAGTGAGCATTAAAAAGAAGGGGGAAAAAACTACCATGTGATTGCTGCTGCTAATTTTACTTACACTGATTGGATCCAGGATTTTTACAGCTGCAGGGCTCCCATCTTTCTTATTTGTTACTTTATAGACTTTTCCATATGTGCCTTTCCCAATGGTCTCTATAATCTCCCAGGTGTCTGAGGGATCAGGAAGTGACTCAAGTCCAAGCATGCTGGAACTATATTGAAATAATCCATACAGAGGTTTCCTGGTGGGAAGGAAAATTTGTCATCATCGATGTATTAATGGATTGGAGAACATTCTTATATATAACAGGATGTTTCACAATAATTAACAATGATTTGTTGTTCAGTCGTTTCAGTTATGTTCACCTTTTCATGATCCCATTTGAGGTTTTCTTGGCAAAGATACTGGAGTAGTTTGCCATTTCTTTCTTCAGCTTGTTTTACAGATGAAGAAACTGAGGCAAACAGGATTACATGATTTGTCCAGGGTCACACAGCTCATACATGTATGAGACTAGATATGAACTTAGGTCTTCCTGACTCCAGCCCCACCACTCTCTCCACTGTGACTCCTAGCTGTACCAATAATAATAGTAACTAGCATTTACATGATGCTTTAAAGTTTAAAATATATATATTTATGTTAAATATATATTTAAATAAATATTTTTTAAAATATACCTATGTTATCTTAAACCTAATATACATTAGAATACTGCATTTGGATTAGGTACAGTTTAGTTTTGTTTCTGAGCTGAGAAAAGAAGTAGAAGTTGCTTTGAGGAATAGAAGAAGCAGGAGGAAGCCAGAATGACAAATGAAACTGAGCTGTTTCCTCTACAAAGAAGAGGGTAAAAGTGAAAATATTTTACACTCACACACACACAAACACACACACACACACACACAATCTCTGCCTCCCTCCCTCTGCCTCCTTCCCCATCTCCCTCTATCTCTTTATATCTCGGACACATGCATACATGCATTACACACACACATACACACACACACACAACACAACTCTTCAGTGGAGAATAAGAGGAGACAAGGAGGAATATATCAGCTATGACTTGATCCTGGTTTAATGCCATAGTTAATTTAGGAAAAGAAAAGCAGAATGTAATGGAAAGACAATTGGATTTGGAGTAACATGTTGTGAGTTCATATTCCAACTCTTCCACATACTCAACTCAGTTCAATAAACATTTATTAAGTGCCTACTATGTGCCAAGCAGTGGTTAAACACTAGGGATACAAAAAGTGAGAAAAACAAAAACAAAAAACAGTTCCTGCCCTCAAGGACTTTATGTGTAACCTTGGGTAAGTCATCTACTTGTATCTTTGCTTTTTCTCATCCGTAAAATGAGAGGATTGGGCTGGATGGACCTGGATGAATGGGTTCCTTCTTCCTCTAAATTTACAAACCTGTGTTACCTGAGATGTAATGTGCTGACTTCAGGCCGCAGGCTCTATGACCTTTGCTATCTGCAGGTTGCTGGACCCCAAGCCAACCTGGAGCTAAAGGTCAAGTAAACAGGTCCCAAATCTCTACTGGAAAACCTATAGAGATGTTTAGGGAAAGAATAGCAGCACCTGTTTCAAAATACACAAAGGGAGACAACAATCCAGTACCCAATGCTGCAGCTTCCTAGGAATTACAGTGAAGGGGTTAATGGTGAACAGTCCTGGTGCCTGGCAGGAGTGCAAAGCTCACCCCAGCCTGGTCCCACACAAAAGCCACTTGGCTCTGGGATGACGTGGGACTCAATGCCCTCTCTGCTATGATATCAAAGACAAGGGGCCATCAGGCTCCAACAGCAGATCCTAAAGACCTCAACCAGTTTGCTTTTGTTGTTGTTGCTGGGTTTTGGTGATTACCCAAAGTGAGCGTTTCTGTTTCATTCTGTGGGTTTCTGTGTAGTTTAAATTTGAACTTCCAAACCTAATTGCATCCTCTTTCATGGCCTTCCAGGCCTTTTGACATTTTCTCTTCACCTATTCTGCTAAGCAAATTACAAAGTTTACAAGATTAACCTTGAACATGTTTGAAATTATTTTAATTTATGAAACCTTACTTGGACTTGGAAAAATCTCTAACTTAATCAGTAACTACTTTTTGGTCTCTTTCTAGTGTATTAAAACAAACAAGCAAAACCAGTCATTCTTATAGGATCATTTTGAAGACAAAAAGCAGAAATAATACCCTCCAATTTAAATATTCAGCTACCTTTCCAAAGCACATTTGGCATTTCCCATCACTGTCTTCCTATTGTATACTGTCTAATAGTAAAA
Source organism: Pseudocheirus occidentalis (assembly GCA_028646575.1). Lineage (NCBI taxonomy): Eukaryota > Metazoa > Chordata > Mammalia > Diprotodontia > Pseudocheiridae > Pseudocheirus > Pseudocheirus occidentalis. Next base: position 177,885,366 of record CM053596.1, on the reverse strand, counting down.
CATTTTATGATAGAATTAGGAAAAGATATTTCCCCATCTATAAAATGTTGATAATAATAACATCCACCTCAGAGGGTTATGGTGAAGTTCAAATAAAATAATAGAATTATTAATTTAGAACTGGATAATACCTTTAAAAACAAACAGCATAGCTAATTGAGGATTATGACCACCCCCTTGGACTTTGCTTCTTACTCTCTGGACCTTGTCACAGTGCAGCTGCCTCAGTATCTGGGATCTCACCCTGCAAACTCCCCACTCTGGTTCATGGTTTCCCCTCGTCATCCCTTTTCCCACTGCCTGTTCTTCCCAGGGCCCCGTTTTGAGGAAGGGTCCATTTTCTTCTGATTTTTTAGACTTCAACACCATGCCCCAACGCAACTCTGAACAAGTCATCCTACCTACTCTCCACTCCAGGGGTCACAGATACGACAACGTTCTGTAACCTGTTTTGTCTACAATGTGCTACACACAGAGTATGATTTTTAATTATATAATTAAGTACCAAAAAAAATACTATAGACAAAACGTCCTATGAGAGTTCAGAGAAATAATTACAATACCTAACAATTTCATTAACATATTTTACATATATTTAATCATATGTGTATATATTTTGATGTGCACATGATACGCATCATATTTTACATTATTATCTAATTTTATCATCACAACAAACCTGAAATTAGCTTAAGTACTATTAGTATCCTTATTTTTTTATTTTTAATTTTTTTAAATTTAATTGATTTGTTTATTTACTTTTAGTTTACAAGATTCAGTTCCACAATCCCTTGAGTTTCAAATTTTCTCCCCTCCCTTCCACACCCCATCCCCTATGGTGGCTTGCAATCAAGTATAGGATCTGCACATATTTTCACACTAGACATTAGTCTGGTTGTATAGAAGGTTTGTAACCACCGAAGTGAACAACGGGAAAGGGAAACAAAACCAAACATGAAAAAGAATGATAGCATATAGATTGCTTCAGTCTCCATTTAAATTCTGTTCTTTGTAGATCTTTCTCTGAATGTAGAGATCTCCTTCCATCCTGAGACTTGTAGAGTTGTCTTTTAACTGTGCGTTGCTGAGAAGGGTCCAGTTTATCAAAGTTGGTCGTCACACATATGATGTGTCTGTGATTGTGTACAAGTTTTCCCTGGTTCTGCTCTTCTCACTTAGCATCAGTTTGTATATGCCCCTCCATGTAAATATGAAGTCCATCTCCTCCCCATTTCTTATAGCACAATAGTATTCCATTACATTCATATACCACAACTTGTTCAGCCATTCCCCAATTGATGGGCATCCCCTAAATTTCCAGTTTTTTGCCACCACAAAGAGAGCTGCAATAAGTATTTTTGTACATATGGGTCTTCTTCCCACTTCTATGATCCCTTTGGGACACAATCCCAGAAGTGGTATTACTGGGTCAAAGGGTATGCAATTATTTATAGCCCTTTGAGCATAGTTCCAGATTGCTCTTCAGAATGGTCGCAACTCCACCAACAATGCATTAGTGTTCCAATTTTTCCACATCCTCTCCAGCATTTGTCGTTTTCCTGTTTTGTCATCTTAGCCAATCTGACTGGTGAGATGTGGTAGTATCCTTATTTTAAAGATGAGGTAACTAAATTTCTTCAGAGGTTAAGTGACTTGACCAGGGTCACACAGCCAATGAGAACCTGAGGCAAGACTTGGATTCAGGCCTTTGTCATTCCAAGTTTAGGGCTCTACCCACTGTGTATCCTAATTATGTCTGCATCTCATTCGACTCAGAGCAGCTGAGGTAGGACTCATGGACCCATTTTTAAAATTATGTTCGTTTTGCTGTAACCAAGGATAACATTAGCTTTTTCTGTGAACATGTGGACTCATATTCATTTTGTAGTCAACTAAAAACTCCAAATTCTATACACGAATTGCTGTCTAGCCAAGTCTTCCCCATCCAACATCTGTTAGGCTTAACTTATAAAATTCAAATGTAGAACTTATTTATCCCCATCTTGTCCTGCATTCTGGGGCCCCATTTTTGGAGAAGTCACCTCCCATGTCTAGAATGCACTCTCAGTCTCTGCCTGGTTTTGGAAATCCCTCTCTTCATTCAGTGCTCAACTCAATGCCACCTTCTTTGGGAAGCTTTCCTGGTCTTCCATGTAAAAGTGATTTCTCCTTCCTCAAGATTATCTAGATCACTTTGTCAAGTTCTGTCCTTTGCCCCATCACACTTTACCGCTTATCACTTTTATTTTGGGATCTAACTCATACTCTCTAATTCACTATAAACTCTTTTTTTAAAAACTATAAATTCTTAAAGTACTTTCTTGTTTTTCACCTTTATGTCTCCAGTATCTAGCACAGTATCTCACATTTAGCAGGAGTTTAGCGAATTTTTGAGCAGTGATTTAATGGCTGTATGAATGAAAAAACACTAAACTGAGAATCAAGAAACCTTCCTGGGGTGGCTAGGTGGCTCAGTGAATACAACACTGGCCCTGGAGTCAGAAGGACCTGAGTTCAAATCCAGTATCAGATACTTGACACACTTACTAGCCATGTGACCTTAGGCAAGTCACTTAACCCCAATTGCCCTGCCTTCATCCCTCAAAAAAAAGGAAAAAAAAAGACCTTCCTTCTAGTCCTGGCTTTGACACATGCAAACTGCATGACCTCAGTTACTTCATTGGTAAAATAAAAATAATAACTCTTACAAAGTTGTCTTAAGGAAACTGCTTAGATTCAGAAAGGGCTTTATAAATGTTAAATTATCATAATTTTCAATAAATAATAAAAATACTTTACTGAGAGCATAGCAAACATGGGTTCAAAGTTCAGTTTTTTCCAACATGAGATAACTGGAATTCATTTTTTTCCAGCCAAATGACATAGATTTAAAGTTTGTAAATGAAGCAGCAGAACTATAGAATCTTAGATCTGGAACACATACAATACGTCATTAGTCCTTTTCCTTCAGCTACAGAAATGAAAACAGGAATGTTGTGCTGCGTCTGTAGTCATACCACAAATTAGCAGCTGAGTATGACTAGAATCCTTGTTCCCAGATTCTCTGGCCAATGCTGTTTCTACCATGTCACCCTATCTCTCCTATACATACCATGGATTTTCAAATTAACATTGGAGAAGAAACAAAGATAAGGATATTTCTCTGAAAAAAAAATAGTGAGAAGAATCTATATGTTTCCATTCCCAGCCAGATCTACATTAGGGTGGGGTGATCAGGGTTTTTCCCCTAATTTTTTTCAAAATTTAGAGGGCACTGCGAGCACTTGCAATACTGCCAAAGTAGAGAAACAGCTGAGCTTAGTTTCTAGTTATCCAAATTAATTAGTTAAAAGAGGAAGCTACCAGATACTCCACATACTTTCTCCTCTCATAGGGGCATCCTGGTTAATCCTTAGTCTGTTTAGTCCTCCTCTCCTCTCAGGTGACCATCTCCCAGTAGATGCTTTAAAATGCTCCTGAATTTCCATCCACAGAAGCAGACACCACCTCAAAATTTGAAGGGTGAGTTTAATTCTACTTGCACAAGATGCATCTTTTTCCTGCATGACCCCCAAATTGTTAGTTATGGATCTATTCACACAGCTTTCAAGAATACTAGTTCTCATTATCTACTGCTTATATGCTCACTGGACAATTATCACTGCTCCACTTGTCCTCCCAGACACAGTGGCTAATAAGCCAAGGGTAAGATAGAATAGAAGGAAAAGGGGTGGCTAGGTGGCACAGTGAATACAGCACCAGCCCTGGAGTCAGGAGGACCTGAGTTCAAATTTGGCCTCAGACACTTAACACTTACTAGCCATGTGACCTTGGGCAAGTCACTTAACCCCAATTGCCCTTCCAAAAAGAAAAAAAAGATTAAAAGAATAGAAGGAAAAAGGGAGCATAAAATACATCTTCAAGGACACATACAACCAGAAAAGGATGTGTTCTGGGCATGTGATAAAAATAAAAGATGATGTAAGAATAAACCAAATCTTATGTCAGCCCCCCCTCCTGAAATATCACAAGACCAAAAGTGAGGCCTCCAAAATATTAGATGGGTCATACATGGAAGATTTATAGAAACACGTGAATAATCATTACACAGGATGAGAAGGTGTGGGGTCAATGGCCATCTTTGCCAGTGGAAGGATTATGCACCCTGGTCCATCAAATAGATCAACAGTATCAAAGTAAGAATGGATAGTGAATTTGAATGGCACAGTATATTTAAAGCAGACATCACTTTTCAAGGAAAGAGGATGTGGAAATAGAAACAATGAGGTTATTGCTTATTAATTCACACGCCTGTCAAGTATTGTCTGGCCATCTGGAATATACTCAAGGTTAAAAGTCATGAAACTATCTCTCTCTCCATCAATCCCTGATGCTATAAATGAATGCATTGATTAAACAGTTAGTTCAAACAGTAGCAGCTTTATACTGACTGCCCTGTGAAGATAGTGATGTGCTCTCTGTGACACAGAGCTGGTGGCAGCCTATCTGATAGCTTAAAACCAACCCTCTGGAAAGAAAAATCTTTCTGGCTAATCCTAGAATATTAAACCTGAGTATAGATAAACAGTGGTGTTCTGGCTCAGAATTAGTACTGGGAAAAGTTAATCACAAAGGAGACAGGTCAAACAGGGCTACAGCTGAAGCAGACTCTGAATGCCCTCCTGCCTATATCCCTCAAAATATCTAAAAATCATTTTAATAGATTGGATATAAATTCACACAGACTTATTTCAACAGTTTGATCTTATATGTGGATCTTTTGACAATGGATGCAGTTCACACTCCTACCTTATATACTAGCATCCAAAAAGTTCACCTAGTATCCAGCTTCCTGGTTTTTGCTTCCTCCTAACTTAACTAGACTAGGAGCAGCTAGGTGGTATAGTCAATAGAGCACTGGCCCTGGAGTCAAGAGGACCTGTGCTCAAGTTAGGCCTTAGACGTTTACTTTACACACTTACTAGCTGTGTGACCTTGGGCAAGTCACTTAACCCCAATTGCTTTGCCTTACCCCCTCCAAAAAACAAAACAACTAACTAACAATTAGACTGACCCTTGTATGACAGAAATCCTAGGTTTGATGCCTGGCCAAGTACTCAAAACCTTTCCAGCTCAGTAGGATCTGAAACAGTTTGGGCTCCGTAGCAGTATGTTTCAAAAGCCAAGGTCACCTCCACACCCTGGAGAGATACCAGAGTAAGAAATGCTCAGGTAGCAATAGAGACGGCCAACAGAAGAGACCTAACCTTTGAGAAGGAGCTGTCTCGCTGTGGTTCATAAATTCTTGGAAACAAAAATATGTTTTCAGTTTTAAATTTACCCTTTGAACAAGGCAGGGAAAGCATGGAGATGCCTTCAAGCTTTTGTCTGACCTAAGACCTTACAGGAAGCATAAAAGGTACATGCTTTAAAAAGAGGTAGCAATCACCCCCATGGGCTCAGTGTAGGTAAAGCCATTGCATTTGGAAAATGTTGTAAGAGTTGTTGTTGTTGGGTTTTTCTTTAGGCTTTGGCTGCATTATCCCAAACAAAGCAGAAAATAGTTTCTCAAAATGACCGGTTTCTTTTGAGCCAAATGCCCACACCAAATTTTTCAGCAAATTTAATTTGTGCCAACTATGTAATAAGTACTTAATAAATGCTTATTGGGGGCAGCTAGATGGTTAAGTGGATAGAAAAAAGATCTTCTTGAGTTCAAATCTAACTTTGGACGCTTATTAGCTCTGTGACCCTGCACAATGCACTTAACCCTATTTGCCTCAGTTCTTCCTCTATAAAATGATCTGGAGAAGGAAATGGGAAACCTCCAGGATTGGATATCTGAGAAGAAAAACTCAGGTGGGGTCACGTAGAGTTGGAAATGACTAACAACAACAAAATGCTTATTGACCAACTGTTGTTGAATATTTTCACATGAGGATAACTCCCTCAGCAGCTGGAATGGATTTTAAGTCAAACCCTGATGTTGAGGTTGAAGAATTTCTTCTAAAGCATTTGAAGAAAAAAAAAGATTGATAGTTGAATTTGGTCCTGCCAAGGAGAAAAAGATGGATTCATTGGATACATAACATGGATGTCAGCTTGGAAAGAGGTCTCTTGAAAAGTACCCCAGGGATTTGTGCTTGGGTCTGGGCTGCTCAATATTTTTATCAATGAATTGGGTAAAAGGAACAGATGACTTGCTTGTCAAATTGATAGCTGACACAAAAGATCAGCTAACAAGTTAGATGACAGAGGCAGAATCCCAAAAGTTTCCACCAAGCTGGAATAATGGTGCTAATCTAGTAAGAGGAAACTTAATAGAGACAAATGCAAAAAAGAACACTTGAACTAGATTATCCCTAGTTCTACAGCACCAATGCAATATTCACAGTGCCAATAGCAACTATAAATATGCTGGCACAGCTCTCAATCACAAAATATAACAGACTCTCCATATAGAAGACATAAGCACAACATTTATGCAAACACTAGAAAACCAAATCCCCACACCAGAAAGTCAAATCCATCATAGTAGCAAAGAAGTTAATACACCCTAGCGCAGCATGAAGCCACACCATCCTTTAGCCTTTCCACAAACCAACACTCACAAGCCTATCTTTCTTCCTAGGTGCATCATTTCCTCCCTCCAGCTCTAACTGCTCTGACTCCCAGCTTCTTATGTTCTCCCTCCTACCATAGGCTCCATGTGATTACACTCAGCCTATCAGGGGGCAGGTCTTTAAAAGCAGGGAAGATCTTCAAATTCCCTTAGACTTATTAAGGGGCCCAAAAGATCTTCAAATTCCCATTGTCATTACAAGCTGTAAATCTCTGATAATGTGAACCTGTAATTGGTGTTGATAGCTATGATTAGGTCAAATGAGGTGAAATCAAGAATTCTCTGGGGCAAGGGAAGAGTAGATGCCTTGATTATCTGCAGGGTACACCTGCATGTTAGCCAAATCAATTAATCAGTATTTATTAAGTGCCAACTCTGTGCTAAGAGCTGGGGACACACAAAAAAAAAGACAAAAAAACAGTCCATACCCTCAAGGAGTTTGCAATCATGGGAAGAGGGGAGAGGAAGGAACACGCAAACAAATATATACAAAGAAAGTTATACAGAGGATAAATAGGAAATAATTAACAGAAGGAAGGCACTAGCATTAAGAGGGATAATGGAAAGCTTCCTGTAGAAGGTAGGATTTTATTTGGAACATAAAGGAAGTCAGGGGAAAGAAAATGTTTCATGAACGGAGGACAGCTAGAGAAAATGCCTGGGACCAAGAGATGGGTGCATTGTTCATGGAATAGCCAGCAGACCAGTGTCACTGGCTCTAAGAGTAAGTGACTGGGAGGAAGGTATAAGAAGACTGGAAAGGTAAGAGGGGGCTAGGTCCCGAAGAGCTTTGAAGGCCCAATAGAGCATTTTGTATTTGCCCCCTGCAAGCAACAGGTAGCCACTAGAATTTCTTTATCTTTTAACTTCATTTTGTATGAAGCCCCACTCTTCTTTTCTCTAGGCTAAAAACCTCCAGTTCTGAAGTGCATGACCCTTCACTTGTTCATATAAAAGACAAAGGTCTCCCGCTGCATCCACGACCATCTCCAGTCATCCTGATCTATGTCTTGCCACTGGATCCAGATGGCTCCAGAGGAGAAGGTGAGGCTGGTGACTTTGCACAGCCCTCCCTCACTTAAATATAACTAACTTGCAAGTCATGGCATCGCCTTCCTGATGTCATGGTACTCTTAGAGAATGAAGGAAAAACCACAAAATGAAGCCCATTATAAAGCTGAGTTTTTTAGTCTTTTTGATGTGAATAATTGCAAAAGAGACCTCTACTAAGGACAGCTTTGTGGCACAGAGGATAGAGCGCTAGACCTGGAATCAGGAAGATCTGAGTTCATATTTGACCTCAGGTAATAGCTTCCTTTCTTTAATGAATACTTGTTGAATTGAACAGAATTGATACAGTACTGACTCAAAATCAGGAAATCTGGGTTCAAATCTTACCTCAGATACTCATTAGCTATATAATGATGAGTAAATTAACCCCCAACCCTAACAAACCTCTTACAGTTTCAATTTCTTTGTTATATTCATCTGTAAAATGAGCATAATAATTGTTGTACTACCTGTTTCACAGTTCTGTGGTGAGGATCTGTAGCGGCAATCACACTGGAATACCCAGGATGGCTGCTAGCACAGGTTCTTAGATCTGCTTTACTAGGAAAGATAGCTATTTAAAGGGTCAACAATCTTTTTTAATTCCATTCACCAGTTCAGGGGAAAAATCAGCACCCAGAACTTCAGAAAAAAAATCCAAGCAGAGAAATAAAGACCTGCAGACAGAGCTCTGACTGCCTGAATCAAAGCAATGTTGTCATGCATTTTACATACATCCCTGGATGGAGAAAGTCTTTACATCTGAGCAGTCAGAGAGCTCCGAACATACAGTCACTCAGAATCTTGACCAGGGAACCACAAGATCCTTCTCATAAGTGAACCCCCAAAGCAAAATATCAACTCAGAGTATATATACACCTCTCAGAGCCAGAAGGCATCACAACCCTCATGACTCAGTGCCTAAGTAGAAATTAGCAAAAGGTGTGAAAGCCTTCCTGCAAGCAAGCCTCCCTAAGCAAGCTTCCCTTAATGAACTCCAAGTAAGATCTATTAATGTGTGGGGAAGATCTTAAATCCCATTAACATTACAGGATCAAACAAGATAACACATGTATGGGATCTTTCAAAGTTTGAATCAATCAATGAGCATTTATTAAGTACTCAATTGGTAGTCAGGATCTTGAGTTGGAATCTCAGGTTTGACACAGTATTAGGTGTATGACTTTCCTGTGCCTTAATAGCTTCATTTCTAAAAGAAGATTGATAAAACCTAGGCAACCTGTCTTACAGGGTTGTTACAAGGAAATTACTTCATTAGGCTTCAAATGTCATATAATTATGACTCATTAATATGATCACTCTTACTATTATTATTAAATCCATCATTATTATAATTTTCAAGTCTATAGGGTTTCAAATAGATCATAGAGGTCAAGAGTAAAAAAGCAAAACACCATGCCTTGAGCTGATGCCATCCACTATACAATCCCAACATCTCCTCTCAGAAACCACGTGTTCCAGTGTTTGCACACACAGAAAGCCCTGTTTCCCTGACTCCCTACAGTCAGGCTAAAAACAGATTCAGCATCTCTTGTGGACCAGCTGCTTTTTCAAATGGGAGGCAACCAAACATAAACATGGTACCATTGCCACAAAAAAAGACATTCAATGCCCATTTTTAGAAGTAAATTTTATCTTTTTCCGGGGATTAAAAATTTGAAGTGAAAACAAAGTGTTTTCAAGAAAAGAAAGTCACCTTCTCCAGCCTACCCCTAGTTATTGCAGCCCCGTCTCCTGCTGTGGCTGATGTCTCAACCCAACCTAACTGCTGCTAACCACAGAGTTGTAGTTAGGAAAAACTAATGAACCCTTGAACAGCACCAGAAAAATCAATAGTCAGAAGAGTAAGTGACCTCTTTTTTGCCATCTAACTCCTGTTCTTTCTTCTTCAAGGAGGAAAGGAGAGAACACATCAATATCTGGAAACAAAGCAAACAAAAGAACCCATCAGAGCAAAGCCCTGTAATCACTTTCATTTGGTCTCTGAAAAGAAATCTCAAGAGTTGTGTGAGGCAGAATCTCCCCAAAACTGAGAATGTATGTCAGACAAAGGCACAGAGAAATGAGCATCTCTCCCTGAGAACCTGTCTCTAAGCACTAAGTGAGAAGGGAGGCAAGAGGATGAGGAATAAGACAATGCCCGATATAATTACAGCTTCTTGACAGCCTCCAAGGAGATGGGCATAAGGCAATTAGGGGTGCAGATTTCAGGTGGGGCCCTACAAGCTGTGGCAAGCAGTAAGAAAAGTTTAAATGAGAAAAAAGAAGAAAGGTGCTCCTGGGTAAGTTTCTTGTTAATTCACCTGTTACATGCTCCAGAGACCTAGAAGCTAAAAATCCCACCTAGAGTCATAAGCAAATGCATGTCATCCTTTCCTCCTGTGTTTAAGTGAGCATTACACACCATTCCCATTCACTCTAGCATAAGGTTGTGTTTCCAGTTTGATGGCATTGTTTCCAAAAGAAACATAGACAGGACCTGCCACTCAATTCACCAGAGTCAGGGTTTCTATTTGCCCACTGCCCTTACATTCAGCTACTCTGTCCTGTAATAGACAGAAGCAACTACCTTCATTCATTCACTCGTTATTGAATATGTATTACATGCATAGCATTAGAGGGGTTCCAAAGGAAGTAGAGAGCCTTTATCTTCAGAAATGTACCTTTTCAATAGGACCTCAGATTTGGGGTTGTTGTTTTTTTAACTCATGTCTAGTTTTTTTAGACACTTAAGTCCTTTCCCAATATAACCCCTTTCCATCAAACACTCCCTTGTGACAAAAACAGTCAAGCAAAAACCCATCACATCTTATATTCAACATTCTGCACCCATCTTTCCACATCTTCCTATTCAAAGGAGGGAAGTTAGGAATACACAATTTAAGGGAGTGGCTTGTCATTTTGTCCTCCAATGGATTAAGGCAAATAGAGGTTAAGACTTGCTCAGGGTCACACAGCTAGTAAATGTCCAAGGTTGAATTTGAGCTCAGGAAGTCAATTCCAAGCCCAGTGCTGTATCCATTGAGCCACCTGCCTAAGGAAGCAAGGTGGTATGACAAAAAGGATACTAAATTTGGAGTCAAAAGACCTGGACTTAAGTCTTGGTCCTGCTACTTAATAAACTGCATGATGTTGGCCAAATCATTTAACCTTGTCTATAAGATTAAGGCATCAAAATAAATGCTCTCTAAATCCTATTATAACATATGAAATGATGAGAACAATGTAAAGACAACCTAAAGTCAAGCAGAGGATACTGGGATAAAGATGGTGGAATTATTAAAGCCAATTTTCAAAACTGGCCTTCTCACAAATGGATGGACCCATCTGCAGATCGACAGATAGGACTGTTGATATGTAAGAGAAAATTGTCTGAGAATGGCCAAGCTAACAAAGTTAACTTCAAAATACTTTTATTGAGCTGGAAAATCATTAAGCTAAAAAACTATTAAATTCATTTTTGCACATTTTTGTAGACTTCCTGCCTCATAGAGCACAATCTTTGTGGATTGGTAAAAATCTGGGTAAGATATGGTAAACACTGATTTCCCTGGATTCTGTAGCACTTTGGGGTCTTCTGTTACATGGTGGGATTTCACATTTTGCCATTTTGGAATATATTCTCCTTTTCAAACACCCTTTCTGGATTGTAATTGAAAGTCTATTTCTCTCCTAATCACCCTATTTCAAATACTAATAAACAACTTCCGATTAATTATCTTTAACTAATAGGTACTAGAGAGTTGCATGAAAGGTTTGCTGAGTGGTGGGGCTTTTCATATGCCTCTTTTAGAACTCTTTCAAAAGTTTTCCTTGGTAACTTAATTTTAGTGTAATGTAGATGACAGTGCTGATATCAAAGAATCTGAGGTCAAGTGGTCTTTAAAGCTTTGTTATCTGAGGTCCAAGGTCAAACCAATATCTTAATGTCTGTAGCCCAAGGTCACCCAGTGTAACACTAGGGCAACCACTGGACTTGGACCATAAAAATAAAAGAAATCAATCCATAAACACTTCTGCTTAATTGAAAAGTAAAGAAGGAAGAAGAGAGGGGGAGGAGCCAAGATGGCGGCATAGAAGCAGCAAAGCACCAGGGCTCCCACACAAACATGCTAAAAACTCATAAAATGGGACTCTAAACAGATTTTCAAGCTCCAAAACTCTCCAAAAGACAGAAAGCACATCTGTTGCTCAGGCAGATGTGGGGCTCTTCCCAGCAGTCTGGGAGCCCCACGGCTGAAACCCTAGCAGGGTCAGGCACCAGGGAATCGGGTGGGGAGCCGCGTCTATAGGAGAGCAGATCAGCTGCACTGGAGGCACAG
>CM053596.1:177814950-177872851 GCA_028646575.1 Pseudocheirus occidentalis | reverse complement strand
ATCATGAAGTCCATCTGCTCCTCATTTCTTTTTTTTTTTTTGCTTTTTGGAGGGCAGTTGGGGTTAAGTGACTTGCCCAAGGTCACACGGCTAGTTTTTTGTGTTAAGTGTCTGAGGCTGGATTTGAACTCAGGTACTCCTGACTCCAGGGCCGGTGCTCTATTCACTGCGCCACCTAGCCGCCCCTGCTCCTCATTTCTTATAGCACAATAGTATTCCATTACATTCATATACTATAACTTGTTTAGCCATTCCACAATTGATAGGCATCCCCTTGATTTCCAGTTCTTTGCCACCACAAAAAGAGCTGCTATAAATATTTTTGTGCAAACAGGACTTCCTCCTACTTGTTGATTTCTTTAGAATACAGCCCTAGAAGTGGTATTGCTGGGTCAAAGGGTAGGCACTTTTTTATAGCCCTTTGGCCATAGTTCCAAATTGCTCTCTAGAATGGCTGGATCAGCTCACAACTCCACCAACAATGCATGAGTATTCCAATTTTTCCACATCCTCTCCAGCTTTTATTATTTTCTTGTTTTGTCATCTTAACCAATCTGACGATTGAGCTGTGGTACCTCATGGTTGTTTTGATTTGTATTTCTCTAATCAATAGTGATTTAGAGCATTTTTTCATATGCTTAAAGATTAACTTTAAAGGGGCAGCTAGGTGGCACAGTGAATAGAGCACCGGCCCTGGAGTCAGGAAGACCTGAGTTCAAATCCGGTCTCAGACACTTAACACCAAAACTAGCCGTGTAACCTTGGGCAAGTTACTTAACCCCAATTGCCCTCCAAAAAAAAAAAAGCAAAAAAAAAAAAGATTAACTTTAATTTCTTTCTCTGAAAACTTCCTGTTTATATCCTTTGACCATTTATCAATTCGGGAATGACTTGTATTCTTATAAATTTGACTCAATTCTCTATAGATTGTAGAAATGAGGCCTTTATCAGAGACAGTGGTTATAAAAATTCTTTCCCAATTTCCCACTTCCCTCCTAATCTTGGTTAAATTAACTTTATTTGCACAAAACTTTTCAATGTAATGTAATCATAATTTTCCATTTTGCATTTCTTAATGCTCTCTATCTCTTCTTTCATCATAAATTCCTCCCTTCTCCATAAATCTGACAGGTAAACTATACCTTGCTCTCCCAGATTGCTTACAGTCTCAACCTTTATATCTAGATCATGCACCCATTTCAACTTGATTTTGGTATATCGTATAAGATATTGGTCTATGCCCAGTTTCTGCCATATTATTTGCCAGTTTTCCCAGCAGTTTTTATCAAATAGTGAATTTTTGTCCCAGAAGCTAGAGTCTTTGGATTTGTCAAACAGTAGTTTACTATTGTCATTGACTGCTGTGTCTCATGTACCTAATCTATTCCACTGATCCACCACTCTATTCCTCAGCCAGTACCCAGTAGTTTTGATGACTGCTGCTTTATAATACAGTTTAAAATATGGTATGGCTAGGCCACCAATCCTAGCATTTCCCTTGATATTCTGGACATTTTATTCTTCCAGATGAATTTCGTTACTATTTTTTCTAGCTCTATAAAATAATTTTCCAGTACATTTATTGATATGGTACTAAAGAGGTAAATTAATTTAGGTAAAACTGTAATTTTTATTATATTAACTCAATCTAGCCATGAGCAACTGATGTTTTTCCAATTATTTAGATCTGACTTTATTTATGTGAAAAATGTTTCATAATTATGGTCATATAGTTCCTGGGTTTGTTTTGGCAGGTAGATTCTCAAATATTTTATAGTATCTACAGTGACTTTAAATGGAATTTCTCTTTCTATTTCTTGCATTGGACTTTATTAGAAATATATAGGAATGCCAAGGATTTATGTGGATTTATTTTATATCCTGCAACTTTGCCAAATTTATTGTCTCAAGTAGTTTTTTACTTGATTCTCTAGGATTCTCTAAGTATATCATCATATCATCTGCAAAGAGTGATAGCTTAGTCTCTTCTTTGCCTAACATAATTGCTTTGATTTATTTTTCTTCTCTTGTTGCTACAGCTAACATTTCTAGTACAAAACTGAATAAGAACGGTGATAGTGGACATCCTTGTTTCACCCCCAATCTTCTAGCTTATCCCCATTACATATAATACTTGCTGGTGGTTTTTGATAGATGCTACTTATTATTTTAAGAAAACTCTATTTATTGGGAAGGAGATAGACTTCATAATTAACTGGAGAGGCTTATACAAATTCATGCTAAGTGAGAAGAACAGAACCAGGAAAAATTTGTACACAGTCACAGATACATCATATGTGTGACTATCAACCTTGATAAATTGGACTCTTCTCAGCAACACACAGTTAAAAGACAACTCTACAAGTCTCAAAATGGAAGGAGATATTTACATTAAGAGAAAGATCTAGAAAGAACAGAGTGTAAATGGAGACTGAAGCAATCTACATGCTATCATTCTTTTCCATGTTTGGTTTTGTTTCTTTTTTTCCATTGTTCACTCCATTGGTTACAACCCTTCGATACAACCAGACTATTGTACAATGTAAAAGTATTTGCAGATCCTATACATGATTGTACACCTCCATGGGGGGAGGGGGAAAAGAGGGGAGAAAATTTGAAACTCAAGTGATTGTGGAACTGAATCTTGTAAACTAAAAGTAAATAAACAAGTCAATTAAAAAAAAAAAGAAAACTCCATTTATTCCTATAGTACTTAGTGTTTTTAATAGGAATGGGTATTGTATTTTGCCAAAACCTTTTTCTGCATCTAATGACATAATCATATGGTTTCTACTAATTCTGTTGTTGATATGATCAATTATACTAATAGTTTTCCTAATATTGAACCATCCTTGCATTCCTGAAATAAATCCTACCTGATCAAAGTATATTATTCTCGTGATAGGTTGCTGTAGTCTTTTTGCTAATATTTTATTTAATATTTTTGGATTATATTCATGAGGGAAATTGGCCTATAATATTTTTTTATCTGTTTTGGATCTTCCTGATTTAGGCATCAGTACCATATTTGTGTCATAAAAAGAATTTGGTAGGACTCCTCCAATTTTCCCAAATAGTTTATTAAGTATTGGAATCAATTGATCTTAAAATGTTTGATACAATTGACTTGTAAAACCATCTAGCCCTGAAGATTTTTTCCTAGGGAGTTCACTGATGGCTTGTTCAATTTCTTTCTCTGAGATGGGGTTATTTAAGTATTCTACATCCTCTTCAGTTAATCTGGGCAATTTATATTTTCGTAAATATTCATTCATTTCACTAAGATTATCAAATTTATGGGCATACAGTTGGGCAAAATAATTCCCAATTATTGTTTTAACTTCCTCTTCATTGCAGATTAATTCACCCTTTTCATTTTTGATACTGGTAATCTGGATTTCATCTTCCTTTTTTCTGTCAAACTGACTAAAGGTCTATCAATTTTATTGTTTTTTTTTTCATAAAACCAGCTCTTAGTTTTATTTATTATTTCAGTAGTTTTCTTAATTTCAATTTTATTAATCTCTCCTTTGGTTTTCAATATTTCTATTTTCATATTTAATTGGGAATTTATAATTTGTTCTTTTTCTAGCTTTTTTAGTTGCATCCTCAATTTATTGATCTCCATTTTCTCTATTTTATTCATGTATGCATTCAGAAATATAAAATTTCCCCGAAGAACTGCTTTTGCTGCATCCCACAAGTTTTGGTATGTTGTCTCATTATTGTCATTCTCTTAAATGAAATAATTGATTGTTTCTATGATTTCTTGTTTGACCCACTCATTCTTTAGGATTAAATTATTTCGTTTCCAATTAGTTTTTAGTCTGTCTTTCCATGCCCTTTATTACATATAATTTTTATTCCATCATGATCTGAAAAGGATGCATTTAGTATTTCTGCCTTTCTGCACTGGATTGTCAGGTTTTTCTGCCCTAGCACCTGGTCTATTTTTGTGTAAGTGCCATGTACCACTAAGAGGAAGGTATATTCCTTTTTATCCCCATTCAATTTTCTCCATCATTCTTTCACAGTCTATTCACCTCTTTAATTTCTTTCTTGTTTATTTTGAGGTTAGATTTATCACATTCAGGGAGAGGGAGATTGAGGTCCCCCACTAGTATAGTTTTGCTATCTATTTCTTCCTCTAAATCCCTTAACTTCTTCTCTAGGAATCTGGATGTTATACTGCTTAGTACATATACATTTAGTAATGATATTGCTTCATTGTCAATGGTGCCTTTTGGTAAGATATAGTTTCCTTGGGGCGGCTAGGTGGCACAGTGAATAGAGCACCGGCCCACTGAGTTCAAATCCGGCCTCAGACACTTAACACAAAAAACTAGCCGTGTGACCTTGGGCAAGTCACTTAACCCCAACTGCCCTCCAAAAAAAAAAAGATATAGTTTCCTTCCTTATCCCTTTTAATTAGATCTATTTTTGTTTTTGCTTTATCTGAGATAAGGATTGCTACTCCTGCTTTTTTTTTTTACTTTAGATGAAGCATAATATATTCTACTCTAGTCTTTTACCTTTACCCTGGGCATATCCCCTTGTTTCAAATGTGTTTCTTGTAGATAGCATATTGTAGTAGGATTATGGTTTTTAATCCATTCTGCTGCCTGCCTCCTGTTTTATGGGAGAATTCATCCCATTTACATCCACACTTATGATTACTATCTGCATCTTTCCCTCCATCCTATTCCCTCCCCCATTTATGCTTTTATTTCTCCCTTCTCCCTTACCCTCCTTAAGTTTTCCTTTTGACTGCTGCCTCCCTCAGTATTACCTCCCTATCAACACCCTCCCTTTTCCTACCCTTCCCCCTTACTACTCATTCCCTCCCTTCTAACAACCGCCTCTTTTCTTTCCACTTTCCCCTCCTAGTGCCTGTAAGGTGCAATAGATTTTGATACTTAACAAGGTATATTATTCCCTCCTTGAATCAAAACCCAATGAGAGTAAATCTCATACAGTGCTCCACTCCCTCCCTTCTTTCCCTCTATTATAATAGGTTTTTGTTTCTTTTCATGTTAAAATCCTATACTTAACTGAGTATGTTATTCCCTCCTTGAACCAAAACCAATGAGAGTCAAGCTCATAAAACGTTCATCTCCCTCTCTTCTTTTCTTCTACTATAATATATTTTTATGCCTTTTTGTGTGGCATAATTTGCCCTTTTCTGCCTCCTCCTTTCCTCCACTCCCATTTCAATTCCTTTGCTCCCTTTAATAGGGTTTTGTTTTTAATCATCACTTTGGTAAGTTTTTACCCACACACACACTATCAATCTATATGCCCACACCCTTTTATATGTCACGATGGTTATACAGTTCTCAATATTGACAGATATCAGCTTCCAATAAGGGGATGTAAACAGGTTGCTCTTATCGAATTACAAGTTATGTATGTTTTCGCTGTTTACCTTTTTTGTCTCTCTTGAGTCTTGTATTTAGACATCAAATTTTCCACTGAACTCTGACTTTTTCATCAGGAAGGTTTGGAAGTCCCTTATTTCATTGAATGACCATCTTCTTGCCTGAAAGATTATGCTTAGTTTTGCTGGATAGTTGCTCCTTTGTTGTAGTCCAAGTTCTTTTGCCTTACAAAATATCATGTTCCGATCTCTCTGATCTTTTAATGTAGAAGTTGCTAGGTCCTGTGTGATCCTAACTGTAGTTCCATGATATTCGAATTGTTTCTTTCTTGCTTCCTGCAGTATTTTCTCCTTGATCTGATATTTCTGGAATTTGGCTACAATAGTTCTTGGAGTTTTCAATTTGGGATCTCTTTCAGAAGGTGTCTGGTGGATTCTGTCTATAACAGTTTTACCTTCTGGTTCTAGGGCCTTAGGGCAATTTTCCTTGATAAGTTCTTGGAAGATGTTGTCTACGCTCTTTTTTTCATCATGGCTTTCTAGTAGACCAATAATTCTTAGATTATCTCTCCTGGATCTGTTCTCCAGGTCATTTGTTTTTCCAATGAGATATCTTCTATTTTCTTCTAATTTTTCATTCTTTAGGTTTTATTTGTTTGATTCTTGATACCCCATTGAGTCATCAGTTTCAAATTGACTGATTCTAATTTTTAGAAAATTATTTTCCTCAGTTAATTTTTGAAGTTCTTTTTCCATATGTTCAGATTTTGTTTTTAGGGAGTTTTCTTCTCCAGTTAGATTTTGCACCTCTTTTCCAATTTCAAAAATTTTGCTTTTTAAGGAACTGTTTTCTTCAGTAATTTTTTTTCTATTTTGGCAAGTGTACTTTTAAAATAATTAGTCAGCATTTATCTTCTACCTCTCTAATTTGGCTTTTAAAATCCTTTTTGAGCTCTTCCAAGAATGTTTTCTGGGCTTTTGACCAATTCATATTCCCTGATGAGGTTTCAGAGTTGGGTATAGAGTCAATGCTGACATACTGTGAATTTGGTTCTTCATCGCTCACTATAAAAGGATTCTATTGTTTTCATTCTTGGAAATTGCTTCTTTCCCATTGTGATTGCCTATTTCCTGACCTTTAAAGTGGATTTCTGCTTCTGTGGTGTAGAAGGCTCTCACCCACACTTCTTATGCTGGGAGCTGGGGGTCTGGTTATTAGCTTTTGTGTGCTGTGTGCTGTGGGTGTCTATACTGAGGTCAAGGCCAGGGCTTTCTGTGTTGCCTTAAGGTTACTCTGAAGCTCACAGTGCATGGGGGAGGGGTGGTCTGGCTGCTTCAGGATTCCACCTCCAGACCGTAGGCTGAAACTCAGGCAGGCTCAGCTGCTAGTGGGCAGCAGCACCGGTGTCTGTTGGTTCTCCTGGTTGTGTGAAGGCACACCTGGGATTCTGGTGTTAGCACTTTCTGGCTCTACCACCCTGGGTTTCAGGATCTCTTGCTGGTCAGCTGAGATGGGGCTTGTTGGGACAGCTCTCACCCTGCACCTTAGCCATGACACACCCACACCCACACCCTTCCTCTAGGACTCCCAAGTCTACCTAGGGTTGGGCTGTTTCAGGATTTTCCCTGAGGCAATATTCTCTGGGTCTTCAGGGCCTTAGGGAGAGAGTAGAGTGGCTAGGGTTTACTCCACCATCTTGGCTCCTGGGAGCTCAGGTAGTTGATTTTTAAACATCCAGGCTGTGGGTTGGTAGCCCCAGAATTAGCTGATACTGCTGTGGGCCCTGCACCTTCTCATACTTACCTTTGAGAGATTGCCCCATCCTGGGGTGAGAGGTCTAGGAATTGCCCTTAGGAATCAGCTCACCCAGACTCACTCTGGCTCCACTCTGGTCAGGTCTCAGGTCTGCGCTGGTGCAGGCCCCACTCTGCATTTCCCCCGCCCAGTCCCAGGTGTGCACCTTCCTAGACTGAAAATCTGCCATGCTCCATCTCCCAATGGATTCTGCCACTCTAAAATCTGTTAAGATTCACTTTTTTAGAGGTTACTAAAGGAGTTCACAAAGGAGTTCAGGTGAGATCTTGCTTTCCTCACTATCCTTTTTACCTGTCAAATTACTCTGGAGATGAATATTACAAAGGCTTTTATCTCCATACCTGACCAGTGCCCCTTTTCTCTTTCAGGACACACTATAAGCACAAATCAAGTGCAATCACTGTCTCCTTCAATTCTTACTTGAACATCTATCTTATTTCCTCTTTAATTTTTTTTCCAATTATCAAGTATTTCTTCTCTTCCTCCCACACATCCCTTCCCCCTAAAACAAAAATAAAAAACCTTGTAACAAATAAACATAGTCAAGCAAAACAAATTCCCACGTTGGTCATGTCCAAAAATACGTCTCATTTTGCTTGAGTCTGTCACCTGCCAGAAGATCAGATAATATGGTTCTTCATGATCCTTTGGAATCATGGTTGATCATTGCATTGACTAGAGCCCCTAAGTCTTTCAAAGTCATTTGTCTTCATAGCATCATCTGCTCACTTTACTCTGTATCAGTTCACACAAGTCTTCATAGGCTTCTTTGAAACTATCCTTTTTATCATTACTTACGGCATGATACTATTTCATTACATTCCTATACCATAATTTGTTCATCCATTCCCCAAATTATGGGCACTCCTGCCCCTTAGTTTCCAGCTCTTTTCCATCACAAAATGAGGTGTTCAAAATATTTTTATACATATGAGTGTTTTCTCTCTTTCCTTGATTTCCTTTGGGCCACAGACATAGCAATGGTATCTCTGGATCAAAAGATATATACAATTTAGTGACTTTGGGAACAGTTTCAAATTACTCTCCAACAGTGCATTAATGTGCCTGCCCAAATACATTCTTACAGTATTTCCTGCCTGTTCTTTCCCTCAAAGTTGACTAGCCTCTGATTCCATAGAAATACAAATACTAGTGCACTACCTATTTCACAATACTTTTAAATACTCCCCTCACAAAACTGTAATCTCTGCTTCCTTTTGCTGCTGCTCCCACAATGGGAATAGGGAGAAAATCCCATCCTCCTCTGCCATGGGGAAACACCTGCATTTGTCTTTCCCTCTCAGTCCTACAGCATCCCAAGCTCCTAATATAGGCACTTTCATTCGCTAGTCATTTTTCAGTCATGTCCCACTCTTTATGACCCCAACTGGCAAAGATATGGGGTGATTTGCAATTTCCTTCTCCAGCTCATTTTACAGATGAGGAAATTGAGGCAAACAGAGTTAAGGGACCTGCTGAGGGTCACATAGATGGTATCTGAGGCCAGATTTAAACTTGGGAAGATGAGTCTCCCTGACTCCAGGCTTGGCATTCTATCCATTGTGCCACCTAACTGCCCTAGAGGGGGTTCAAAGATGAGTAAAGCACAGTCCCTGAGATCAAGGAGCTTACAGTCTAGTAGAAGATATAAATATACTTATATCTATGTGTGTATACACACACACATTATATACATTGCATTTTTTAACAGCATTTTAAGATTTTTCAAAAGTTTTTCTTCACAACCTTGTGAAGTAGGTGTTATTATCCCTGTTTTTACAAACAAAGAAACTAAAGCTCAGAGAAACTAAAGCTCAGAAAGGTGAAAAGACTTTCCTAGTCCCACAGTCAATATGGATCAAAGGTGTAACTACAATATGAGAGACTAAAATTAAGTGTCATAAAGTTCTATAGGAGTCAAGATGCCTCTGGTTTCCAAAACTGCTTTTCCTACCCTGCTCTTAATTCATCTCACCATTGAAACTTCTCTGGTCAAAGTCCCCAGTAAGCTTACGTGCAACAAAATCCAGTGGTATTTTCCCAGTTCTCACCTTCCTAGACCTTGCCACATCTGACACTGTTAATTGCCCTCTCGTATTGGGTTCTCCCGTATCCCTTGACTGGCACATTATACTATTCTAGTTCTCATCTCCAATGACTTTATCAAGAGGACAGTGCAAAAGGAAACCTGAGGGCAAAGGGTGCAGGGTCAGTTGCCTTGGGAAACTCCTTGAGGATTTTTGTAAAGCAGTAGTTGTGATCTGTGGGCATATTTAAGCCACAGAGAACAATCTGCGTTAATCGGGTTAGATCCTCTGATCTAGGTGCTAGCTCCCTGATTCCACTGTTGATGCAGAGTAAAACAGCTGTTTGGGAGGCAAGGAGAGTCCCTAATATGGGGATGCAATGGACTGACAGCTGTCCAGTCACCCTGGGAACAGCATCCTCAGGATCCCATCATCACAGTGCCTTTCTCCTAAGATTTATCTTTCTCCTATATCCTGGGGGGAAAGGGGGAGGGAGAGTGTTGGACATTCTAGGAGACAAATCACCCCCTCCCTGCAACTATATCCATTGTTGGTAATTGCCCCTTTCTCTTCCTAAATCTTCCCTTTTCCTTCCCTTCCTTCCAGATGGAGGTAGAGAGAAGAATGTCAGAAAACAGCACCTTCTCGATTCCTCTAGAATTTTATGACTCATCTTATATTGTAGTAATGGCTTTGATGCATATTAACTATGTAACTTTGGGAAAGTCTTTTCACTTTCTAAGCTTCAGTTTCCTTATTTGTAAAATAGGAATAATAACTCTTAAAAACTACCTACCTCACAGGGTTCCCAAACACTGCTCAACTGTCAGCCTTAGAAATTTCTTATTATGGCTCTGCTCTAGTCTTTCCTCCCTCCAAAATATCTTGCACATTTATGCCATATTTGTCTACCTAACCCAG
The DNA here is from genome assembly GCA_028646575.1 of Pseudocheirus occidentalis. Taxonomy (NCBI): domain Eukaryota; kingdom Metazoa; phylum Chordata; class Mammalia; order Diprotodontia; family Pseudocheiridae; genus Pseudocheirus; species Pseudocheirus occidentalis. The sequence continues at coordinate 177,862,710 of CM053596.1, read as the reverse complement.
AGTTTTAAATGTATCATTCCCTTCTCCAAAATCTTCAGAATCTCTCTTTGTATGAAGCATATGCTTTTAGTCCAATGGCTGTATTCTCTGCACTTGAGTGAGTTTCATTAGCTATACCTGTCACATATGTACCTTTACTCATTCTGATCCCTCTACCTGGAATACCCTTCTCTGTCATCTCTCACTGATGAAATTATCGTGCGAAAGTCAGTTAAAAGTCTCTGTTTTGCTCAGCTTAGCCCTCATAGCACCTTGGTTGGGCCTCCTATGGCACTTATCACATTTACCTTATGTTGTAGCTCCTTGTGTCCATGCTTGATTCCATCAACTATATTGTAAGCTCCTTGAAGAGAATGACTGCCTTCTTCCATTTGCTTCCTCCAGATACAAAGCACATTGCCTTTTACACGCTACTCCATACACATTTGCCAAATGAATGAATCAAAATAGAGTAAGGATAGGCTCAGGAAAGGTTTCACGGAGACTGTCCAGATAAGTGTCTAGAGATCCAGATTCTGGCTAACACAAATGTATGCACAGAATGTACTTGGCTATACCTGGTTACAAATAACTACACCGTCTTGCATTATGTTATTTGTATTGGATTTTTTGAAATATATATAAAAGCTATGCCTTTCTTGAACAGGGTGAAATACTAATAGCAACATTCAGAAAGAAACAAGGATAACACTGGTATTTACATAGTACCTGTGGTTAAAGATTTCATAAGAGCACCATGAAGTAGGCAACTTAGCACATATCACACACATCACTCTTTCACACAAGAGAAAAAAGAGATCTAGAGAAATCAAATAACTGTACCAAAGCTACACAATGGAGGCTGGATTTAAAAATAAATATTCTGACTCCTAGTTCAAGGGTGCTTCTCAGTATACTTTGGTGCCTCTCTAACACCCAAAGAGAGATGAGCTCAAGCAGAAGGGACCTTGAAGTTCCAGCAGTCTGCCCCCTTTCCTGTTTGTGGATCAAAAATAACAATTACTAGACTGTTCGAGGGTGGAGGTGGGAGGTGCCATATTCAGCTTTGTCAATGAAATAACAAAGCTCAATCAAGGAATGCTTCTTTTCACTGACTCAATTCACCCAACCCTGATAAACACAGCTGAACCACAGCTGTATGATGAAAACAGGGGGAGGGGGCCAGAAAAGCAATGGAAGATGTGGTGCTAAAGCAGAGCTTGGTTTAAAAAAAAAGTAATAGGAAAAAATCAGAGGAAATCATTGTTTTCATGGATTGCTGAAAAACCCATTTATCATCATTTTTCTGACTTTGGAAAATAGCTCTGTAGGTAAAAAAAAAAATCTCCATTTAGCCACCTAAAAATGTGTTCCTTCTGTGAAAAGGGCTAAATTCTTCTGTGAAATGAATTATGTCTGAGAAACATTTATGAAAATCCTTGCTCTCCCTCAGGAAATGGGATTCAGACACTATTGTTGGTTTAAGAAAAAAATACCAAGATACACAATAGGAAAATAAGAAAACAGTATTTATATATAACAACAGAATAACACTGGCCCAAGGAGAATGGGCATACTGTGTCCCACTTAAGGTACCCAGGGATGGACTTGTGCAGACTAGTTCAGTCCTGGGGGGAGCTTGACCTCTAAAGAAAAAGATCAGATTTCTTTATTAGTCATTCTCTAGCTCCTTATACCCCTACCCAAAAGCCCCAGGGAAAATCACTTAAAGCTTAGGTTTGACCTGCATCTAGGATCTCCCCAAAAGAGGGTAGAATGGTTACAATGTAGATAAAGCATAGGATATATTTATTTCCTCCACACAAAAGAGATGTTTAAAAAATGAAGGACTCACCAAAACACATTGACAAAGGCTTAAATTGAGATACAATAACCTATAAGTCCTATTATAATCTCCCAGGAGGTCTATATTTAAAACATGAAACATTTTTATAAGAGGGGTGAATAGCTATTTCAGTTTCATCTCAGCTCTGTACTGTACAAACAAATCCTGAAAGGTCCATATCTTCTGGCAAGCCAGACTGGGACTTGGACTCATCCTCTTATAAAGTGATCATATTAAAGGACAGAATTATAGAAAACTCCTGTTGCTCGTCAGTTTTGAGCTCTTGAAATCACAAGTTTGTCTCCAAGGGTCCATCTCAGGTACCCAACTGCATCACCTATGCTCAGGAAAGAAGGTAAAGCAGAAGAGGCAGCAGAACCTTGAGATCCATTCTCAGGGTTATATAGCCAGACAAGGTACGCATGTGTTAGATACTATGTGTGAACAGTCACCACGGCAGCTAGAGAGAGGGATAGCTTCTTAGTTCCCCTACTCCCACCTCCAGAAAGTTCCAGAATGAGTTCCAAGCTACACTTGTCTCTCACTCAAAAATATACCAAGTAAAAGGGTCTTCTTGGATCTTCAGTGGTTCATCCTTTTTGAGGCAACCCTTTCACCATCCTATCATCATGAGAACCAAGGGATCATTCAAGTCTGAGGATATGTATAACCTAAGTTGTCTAGGGGAACTCAGTTCATATCCAAGTCTGGTTGTGTTCTACCTGCCTCCATTAAATCAGCTATGGCATATATGGCACATTTGTCCATATCCTAATTGTAGAAAGTTTTCTGGGGTCCAAAAGAGGATTAATCATTGTCCTTTCAAGTGCCTCCCCCTAGAAGAAGCCTGATATCAAAAAGTCTCAACAGGGGCAGCTAGGTGGCACAGTGAATACAGCACAGGCCCTGGAGTCAGAAGTACCTGAGTTCAAATCCGGCCTCAGACACTTAACACGAAAAACTAGCCGTGTGACCTTGGGCAAGTCGCTTAACCCCAACTGCCCTCCAAAAAAAAGCAAAAAAAAAAAGTCTCAACAAAGTCCCAAGCTTAGCATTGTTCTTAGACAATCCGAAAAATGAAGTCTTTTTGTGATGGTTCAGAACTTCCAGAGTTGGTAGGCCTTTAGGCTTCAATCACTTCCCAATATAGAGTTAAACAAATACAACAAATAAAGGATATTTTTTAAAGTTTATCATAAGTTACTAATATAGTAACCTAGTACTTTATAAGTACCTAGTACTTATAAAAGGCTATCCTAACCCAATAATTGCAGGAGAGGAAAAGTTGTAGGTTTTAAATTGAAGTAAATAAACAATTAACAAAATTGAAAATAGGAGAGTTAACTTTCCCCTTAGAAAAAAATTCTATTACCAACTAAACTTCCAGAACACATGGAAATCTCCTCAAAAGGATTAAAGACCTAGGGCCAATTTGTGGTTGTCCTTTTACATTCAGGTGAGAAACCAAACTGTCCTGAGTGAAAATACATCAATGAGCCCTTGCAACACAGAGAAACCCATGAATTCTCCCCCAACAAGTTCCCTGCTAATGTATAGTGCAATCCAGATGGAAACCTAGACAAAATCTTTTCAGCTGTCCCTATAATCCATGGGGCCGCCCAAAAGATCTGCATTCATCCGGTACTTGAACAAGCAAGAAAACAAGCTAAATTGAGCCCCAAACATGTGAGGGACACCCAAAAGGGGATTAAATTCTGAGGCAGGGCTGATTGGGAATGGGCCCCTTAGTTCCCAGATGAACCCTTACTAACTGGGGGATGGAGGCATCCTCTCCTGTAAAGGTATCAGCATCTTAAAGAACTTCATCACTGAGCACATGTGTCCTCAAAAGTGACCAAGGGAGCTCAGTTCCAAGAAGGGTCCATATGGTATGCCCTATCTCACTACAAAAATATTATGCAAGAGGTAATAGGATTTTAGAGCACATTATATATGATAACTGAGGATTCTATTTGGGCAGGAATGTCCTTTCATAGTTAGGTGAAGTCTTAATTCTAGGAAATTCCAAAGTGTTTCACAGGCATTTCATTAATCAATCAAATAGTAAGGACAGAGAACAAGGTCCTTGCTCCAGAAAATAGTGGGGCTGTAAGTGTTGGGACCTGCTTAATGTCCAGCACTAAGCATGACCAGAGACGTGAAAAAAGAAGTGACCAAGGCATGTGGGTAGTTCAGGGAAGAGCCATGAACTCTGTTTAATGATGATTTGAACAAGGTTTTTAAAGATCCAAAGGACAAATATTCAAGTATTCTCATCCATAGACTTAATTTATCACATCTTGGGATATTATTATAATTTTATCATTAAAACAGTCTGCTACATCCTAGAAGTAAATTCAGATAAAATCAAGTTTCTGAATTCTAGGCACCAAAAGTCTAGAGAAGTTCAACAGGTCTTTGGGAGTCAAGTAACATTTTTAAAGGCATAAACAAAGAAAATGCAAATGAAAGCAGACCTCCAAACATCTAGGTTTTGTAAATCATTGCCTTGAATTCTGTTATACCTTGGAACCAACAGAGGATGGATAATCTAATAAAAGATTTGTCTTTTTTAAGTATCTGAAGTTCTGGGGGGCAAAAGTTTTGTTGGAGACAGGATCTCAGACAAAAGTCCTTTCAAGTGCACCCCTGAGGTTCTTTCAGGGAAGCCAAACTTTGCAAGCTGGGTCACTTCGAGAGGAATTAGGGTACGTAATTAAGGTCTCCTATCTGAGTCCTGGATCAGGCCTATTTGGCTCGCCACATATAACAGTACTCAACTCCCCCGAATAAGCCAGCATGTATGCTATGCACAACCCTGGGATACTTCATGAACTCTTTCCTGGGATTCTCCCTACTCTGTCATAGCATCCCCGTCTGTTCCCCAAGTATTCCTGTGGGAACATTATGATTTATAGTATGTAAAAATCTTTATCCTTAACAGATATAGTCCAAGAGACAGGGCCATCACTCCATCATGAGAGAGATACTGATCTGAGAACATAACTCTTTGGTTCCACTCAGAGTTTGTCTACACACAAAAACCAGTCTAATCAATCCTTTCTCTCAACACACAGCACATAACCACTATTGTAATAACAAAATTATAAGATATAATTATATAATAATAACAACTGACATTTATATAACACTTTAAGGTCTGTAAATCATTATATATACTATCTCACTACAAATTTATATCACTAAATGCTTGCATCAATAAAAGAGAGCAAATCAATGAATTTGGCATGCAACTTTTTAAAAACCCAGAAAACCAATAAATTAAAAACTCCCAATTAAACATCAAAATAGAAATTTTAAAAATCAAAGGAAAGATTAACAAAATTAGAAGTAAAAGAAGCAAACACTGAATTAATTAAACTAGAATCTTTTGAGGGGTCCTTTTTTTGGAGAGCAATTGGGGTTGTGACTTGCCCAAGGTCACGCAGCTAGCAAGTGTGTCAAGTATCTGAGGCCAAATCTGAACTCAGGTCCTCCTGACTCCAGGGCCTGTGCTCTATTGACTACACCAACCAGCCACCCCCAAAACTAGAATTTTTTAAAAAATAAAATAAACAAGGGCAACTTGGTGGCACAGTCACTTAACCCCAACTGCCCTGCCCTCCCTCCTCCAAAATAAATAAAATAAACAAGCTATTAGCTGATTTGACTTTTAAAAAGAAAAAGAAAATCAAATCACCAGTATGAAAATTTTTTAAATGTGAATTCATAATTAATGACGAAAAAATAATGATTAGGATCTAGTATTAATAGCATAGTATTAATATTCTCACTTTATAAAGGAAAGCAACTAAGCTTGAAAGAGGTTAAGTGAATTGCTCACAACTACACAGCTGGTAAGTTTCAAAGATGGAATCTGAAGCCCTTTCTAGCTCCAAGGTTAGCATTCTATCCACCAGGCCCAGCTGCCTCTCCAGCTAGGTGAGTCTCCTGTCTGTGCCCTGAACACTCACTTCATACTCATTCCTGCCTCCAAACCTTTGCTCATATTGTTCTTTCCACCAGAGAAAGTTCCTCTCACTTTTCTCTGCTTTATTCAACTCATACTTCAAGGTTCAGGTTTGGATGGTCTTAATCTATGTGACACATTCTCACACCCCTGACTTACACATATCCCAAATCGAGGAGAGGCACTTAAAAACAGCTACCGGTTATCCTTTCTTTCCACATTGCTGGGCGTAGGGATGCTGCATGCCTCCTCGCTTCTGGAAAATCTGTGTAAAATGTTTTGGCCCTCCTTTCATAACAGGTAAGAAGTCTGGATTTGGGGGCAGCTAGGTGGTGCAGTGAATAGAGCACCAGCCCTGGAGTCAGAAGGACCTGAGTTCAAATCTGACCTCAGACACTTGACACACAAACACACACACACACACACACACACACAAAACCTAGCTGTGTAACTTTGGGCAAGTCACTTAACCCCAATTGCCCTCCAAGAACCAAAAATTTAATTTAATTTAATTTTTTTTTAAAGTCTGGATTTTTCTTTGTCTTTTGTGGGGTGTTACAGTCCCTGATTGTAAAATGTGGGTTATTTATTTGGTCATAGCTCTGTGTCATCTGCTGGCCTTTTGTGTTGTCTATGGCTCCCACAAAACTCTCAAAAAATTCCCATTTGATTTCTTATGCCAACCCACTGTATGGGGGAAGTGTCATTGTGGAAGGGGTAACTGTTTATCTACACACGTCATGCCCATGAATGACAACGCAGGAATGGCTGCTCCAGGCAAGTGGCCACAGACACCTTCCTCTTCCCTTCTAGCGACCACTGCTTCTGATTGCTCTCACATGTTCTTCATTCCCTTCTCACTTGACTCCACAGAAACAGCTCAGAGCAACCTATTTCCATGGAATACCACCAACCTTGATCTCCACCTTATCCCAGAACCAGTCCAAGAGAGGGCCTATAGTCCAGTCCAGTCTAGTCCAGAACGGGTAGCATTAAGAGGGAAAGAAAGTTAAGGTGAGAAAAGGCTACACCTTTATTATCTCTCTTCCTCCTGTACTCCCCTGCTTCCCCAGGACCTGAACCAGGAGGCAGCATATCCAGTTCTTGTCCTATTTCTTCACCAGCTGTGGCTCAGTTCCCACTGTCCAGAAGCTTCGTCTCTCACTAATACCGATGCTAAATGAAACGTCCCAGAGATTCACTAATTTCCTCTGAAATGTAGATAAATCTTACTTAGTCTTTTTGTCCCCAAAGTCACCCCACTAACATCTATATGCAACCGCCATCCTTCACTGCAAAGTCCAAACAGAAAAAAAGAGAAGAGGTGGTCATAGGAGAGAGCTTTTTATCTCCCATTTGCCATCACTACTAGCAGTAAAAAAGCTTACATCAGCATTTCCTAAACTGTTCTATGTAACATAAATAGGATCTATGAGAGAATGGCTGTGCCAGCAGTGTTGTCCCCAATAGTATAGCCCCAGGAGACCTGGGTTTGAATTCTGGGTCTGAGGATTACTAGCTATATGACCATGGACAAATCACTTAATCTAAACTATAATTCCATTATTTATAAAATGATGACAATAAAACTCTACTTGTCTCACAGAATTGTAAACCTTAAAGTAATGTAAGTAATCAAATATAACATAAAACTGCATGTAAAAAGTACTGATTATATGCAACAATTATTTCAGTATAAAAAGGGTCTTGATTTCATATGTTGACAAAAAAATTCTTTACACAAAGGATTCATGATTTTTTAAGCAACACCAGCATGATGATTCCCTGTCACAGAATTATAGTGGCCATCTAGGCCGACCCATACACAAGAGGAATCACCCCACCAACATACCTCTAACACAGAAGAATCCGGCCTCTGTCTGAAGCCTTCCAGTGAAAGGGATCCTTCCTCACCACTTCCTGAGGCAGCCCCTTCTTCTTTTGGAGAGGTCAACAGTAATTATTAGGGAGGTTTTCCAGACATCAAACTTAAATTTGCCTACTTGCAACATCTAGCTGCTGCTCCTACTTCTGCCCTCTGGGGCCACATTGACTGCATCTAATTCCTGACAATCCTTTGTAGCACAGGGGATAGAGGGCCAAGCCTGGAGTCAGGAAGGCGAATCTTCCTGGAGTTCAAATCTGGCCTCAGACACTTACTAGCTGTGTGACCCTGGGCAAGTCACTTAATCTGCTTGCCTCAGTTCCTTCATCTGTGAAATGAGGTGGAAAAGGAAATAATAGCAAATTCATCTACTGTCTTTGCCAAGAAAACCCAAAATGGGGTCATGAAGGGTCAAATGTGGCTGAAAAACAACTGAGCAACAACATTATATTATGTGTATTCTATTTTATTACAAAATCACTATTCAATAGCACACGGACTGAAGGTCCTTCACCATGTTGGTTGATTTCTTCTTGATGCTCTGCTGATCAATGTCCTTCCTTCTTATCCATCGTCCTTAAATGTGGCAGCCACTATTAAACACAATGCAGTCCGGCTCAGGCAAAGTACGTTGGAACCACTGCCTCCTTTTTCTTATCAACTATGGCTCTCTTAACAGTAGTTCTTAAGGAGCTAACATTCTAATAGGGGGAAACAACACAGATGAGGAAATTCTGGCTGCAAGTCGGATGAAAAAATCCAGGTGTTCAAAGGATTCAGCAGCAAATCCATACCTGATACATACATGAAATCAGACTTGGTTAATGTTTTGGTTAGTTTTGTTGCACTAGGGTTTTAGGGTTTTTTTTCCTCTTTTTAAAATCCTTCATTATGTAAGGGAGCATTTTCTGGGAGCAGGAGAGATAGAAATAGATCAGTAAACGTAGGGAAGACAAGACAAAATTAGAGCTGTCCAACAGCAAAATGGGATGTTTGTGAGGTGGGATCATGGGATTTAGAGTAGAATGGAACTTTAGAAGTTAACTGACTCAACCCTTTCATTTTACAGATGAATAAACTTGGGGCCCAGAGAGTTTGCTACCTGTTCAAGGAGGCATAGATAATAAGGAGAAGAGATGAGATTCAAACCCAAGTAATTTGTCTCCAAATCTAGAGCTCCTTTTACTAATCAATTCATCAACAAGAATCTATTAAGTGCCTACCGTGTGCCAGTAGGCAGCTAAGTGGCACAGTGGATAGACCAGTGGGCCTGGAGTCTGGAAAAACAGAGTTCAAATGCAGCCTCAGACAGTTGTTGTGTAACCCTGGATAAGTCAGTTAACCCTGTTTGCCTCACTTACTTCTACTATAAAATGAGCTGGAGAAGGAAATGGAGAACTACTTCAGTATCATTGCCAAGAAAACCCCAAACGGGGTCACAAAGAGCTGAACGACTGTGTGCCAGGCTCTGTGGTCGGTACTGAGGATACAGTCACAAATTTGACTCACTGCCTTCACTTGGAGAAGGTTAATAGATAAGCAAATACAGGATAAGTAAATATATACATATTACAAAGTGTTGGGGGGAATGGAGGAAAGGTACTAACTGCTGGAGGAATTAGGAAGGGCCTCTAGAAGGTAGCAATAATTGAGCTGAGATTTTTAAGTAGAGATTGGATTGTCATCTACTGGAAATGTTAAAGAGGAGATTCTTGGTCAAACATTGCACTAATTGACTAATAACTAATAATTGTCACATTGAGAATCTAAATTTTTTAGAAATTTGTATTCAGGAAAAAAGCTGTAGGTTAAGAAAACTATACTATTTAAGTAGTAACTCAGTTTGGATTTTGGTTTGTTTCTTTTTAAGTTTTGGGGACTGAATTAAGTCTTCCACCACCACCCCCCAAAGATTTTATATGTGCCACAACTTCCCTGAACTGCCATTTGCCTGGCTAGCTCCCCCCTGCTCAGAGATGATCACATCATATGAGAGGTCACCAAAGGCGAATTCTCCTCCTCCTATACAAACCCTGGTAAAGGATAAATCAGCCCCTCTGTGCTATTGAAGACACTGATGATGACACAAAAAGACCACCACCCTGATTAGAGTCCACATAAAACAAAATATTTCTCTGGATAATTTTCAAACCCTGAACATCTGCAAACATCAAAAAGCATCTATGTCATATTGATCTAATCCAAAAGTCAGTGAACTGAGCTATTATTAAAACCACCGATTTAACAAAGAACCTTCTAGCTCCCCCTGGACTCACAGAACTTATCAGCCTGTGAGACCTATTTAAGGAAATCATCGCGTTTTGACTTGCTCGTTAATGCTACGCTTTGGTGCTGGAAAATTTATCTCCGCTTTAGCTGCTTACAATTCCTCCAAGTGAAGTACATTAAAACAATTGCAAATTGCTGATGACTAATACCCTTCAATTTGGCCTCAAGCTGGGAAACTCGGCACAGAAATAAAGTGGTTCATAATCCCACGAGTCCGTTCTATTATAAACTGCAGGTGGCAAATCAAGTGACTGTGAACTATGCTCCGGGGGTGTGAAAAATCAATAGCCAAGAAGGGGATTTCTGCCTCTCCTCTAGCAACAATTTACCAGCCCGGACAAGATGCAGACACCAGTCACGGGGATGTAGGGGGATAAGGCCCCTGACAAAACAGCGACCCTCGAGACTGGAGGGACTCTCCTCCCCCTCCCTCATCCTGACAGCCCTCATGGCCTCATTTGCCCTTTGAAAAAAGCAATTGGAAGAAGGCGCCCCCAGAAAGCAAGTGAGAAAATAGCTATAAACTTACATCGGTGACCTATTTTCTGAATCCATCTTATCTGAGATTGAATTTGTCCTTCCTCAGAGTAGCGGCAGAATACTTCAGAATCTAGAAATTGCATCTTCCCGGACTGTGCAGCCCAGGACGGGAAACATATTGTCACCCAGGGCCCTTCGGCCCAACAATGTGCCAGGTGTTACTGTAAGGTGCTTGTTATGGAAAGGGCAGATAAATAGGCTCCAGTCTTGGCAGCCTCTCTTCATTATTAGCTGAGATTAATGCGATGCTAATTGGTAGTGAACCTGATCCATTTACTGTCTCCTACCTCTATAAGCAACAGAGTCAAAGCTACTTAGCTGCTCAACCTGGCCACGTGTGCCAGCTGGTTAATTAATATCCCTTAGGAAAGAAGGGGAAAGCATTTATCAAGAGTTCTATATGTACCAAAGACTGTGCTGGGTGCTGAGACATAAGTGAGACAGTCCCTCCCCTCAAGAAGCTTATTTTCTAAAGATAGTGCAGGGGAGCAGGGGAAAGAAACCACAGAGGAGAATGGTGCCCAAGGAAGGGAGTTTTCATCTGGACAATCACAAGGATGGTGATAGAAGTTTGTTTTACCTTTTCCAAAAGTAATGATAGCTTTATTTGATTACTTAGAATTCTCAGAGCAAAAGGTAAAAAGAGAGATTGGGGGGGTGGCAAAATAAGGGAACAGGATGTGAAGCATGGTCTGGGTCAGCTAGATATGGTGGGTTAGGCGAATTTACATTCCCTCACTTACTGATCAGTTCAGCTCAATTTGAGATATAGATAGATAGATAGATAGATAGATAGATAGATAGATAGATAGATAGATAGATAGATAGACAGATATCTTTCATCGTGCTTTTGTCACCATGGCTCACTATTTTATATACCATACAATCAAAACTGATAATTATCCAGGATCCCAGGTTAAATTTTGGAGTGGGGATAGACAGTTGAGGGGATGGGGAGAGAATTTAAGAGGTGTCTCACAAGATTCTAAGCTAGATTCCAGAATAAATAAATTATTTCTTTAATATAATTCATCAACTTATTGAGAAAGTACCTATGTGATAAACACCATACTAGGAGGAAGGGAAGTGTCTATAGCTAGTGACTGTCTATACCTAATGCTATCACTTCCTCCTCTACCACTCACTTTCTCAACTCCTTGCAATCTGGTTTGTGACCTCATAATTCTACTGATACCCTTTTCTCCAAAGTTAGCAATGATCTCTCTTATTATATCAGTTGAAGCATAATAGATTCTACTTAGCCACTTATCTCAACTCTGTATCTCTCTGTTTCAAGTGTGTTTCTTGTAAACAACATATTGTGGGATTCTGGATTCTAATCTCTTCTGCTATCAGCTTCTGTTTTATGGGCAAATTCATCCCATTCATGTTCACAGTTATGATTGTTAACTATGCATTTTCTTCTATCCTATTTTCTTCTATTTATCCTTCCCTTTCTCTTTATTGTGTTACTCCACTGAAGTTTGTTTTGCTTCTGACCATTGCTTCCTTTTATCTGCCCTCCTTTTCTCCCCCCATTTCCTTATCCCCTTCTCCTCCAATTTCTATTACCAATTGAATATATGTATGCATATATGTATATTCTTCCCTCTCTTTGAACCAATTTAGATGTGAGAGGTTCAAGAACTGCCCACATCCCCACCATTTTCTTCTTTACTCTAAATGATCTTACTTGCACACCTCTTTTATATGAGGTAATTTTCCCCATTCCTCCTCTCCCTTATCCCTTCTGCTAGCACATAAATCTTTTTTGCCTATTCATCTTTTTTTTTTTACTTCATCTCAACAAAATCAACTTACTCCCACCCTCTCTTTCTATGTAGAATCCTTAACTCCCTAATAAAAAGTTCTTGGGAGTTATATATGTCATCTTCCCAGATAAGAATGTAAACAGTTTAACCATATTGAGCCCCTTATGATTTCTCTTTTCATTTATATCTTTTTATGTTTCTCTTGAGTCTTATATTTGAAAGTAAAATTTTCCATTCAGTTCTGGTTTTTTCATCAAGAATGATTGAAAATCCTCTATGTCATTTAATATCCATTTTTCTCTTGAAGGATTATACTCAGTTTTGTTGGGTAGGTTGTTCTTGGTTGTAATCCCAACTCTTTTGCCTTCCATAATAGCATAGTCTAAGTTCTCTACTCCTTTAATGTAGTAGCTGCTAAATCTTGTGTGAACCTGGGCTAGTTCTATGGTATTTGAATAGTTTCCTTCTGGTTGCTCTTTGCTGGGAGCTCTGGAATTTGGCTATAATATTCCTAGGAGTTTTCATTTTGGAATCTTTAGTAGTGATCAGTGGAATCTTTCAATTTTTATTTTACCTTCTGGTTCTAGGATATCAAGCAGTTTTCTTTGATGATTTCCTGAAATATTCGGTCTAGGCTCTCTTTGATCATGGCTTTCAGGTAGTTCAATAATTCTTAAATTATCTCTCCTTGATCAATTTTCCAGGTCAGCTGTTTTTGCAATGAACTATTTCATATTTTCTTCATTTTTTTTCATTCTTTTGAATTTGTCCTATTGTTTCTTAATGTCTCATGAAGTCATTAGCTTCCACTTGCTCAATTCTAATTGTTAAGAAATTATTTTCTTCAGTGACCTTTTGTGCTTCTTTTTCCATTTAGTCAACTGTTTTTTAAGGTGTTAGTTTCTTCAGTATTCTTTGTGTCTCTTTTTCCAAGCTGTGAATTGTCTTTTCACCATTTTCTTCCTTTGTTCTCATTTCTTTACTTAATTTTCCCTCTACAGCTTTTATTTTAAAAATCATTTTTAGCTCTTCCAGAAATTTTTGTTTTACTTATGTCCAATTCACATTTATTTCTTGCTATTTCAACTTCATTGTCTTCTTCTGAGTTTGTGTGTTGATCTTCCCTGTCACTATAATAGCTTTTTGTAGTCAGATTCTTTTGTTGTTGTTGTTTGTTCATGTTTATCTGCCCTATTTCCTGATTTTGAGTTTTTCATTAAAGTTGGATTCTTTGGGGCATAATGCAGTTGCAGGGGTGGGGGGATGAGTTGACACATCTCAAGCTTCAGGCTTTTTCATACAGTTGGTTTCAGAGGTAGTTCTGGGGGTTTAGAAGGTTTTGGTGCTTCTCAGGTGGTGTGATCTGGGGAGATGTGTGCTCACTACTCTCCTGGTTTACGCTCTAGTCTTTACACCCTAAGGGATTGGAGTAAAGAAGACTTGAGTTCAAATCCCAATTTTTATACTTCTCAGATGGGTATCTAGGAAGCAGATCCTGAGCAATAACTTAACTCACTCAGCCTCAATTTTGCCATCTGTAAAACGAGGGTAATAATAGCTCTTACCTCCCAGATTTATTGTAAAGATCAAGTGAAATTTTATTTTAATTTTATATTTATTTATTTTATATTTATTTTTATATTATATAAAGTTTATATTTTATATTTAAATATAAATATATTATATATTATATAAATCTATATTTAAATTTATAAATTTTATATTTATTTGATTAAATATTTATTGTAAAGATCAAGTGAAAAAGATTTCCAGAGTTTTGCAAGCCCCAAAGTGTTTTGTGAGTAGTAGCTATTAGTAATGAGGGAAATAATTGTGACTCAAGAAACAATGAATATGAGCAATTCTGAGTACTATCAGATTTTTATGAAGTGATGCAGAGGAAGTAAGCAGGAGCCAAGAGAACCAGGGAAACAGTATACAAAAATATAAACAAAGAGAACACTAAATCAAGGTTAAATGCTGTGTAATTGTAAAGACTAATCCTGGTCCCAGAGAAGAGATAAGGAAATGCACCTCCCTCCTTTCCTTAGAGAGGTCAGGATTATGGATGCAAAATGTTGCATAAGCCATCAGATGTACAGTTTATCAGTTAGTTTAGCTTAGCTGGGTTTTTTATTATTGCTTTTACAAGGGAAGTTTCACTGAACATTAACAAAAGGAAATATATTTGAAAATGTCCATAATGCAATAACAACTAAAAAAAAACAATAAAAGGTTTTTTTAATTTAAATTTAAATTTTTAATTTTAATGACCAACATTGGTCCCCCAGAGGAAAGATGATGAAATGCCTCTCTCTCCTTTCAACAGAGAAGTGGGCAACTATGGGGAGTAGTATCTGGCATACATTCTCAGACCCATTCATGGTGCTGGCTGACTCTGGTTCACTGGTTTTGTTTCTCACAGGGAAGGGTTCATGGGGAGAGGCAATATATCTGAAAATGGCTATGATGTAAAAGCAAAAGGCAATGAGAAAAATTATTAATAAATATAAGAGGGGGGGGGAAAAGGTGCCAGATGTAGCTGCCTTATCGTGTTCAAGATAAAGTACTTCCATGGAAGAAGCTCATTGTTATGCATAGCTAGTACGTTTGCCACTGCATAGCAGGCCACCAATTTGCATAACTTCTCTTCTGTAACAGGCCTCAAAAATGACAAAAAGCAAACTAGATAGAATCCATTCATTTTAAATGTGTTCAAGCTGCTGTCTTTATCAGAGTGACCTATGTAAAGACCCCAAAAGAAGTGAGTTCCATAAGCTATGGAAAGTGTAATTTGTCCTGTAGAATAATACCTTCAAATAACCAAAAGTTGTTTTAGGAATTAAGAATAAGATAAAACCACAAACAAATGATTTGGGAACTTGTGCTAAGAAACAGCCAATTTTGTTTGATAGGAAAATATGTGGAAATTCCCTTAATTCCATGAGAGAAAAAAAATGATGGATACTGGTAATAGTATAGACAACCATCTGGCCAGAGGGATGGACTAGGTTACCACACAAGGTCATTTCTTGTATTTGGGAAGCAACTTTTCCCTATCTGAACAGACCCACACCATCTATGCCTGAACTTAGTTTCCAAAGCAACAGTTATTACATCATTATGGTTATTCTTAAACTCACATAGAACCTTCAGGGGAACATTCCCAGAAAGCAGGCTCCCCCTAAGTAAGGGACTTTATTCTTAATTTCCTTCAAAAATAAATAGACTTTTTAAAAAGCCCATCACTACCTGGCTCCATCCTAGCTTTTCAGACTTATTATATGTTACCCCCTTTCATATACTTTTCAGCACAAACAGGCCTTCTTACTTTTCCTTATATGTCCAGTTTCCTGACTTTCTTGCTTTTCATACACAACACTCCATTCTCCCTTCTCTACAGCTTCCACATGATGGCCTTGTAGGCCTGAAATGTACTCTCCTCACCTGTACTTCTCAGAGCTGCTACTTTCATTCAAAACTTAGTTTAAACACTACCTTCTTCTACATGAGGCCTTTCTGCATCCCGCTAGTTGGAGGGCTTTCCCTCCCCACCAAAAAGATTATCTAATATTTATTTTCTATGTATCTGGTATATAAAACACAGTACCTGGTACTGAGCAGGCACTTAATACATGCCTGTAAATTGATTGATCCCTAAACAGCAGAATGTCCCAAAGATAATAAAACAGTTTGTTTTAGCCTTCATGTGATATACTGAATTTTTATTAAAGGTATTCCTTCAAATGATACAGGCCTCCACACATTAGCTGTCCATCTTGAGTTTCTGTAGTAAAAAAAACTCTATAGCTGGTAATCAGCTTTCTAGTGTTAAATTCCTATGAACTACAGGTGACAAAGAGTCCAGGGTCAGGCCCACATTCAAAGTCAAAGGCTTCCTAGCTTGGAAGGACCTGCCAAAGCCTCACTCTGCTGACTGGCATAGCCTTCCAGAACACAAGGTCACCTCCACTCCTCCATGAGACATTGGAGTAAGACTCTAATTTATATTAAAAAGGTTTAATACAAAATGAATTGCTGCAGGTTCCTACCCCCAGGCAGCTGGAGAAATACAAAGAAGGAAAAATTGAGCTCACAACTTCCAGTTTTCTCTACCTCCCCTTTCCAAAGAACATTCTATTAGCTTTTTCTGTAAACAGATTTATCTTTAGCACAACCAAATAATCCATTTCTCTGCTCTATTTTCATACCCATATTTTCATTTCATGGGTTTTGTCCCTCAGTTTCAAGTGAGGCTAAAAGTCAAGCCAGAACTTAAAAGTTGAAAATTGGAGTCTCTATAGTGGAAGAACTTGTCTCTGGATCTAAACCTGCCCTGAATGACCCCTGAAAGTTGTGGGTCCAATGGAGTGAAAGATCCTTGAGGCAGGGACTTTTTTTTTTCTTCACAGCCTCAGCATCTCATTCAGCATGAAAAGCTTCTAGATAGATAACGGGCACATCATAGTAGAATAAGAGAAAAGATTTCCACAGTTCTGACCTAATTTGTTCTTTTTTCTAAGAGAAGTCACTATGCTATTTTTCTGAGACTGGGGAGCCCTAACTTATTCTAGATGGAAGCTATTCACAATTGTGAACAACACAATCACAGCATTGATCCCAATACTCACTGGCATGGAAGCTTGAAACTGTTCCATTTTTCAACCTGTTCTCCATTCCTTAAGCAACCTAGTAGGAATCCCAAGGGTTCTCCCAAATAGTGTTGGACATCTGGTCAACTACAACCTCTCCTATAGCTCAGAACGCCCAGACTCAAACCAGCTGCCAGGCTTAGCCTCCCCAGTAACAGGGATTACTGACGTACCTTATCACAATGAACTATAACACTTTGGGATCTCATCTCTCTTTTAATTCAAATCTTGTTTTTCTCCCTTCTAAATACTATAGAACTACTGTATTATTGTTATATTAATTCCATAATCATATTTGTTTCCTTTGGGGGTTCATGATAAAACCAACTCCACCAACTCCTTTATTACCTCCCCAAGGGAAAACCTCCTAGTCATCTTTCTGCATAGTTATTGCTTCTTTTGCCCTCTGGTTTCATTTAGGTGAGAATGTTAAGCCTGATACAATACATTTCTACATATAGTACGTTCACTCACTGACCACTGGAAAATGATTTAATATTTACATTACCGATAGCTAAAAAAATGTTTAGAACTGGTCTAAAAAGGGTGTGATTTTCTACAATTCTGCCAAAGTTGTTTCAGAGGCTGAAGGTGACCACATAAGGGCTAACAGCAATTAGGTTCTTTGATTCATGAGCTGTTTTGTGACTGTAAGCCATGAATGACACATTATAATCTTTATAGAACTGAGTTGGAGGATTACCTGGAAGATAATATAGAGCGCATGAACAAGCTACAATATATTGTAAATAAGGAGTTACTCAGAAGAAACTATATAAAGAATGTCACCAGGGCAGCTAGGTGGCGCAGTCAATAGAGCACCAGCCTTGGAGTCAGAAAGACCTGAGTTCAAATCCAGCCTCAGACACTCTACCCAAAAACTAGCCATGTGACCTTGGGCAAGTCACTTAACCCCAATTGCCCCCAAAAAATTTAAAAAAAAAAGAATGTCACCAAGGAAATATACAACCAGGAAAAAAATGGGCCAGTCACACAAAGAGACTGACTGATAAGTGATGGACCCATGAAATATAAAGTGAATCTGAGGCCAAACCCTCAGCAGGGCGGTCTACCTCCTATGGTGAATTATGGGAAGACATAGGGCATGATCATTCATCCAGCAAGGATGGATTGTGGTCTGTATCAATTAAGGGAATACCAACACAAGAGAGATCACAGATGTACTGGCTTATAAGAGTAAGCTTTCCATAACTAATGAACCTTTAAAATACCTCCAATATTTAGGGAGAAACTATTATTCTTCCTTATTTTACAGATAAGAAAAATAGGCTCAGTGAGATTATGAACCTTGCCAGAACACCCACAGCTAATCAACAGCAAAGCTGAGAACAAGATTATTCTGAGCAAGCAATTGTCCTTTTCAATCTAATCTGGAAAAAATTGAAGAATTGCCAACAGTATCTATTGAGTACCTACAAGATGCAAAGTACTGTCAGCCAAGTACTCTTTCTTGCTAAACTCTAGCCAACCTTTAGCTGTAAACTAGCAAATAAAAGAGTCAGTTTCCAAAGGTGTAGCCTTGTTAGAGCCAACACATTTGCTCAATTTGATTACCCTGTGATAGTGATCACTATTGACTTCAGTGAATATAGAGTGTCTGACACAGAAAGTTAGAGTTACTAGGGTTGCCACAGTAACCTGGGCTGATACCATGAAAGGGCCATTAGACTATTTGCTGACCAGCTCTTCTCATTATCATAAAACAATACCTGATATTCAATAAGAGATAGCATTTTCCTTCATCTTCCTAGATAAGATGCTCAAAGGAACCAGTATACACACACACACACACATACACATACACATCATATATTTGTGTTTACATATATACATATATGTATATACATGTGTATAAACACATATAAATATATATCTTTATAGAAATGATCTTTTAAGAAATTTCGCATCATATTTCTATACAAGTACTATTAAATAACACAAAGTCCTCCAAACTGATTTTTTTAACATCAATATTTTTAAATGGAAAAATTGTACATTAAGAGAATATGCATGCTAATTATGGGTTGTATTGGGGCATGGTGGTGGAAGGGATGCATTTGGATAACCATAAGTCCATTTCTTGAAGGGCTGATCATATATTTGTAACTGGAAGGAATTTCAAAGGACATCCAGTAGAGTGTCTTCATTTTATAGATAAGGAAACTGAGGCTCAAAGAGGTTAGGTGACTTGCCCAGGTCACCCCCAAAGTAGCAGAACCAGGATCCAAACTCAGATACTCTGTCTCCAATTGCAACAGACTTTTCATTGTTCCTTTCTCTCTGTAAGAAAGAAAGAGGAGAGAAAGAGGGAGAGGAAGAGAGAGAGAGTGCTATATATTTCTATCTTTCAGTCTATATCTATATTCTTTTTGTCTAAATGACCCAAGAAAACATTTAGTGTCAGCAAATTATTTTATTAAAGGTATAGAAGTAGAAATAGGAAGCATTAACAATGGGAAGCACCATAATGCCATAAGAGAAAGCACCAGATTGGGAGTTGACAGACTTAGATTTGAACCCTGGCTCAGCCACCTCCATGTAAGGTAAGTCAGTCCACCTCTCTGGGTCTTTCCTTCAACTGTAAAATAAAGGGTGGGACTAGATGATTTTTAAAGTCTCTTACAGTTCTAAATTTGTGTTCTTATTTTGCATTGCAGGTAAATGTCAATACAAAAAATAATTCTCTAAAACAAAGCTTTTTCAGCGTCCTGGCAAGTAGTTCATAGAAATAGTGCTTTGTTGATCTGTTTACAACAAATCCTAGATAAGAAACAAATGCTTTCTTTGGTCCTTCTCCGTTTTTTGGCTGTCTAAAGAAAGAACTTCTATGAGAGCTATTTACATTGTGGACTATGAGAAGTGAGCTGAATTTAGCTACAGTGGAGCTAATTGTGTGCCTTTTGTTCAAGCTATCAGGTAACAATAATTCTTTCCCCTCCTTTCCTCTCTCACTCATTCCAGCTATCTAAATGGATTGCCTTTTTTTCCCCAAAATTCAATTTCATTTTATTTTCAGGTCCACCTTCTCCACATTTCACCTCCTTCCCTTATCTACTAAGTACGCGAGAAAAATAAAACCCTTGTTACCAACATATATAGTCAAGTAAAACATAAATGGATCATCCTTACCAAAAAAAGATAATAGGGGTATTAACTATGATTAGGCTTTACACAAACTAGTAGCTGAAATGAGACAATTGTGGGAACATACAGCAAAACACCTTGGATGTAACTGGCACTTAGTATTTACTGAATTTGCTCAGTATTTTCTGAATAAAAGAAACACATGCCTGTCCGTGTATACAACCAGGATGACATCATTCACTTGGTAAAAAACCATGACAGTTTTGGTACACTTTATTTTCAAATAGGATTCAATTATATTTTGTCAACATTTTTGAATTCTATATTCAATTCAATTCTATTTTGTGGGTAATCAGCTATGTAAAATGGATAGAGAACTAGGAAATTTCAGAGCTTCTCAAGACAAAGGAGAAATCATAACAGTCAAAAGGAAAGTCTGGTTCCCTGGAATGAGAGGACCTGGCTTTGCAAAGGCAGCACAAGGCAGAATTCTGGATTTGCAGTAAGGAATACCTGGATTCAGATCCCATCTGTGTGACTTTGGGAGAGTTCCTTAATTTTAGTTTTCTCATCTTAAAATGAGGAAGGTTATTATAAGTGATCTCTCATGTCCTTTTCCACTTCTAAATGTTCTATGATCCAATGAGAGGGAAGCAAGTAATAAATGAGACTAAGAACCAGCTAGAAAAATCTAGCCAGAGAATATTTGGGTGTAGGAGATAGCATCATCAGAGAAAAGGATGAACAAGGATATTTTGAAAAATTATAGCAGGCATTCATGTTCTTTTCCTTAGCAGTAGGAAAACAGACTTAAATACCAGGACTGACTGTGTGTGGTCTCTGGTAAAGTAGAAAAAGAAAAGCAGCCAAAAAATATTGTCCCAGCAACATAAGCTAAGCAGAGAAATCATGCCCTCTGCTGGATTTCTTGGGTGATGGCAATAAAAAGGGCCAGGGATACCTGGGTTCATGGTGGAATGTTTCAAGAGTCCCCCAGTTGGAGAAAAAACAGTGCCCTGAAAAATTAATATTCCAATAGACCTCATCAAAACTAAGATATGAGTTAAAACTTTGGGTACAAAGAATTACTTTAAAAAAATTGTTTTAATGCCTAGCCAAAATACAACCCACCTAAATTCCTAAAACAGAATGAATTCATAACCAGCATCTGAGATCTGAAAAAGGATAGTGTCATTTTTAAAAAAAAGCTTTTTTTGGTGCTTTTTTTCTTAACATTAATATCACTTCTAAGTGACTTTCCCAAACCCCAATAAAACCCTCCCTGGTAACAAAATTAAAAAAAAAAAAGATAGTACATTGACTATGTCTAAAACTGCATGTTTAATTACACACCTGTGGTCCACCATCTCTACTAAGAAGAGGGAAGCATGATTTGCTCTCAGTTAACTGAGGTCACAATTCGATATCTTATTGGTCAGTATTCTAAAGTCTTTCAGCATTGGAACATCTTTTATAGTGCTGTTGATTGCTTGTATTTCTTCTTTTGAAAACTTTCTGCTTAGGGTAGAGCAAACATGGCAGAGTAGTAGGAGAAAAAAATCACAGACAAGCTATCCTCCACAGCTCCTCAACAAAGATCTAAAAAACATACCAGATTGAGTCCTGATTGTAAATTCAAGGAAAAAAGAAATCGTAGTGAGCAGGTTTTTCCAGCAAAGGACAATAAATGGAGCCAGAAAGGTCCACAAATACTGGAAATATAGTCTAGCTAGGAAAGATTACACAGCCAGCCAGCACAGGGACTGAAAGACGCCTAAGGCTGCCCACCAGGAAAAGAAGAGGTCCCAGATCCAGCCAGATGGATTCAACTTTGTGCAGAGAAATGAACACTATTGCTTGCTACTTATGACACAATTCTGTACTGAGGACAGGATCCACAGCTGGGGGAGGTACATTAGAATAAGGATTAGAAGCATGCCCTAGTAGGGAAACTGTGAGAATCCCACACCAAATGAGAGCCTGCAAGTTTGTCACTCTGAACCAGCAGAGATTTACAGCTGAGTCAAAAATGAACTATGTTTCTATATAATAACAAGCAAAAAAAGAAAGGAAAATCCCATTCTAAATAATTACAAAATGCATAAAATTTCTGAGGATCAATTCAACAAAGTATAAAAAAAACCATATAGATTCAATTACAAAGTACTCTTTAAAAAATAAAGAACAACTTAAATAGCTGGTGGAATATTCAGTGCTCATGGCTAGGTCTTGCCAATATAATAAAAATGACAATGCTACCAAATTTAATTTATGTTCTTAATGCTAGACCAATCAAAATACTAAGGGGATACTTGATAAATTGAATTTGATAAATTCATGCGGAAAAACAAGAGATCTAGAATATCAAAGACAATGATTAAAAGAGAGTAGAATATCAAGGGAAATGCTGAAAAAGAGAATAGCACCTCTTGACCTAAAACTATATCATAAATCAGGGTTTCTTAAACTTTTTCCACTTGCTACCCCTTTCATATTTTGGCAGCATTGGCTGGCATTGCATGGCATTGCACACAGTGCAAAGTGTGCATGCTTTGTGTTCAGAATCCAGGCTGCAGTGAAGCTCTACAATGCAACGTGGACAGGCACTGCCAAAAACACAGATTTATTACACATTTGATTTTTAATTAGTTTTTGGTCATTGCACATTCAGAAACCTAAATTTTTCACAACCCCATATATGGTCACAACCCATAGTTTAAGAAGTGCTATATAAATCAAGAGATATCAAAACAATTTGGTATTGGTTTAAAAAAATAGATAACTACATGGAACAGAGTAGCGAAGGTAGAATCAGAAACAATGGAATTCAATAACCCAGTGGTGGGTAAAATGAAAAATATATATTACCTAGCAGAAAATCCCTTATCTGATTAAAAACTGCTATGAAAACTAGAAATCAATCAGGCAGAAATTAGGCTTAGGCTAACACCTTACACCATATTCCACAATACATTTTTTTTTGCTTTTCTTTTTTTGGAGGGGGAAGACAGGACAATTGGGGTTAAGTGACTTGCCCAAGGTCAGTAAATGTTAAGTGTCAGGTCCTCCTGACTCCAGGGCCAATCTAATCACCCCTAGTACCATCTAGTCACCCCTCCACAATACATTCTAAAAGGATATGAAACCTTAATATTAAAGAGCATACTATTAAAACCAACAGAAGTAGATCATATACCTCTCAGTTATGAATAATTTTAAAAGATAAAATGGATAACTCTGAGTATGTGTAAGTGAAGAACTTGTGCACAGACAGCATTAAAATTGCTATGATAAGAAAGAACTCACTCAACTAGGGAAAAAAAACTGTGTCAAATTTCTCTGATAAGGGTTTGGTATCCAAGATATGTATAAAATTAATTAATATACAAAAATCTAATACTTATTGCTCAATAAATAAGAGGCAAAATTTATGAATAAGCAGTTCTCAAAATAATTGTATTCACAACTACATGAATGTTCTGAACCATTAATAATAAGAGAAATGCACATCAAAACAACCCAGAAGTTTCACCTCACATCTTGCAAATTGGAAAAATAAAATGTCAAAAAATGGCAATAGTCAATAGTGAAGTGGTTGTGAAATTATAGATACACTAACACATTGTTGGAGGAACTGAGAAATAGTATAACCATTTTAGAAAGCAATTTGGAATTATGCAAATAAAATCACTAAAACATTCATACCCTTTGAACCAGAGACTCCATTACTGGGCTTATACTACTGATAAGAAGAAAGTACCCATAATATGCCAAAATTTTTTATAGCAGCATTTTTTGTGATAGCAAAAAGTTGAACACAAAGAAGTAGATGCCCATCAATTGGAGAATGGCTAAAAAAATATGTGGCATCTGAATTTAAAGGAACATTACTGTGCTATAAGAAATGATGCATATGATGAATACAGAAATGCATGGAAAGACCTATATGAAATGATATAGAGTGAAGAAGAGCCAAGAAAACAATATAAATAAAAACCACAACAATGTAAATGGAAAGAGCAACCACACACAAAATCAAAAGTGAATGTAATAAACCTACAAAAATCTAACAGGATTCAAATTAAGAGATATAAGAAGATACTCCCAACCTTCTTTAAGATGAGAGGTCCATAGGCATTACACACTGAATATGTTTTCAGACTTTTTAAATTACTTTGGTTTTTTATATATTTGTATAAATTTCCTGCCTGTATTGGATTATCAAGCCTTTTTTTTAAAAGATATTTGTTGCAATGATTTTTCCCCAAGCTTCTCTAGCTGCATTAATTTTATTTATGCAAAAACTTTTCATTTGTCTGTAATCAAAATTGACTATTCCATCTTTTTTCATCTTGACTTTTAAATAATAATACCCTAGCTAGTTTTCTTAGCAGTTTTTGTAGAATAAGCAATACATATTCTAATAATGAGTATTCTTGGATTTATAAAACAGCAATCTACTAAGTCCATCAGCAATCATTTCTTAAGTGCTTACTTTGTGCCAAGCACTGTACTAAACACTGAGGATATAAAGAAAGGCATGAATACTATTCAAGTTCTCAATGTATTGACTTTGTAATTGGACAGAAAATACGGAAATAATTTAATTTGGTTGCTTCTTAATAATTTCAATAATAAAATAATTTAATAAAAATAATTTAAAATAATTTAAGTAGATAATTTAAAATAATAATTTTAAAAATAATTTAATAAAATTAATAACTAGGTTGCTTACCAAGTCTTTTCCACTGATTAAGTCTTCTAAATTTTACCAGTACTAAATCTGTTCTTTTAATTTTTAGAAAATTAACAAGCATTTATTTTCTCTTCCTTTTACCTCCCATCATTGAGAAAAAGGTGAAAAAAGAAAAACAAAACCCTTATAAGAAATATGTTTAGTCAAGCAAAACATATCCCCACATTTTCCATGTAAAACTGTTTGTTTCACACTGCATTTTGAGTCCATCTTGTCTTTGCCAGGTGGTATGTAGCATTCTTCTTTATCATCAGTCCTCAGGACAAAATAATTTTGATGATAACTACCTTACAGTATAATCTGAGATCTGGTGATGTTTAAAAGCCCCCTAGGAAGATGAATTCTTCACCATGTTAAATAGGTTTCCTTGTTGCATTCAAGTGCAAAATTAATTTGCTCACTTTTAATCTCCAAACTCATAACCAATCCATATGTTAATCATAAGATGTAATTTTTCTATGTGAGGAAAATCCTTTGTATATAAAAGTACAGTTATAAATATATGCAAAACCCTACAATAAACAGTAGTTATATGTGTATGTACATGTATACATATATAAAACCTTTCTTTATGCAATAGAAACTTCACTAATCATTTTGGTAACCATATTTTTATAAAATTAATCATATGTGAAATGCACCAAATGAAATCCCTACTTGTCTTTTTGCAAAGAGAATAATTGCTCTCTAATCTTCTGCTTTCTAACTCCAGAATCAGAACCCCTGGTTCATATACTAGTTGTACAGTCCTGGGTAAGTCACTGAACTTCTCTGAATCTCATTTCATCATCATAAATGGTGTTGATGAAGCTTGTGCTATCTTTACCTCTCACAGGGCAGTTGTGAAGAAAGCACTTTGCAACATTTTTTTTCTAACCACATCTGTTATTTTGTTAGTATAGGAAACTCCCAGTTAGAAAACTCCCTTTACCACTATAGATCAGCCTTTGGTCTATGGTTTTAGAGAGTTAAAGTGTGTAAGTGTGGTGTTATTTTCAAATATTAGTTTTGCTCATAGCAAAGTTTACCTGTATCTGCCTTTGGAGATCTAGCCAAGGATATAACCTTAGCCAATACTTTCACAAGCTTATTAAAATTAAATCAGAAAGCATTTCACAATCATCTATTCTGCCCTTTAAAGCAGAAAAAGAAACACTATTAAAGAATGTTAACTGTTCTTCCCTATCATAGAAACACATTAGATGAAATTTGGTTTCTAGTACACACAGAGACACACAGACACACACACACACACACACCTACAACAATAACAACAACAACACTGAGAGCCCTAAGCAGCAATTTCTGACCAAGGTAAACTGGTGAGTCTGGGAAGACTTGGTCCCTGGGACTCTCTGTGCAGGGAGCTTTTGGTTGATCCTTTGCCCCAACTCACATTTCAGAATGGATCAATAAAAGGAGGAAGTTGGATGAGATGGCTTCCAGCTCTGACTCTGATAATTGATTCTATGATCCAATGACCCTAAGGGATGGCAGACCAGATCCAGGCAAGGGAATGGGTATGGTCATGAATGCAGGGGCTGTGGTGAATGACTAGAAGACTGGTATGCACAAGGATGGGAATCCTAGTGGACTTCTACCACCACCACTACTGCCACCATCACCTACCACTTAAGAGGAGGAAGCAAGCCCTTTGCATTTAGGTTGATATCTGAAGTGAAGCCTCCAATGACCTACCCTAGTTATGGAGCTGGGAGTGTTTGCTTTAGCAAACTTACCACTTTGATTATACCCTCAAGAAAAGGATACATACTAGGAAACAATTATTCCTAGGATTTAATCTTTGGCCTTCAGAAACTATGTGTAATTAATTTTGTAGTCTTATACTCACAGCTCAAGAGGAATATGGAGAACTTGGAGAAGGTTCAAAGGAGAACCATGAAGATAATTAAATGGCAGGAGAAAGAGAACTATTTAGTAAGATTAAAAAAAAACACCCTAGGATTGTTCTGTCTGGAGAAGAAAAGATTAAGGGAATAGTTGATAGTCTTCAAATAAATTCTGGGTTATTGTAGAGGCAGGGGCTATTTGCTATGCTCTCTTGAGTTCCCCAGCTGTTAGTGTCTTCCCCTCTAAAATTTTACATAGTTTGTAGCTGGTACATTCCTATATATGTGTGTGTGTTTGAATACACATGTACATATGTACATACATACATACATACATACATGTTTTATCTCCCCACTAGAATATAAACTCTTTGGGGGCAGGTGCTGTTTTCACCTTTTCTTTGTATCTTCATGACTTAGCAAAATATCTGACATATAATAAGTGCTGATGAATGCTTGCTGATTGATATTTTTAAAAAAAACCAACCTATTGCCTAGGAAAATACACTCAGGCATAGAGAGAGGCAGAGTGGATAAAACAAATGGACTGCTGGACCTGTTATCAAAACCTAAGTTGCAATCCAAGCACCAAGGACAAGTCATTGTCCTTCCCTAAGCCTTAGTTTTGTTATCAGTCTCACTGCTGGACTTTAATGACTCTGGAGGAGAGAGTGAGGCTGGTGATTCTGGGCAGCTTTGCCTCATTTAAATTCAACTCATGCACAAATCATGACACCCTCATGATGTTATTGGTCCTCTTTGGGAAAGAAGGATGAGCAACAACATTAGTTTCTTCATCTATAAAATGGGGATGATGATGATACCTGCAGTATCAATTATGAGGACAATTATGAGGAAAACAAAGTTCTGTAGAAATATGAAGTTGTCATCACTAAAGGGTTAGGTTAGATGTAAGTTGTGAAATATATTAGATATGAGGACCTTATGGTGGTTGGGCCAAATGCTAAAAATCATCAGATACTAGAACAGTAGATATAGGCTTCTATTTCCTAGAGGGTTTTTTTTAAATGCTACTGACAGTTTTTAGACAAATCAAATCTATCTATAGTCATATGAAAAAGTGCTCTAAATCACTAATTGTTAGGGAAATGCAAATTAAAACAACTCTGAGGTACAATCTCACACCTATCAGATTGGCTAATATGACAAAAAAGGAAAAAAATAAATGTTGGAGAGGATGGGGGGGAAATGGGACACAGTTGGTGGAATTGTGATTGTAATGGAATATTATTGTGCTATAAGAAATGACGAAGAGGATGATTTCAGAAAAGCCTAGAAAGACTTACATGAACTGATACAAAGTAAAATGAGAAGATCCAGGAGAACGCTGTAAACAGTAGCAGCAATGTTGTACAAAGAACTGTGAAT
Organism: Pseudocheirus occidentalis; assembly: GCA_028646575.1. NCBI lineage: Eukaryota > Metazoa > Chordata > Mammalia > Diprotodontia > Pseudocheiridae > Pseudocheirus > Pseudocheirus occidentalis. Next base: position 177,834,677 of record CM053596.1, on the reverse strand, counting down.
GACTTGGCGATTCTCTGCGGTACAATGATTCAAGACAATCCCAAAGGACTCATGATGAAAAATTCTCTCAGCCTCTAGAAAAAGAACTGAAGTTGTATGAATACATACTATTGAAGCATACTATTTTTCACTTTCTTTTTTCTTTTTTTTGTCCTCTTGTATAAAATGACTAATATGGAAATGTTTTACATGATTGCACATGTCTAATCTATATCAGATTGCTTACCATCTCAGAGAGAAAGGAAGGCAGGGGGAAGGGATATAATTTGGAACTCAAAGCTTTTTAAAATGTTAAAAATTGTTTTTATGTGTAATGGGGGATAAAATACTATATATATTTTTTAAAAAGATGCTCCTGAAACAAAAACAATATAAACCAAAAGAAGATTAAAAGAACCAAACCATTGTGCAACTCTATTGACTAAATTGGTCTTCTGAGAAAAGATAAAGAAATACCACTTCCTTCTCTCCTTAGGGAGGTAGGAGAGGACAGTTCCCAACAGCTGACTGTACTCTTGGATGTGGTCAAGTCTATTACTCTGATTATCTCTTTCTTTGGTATGAATATATCGCCCCCTTGAGGCTGTAAAGTAGATTGGATGCTAGAAAGGAATGCCTGCTAGTTCACTGCTTTTCCTCCTTTCTCAAACCTCAGGGAAGCGTCCTTATTCCCTAGTCTCCATTTAAGGGAGATTTGCTTTTGTCTGTTTATAGTAAGATGAATGTAGTTAACCAATGTATAATGGGGAGGGAGAGTCTGAATGGGTCCTTGACAGACTGATTCCCCCTCCGAAGATGTAATCATAGATAATGAGGTGTTAACCCAAGTTATAAAGAGAAATATAACCATAGCTTCAAAACAAAGTGGTAGATGACAGATGTGAAGAGGCATGACAACTCTCTGGGTAAAAAGAAAGAAATGTAAACTTGGACCTTTCTAGGCAAACTTGTAAGTGGCTTTGGTGGGGGCTAGACTGTGATGAACCAGGCTAGCCTCTGCCCATTTCCCCTTCCCACTGTCTTCTGAAGCTGGATTTGAAAGGAAACCCAAACCCAAAGCGGGGAGTTAAGGGAGTGGCTGGAAAGAAAGACAAATGCTAGGGAGAAGGTGAGCCTGAGGCTGAGGAATAGATCACACCCTCTGCAATTTAGGTGGGCAGGGAGAAGCTGTCCTGCTCATCAGCCAAGTATAGCACCAACATACTACTGCTAGCTGAGGGCAGGCTAAGCAGATTGGGGTGGGGAGTGGCTGTGGGATATATGAATGATTGTGATAGAAAAACAAAAGTCACCAAGCTTTTATAACAGTTAAAAAGAAAGTACTAGAGGTTGTCTTTTGTTTAGAATGCTTTTGGATCATCAATTGAATTCAACAAGCTTTTATTAAGCATTTACTATGCAAGGCACAGGACATAGAGGTGGTGCAGTGGATAGAGCGCCAGACTTGGAGTGAGGAAGACCTGAGTTCAAAATTGACCTCAGACACCTACTAGCTGTGTGACCCTGGGTCCCTCATCTGTAAAATGAGTTGGAGAAGGAAATGGCAAAGCACTCCAGTATCTTTGCCAAGAAAACCCCAAGAGAGGTTAGAAAGAGTTGAACATAACTGAAAACAACTGAACAATAAAAATGCAAGGCACTCTATTAGATCCTACATAGACAAAAATGAACAAGAGTTCCTGCCCTCAAGGAGATTACATTGTACTGCAGGTTACAACACATACACAAATTAGTAAATACAAAGTTATTTGTGGACAGAGAAGTAGAAATGAGGAAAGACATCTAGGAAGGGACCCCTGAGTCTCTCCTTTCTTAAGTTGAAGGGGGACAGCTCCATGGTGCAGTGAATAGAGTAATGGCCCTGGAGTCAGGAGGTCCTGAGTTCAAATCCAACCTCAGATATTTGATATGAAACTAGCTGTGTGACCTTGGGCAAGTCACTTAGTCCCAATTGCCTTGCCTCCCACCCTCCAAGAAAAAAAAGAGTATAAAATCAAGCTAAAGGGCTACAAAATCACTGAGGTCCTTTCTAAGCTAGGATTCAATTCTATCTCAAAAAGGCAACAGTTTTTGTTCTTCTCCCTTGACTTCTGGCCATATTCCAAAAGGACAGCATTCTTTCCTAGGGCATAATAACCCAAATACATAATGCATGCTCTAATCGAGCAAGAGCCTATCTACAAAGGCCCCAGGACTTTCTAAAATGTGAGTAAATGTTTGAAGGGTCCTTCTGTCAATTTTTATTTAAAAAGAACTGTAGGGAGTAAATGCTTTGCTAATGAAAGACTTTTAAAATCTAAAAATAAAAGCAGAGGCAGTCCAGAAAATAAATCAGTAAAATCTGATTTTGTCATACTTAAAGCTGGGTGAAAAGTCTGCCACTGAGTGAATGACTTGGGGCAAGTCACTTCATTTTTCTGGACCTAAATTACCTCATCCACAAAATAAGGGAGAGGGACCAAGTGATTTCTAAGGTCTGATGCATGTATTCAATAATGATTTTCTCAAGCACCTACTATGTGTAAACCATAAGCACTGGGAGGAGACATAATTGTGAGTAATTGTGAAGTCCTAATGGAGCTTCCAATCCAGCAGAATCGACCAAACAAGTGTAAAGAAGCTTTGGGCACATGCAGGTCACCTAAGACAACAGCATCCACCTGGGAGAAGATATTCAGCATTTCTCTACCACTTGAGTGGGAAAGAACTCTTTCCATGGGCAGAAATGTCTTTGTCTTTAAATCTACTTGACTAAGGCATGATTGTTCCCTCTTTTCCAGCTATGTCCAGGGGTGAATATCTGTTCACCTGAAGCATGTACTAAACTGAGTCTTGGGAAGAAAATATACCTCCTACCACTCTTTAGGCTCTATGGCCCCTGGAAATTACGCTTGGGTTTTAGGTTTGTTTCATTTGTTCTTTTCAGTTCTTGGCATTCACAGAACAGCCTCCAGATCTTGGAGCTGAAGGATGGTGATCCTGGAGCCAAAGACCCAGGCCTGGATGTTTCTGCCAGCCCAGGAGGGCAGCTCTGAGAAGTTGAGGTGCCAGGACTCAAGCTTAATGAGGTTTGAGACTTGGAACTTGGTAGAACTGGTGCTATACTGGAATTAAACTAGGCTATAAACCTACTTCTCCCCACCACCCCCATTCCCAGAGACCAAAATGATGTAAGGGGGATCTTGCCCTATGGTGTTGGGAGATAGTTGTTTGTGTGTTTCTTTATTACTATATCTCTGACATAAATATTCCTTTGTAAAAACTAGTAGGACTGTCAAATGCTTAAATGGAACTGGGGTTTTGAGGATCACCCCAAATTCAGGCAACACAAGTGATGGGGACTTGGGCCTATGACAAAAGCTAGACACCCTCCAAACTCTTTAAGGCTACTGGAGGACCCTGGGGTTGGGGTGAAATAGAACACATCTGGGTTTCAGGGAGGGGGGCCAGAGTAGTCACTATTATACAAACACATATTAAGTACCTACTATGCATCAGGCATTGTGTAGGCACTGGGGATATAAAGGCAAAAATGAAGGAATCTCTACCTTATTTTAAGCTTATTTCCACCCACTCCAAAAATTAATTATGAAAGAGATCTTCTCTTTGGGGTGACTTAGGAATCAATCCATAAACATTCACTGAACACAAAACCATGTGCAAGCCATTTTGCTATGTACAGAGGAAGATACAGTTCTTGCCTTCACAGAATTTAAAAATCTAATTACAAAAACAAGGTGTATTTATGAAAGGCTAAAAAACACAACATAAGAGAAGAATATTCAGAGGGTCAGAAGGCAGTCTTTACTAAATCACTGGCAAAGAAAATAAATTTAAAGGGTAAAAAATAATCACGGGCTGGGCAACATTTATGGGGTAAGGGGACAGAGGGCAAGGAAGGGAGGACTAAGTGGAACCAGAATCAGGAAGACTCATCTTTCTTGAGTTCCTATATGGCCTCAAATATGACCCTGGGCAAGTCACTTAACCCTATTTGCCTCAATTTCCTTATCTGTAAAATGAGCTGGAGAGGGAAATGGCGAACCACTCCAGTATTTTTGCCAAGAAAACCCCAAATGGGATCACGAAAAGTCAGATACAACCAAAACAAATGAACAACAACCACCACTTCAAGTGGGAAAAAAAAAAAGACTCAAAGGTGGGAAAATACAGGTGTTTTTGCTCGGTAGATAATGGACAAACTAGCTTGTTTAGAGTGCAGGGGTGCTCTAGAACAGGCAACCCAGAATAGCGCAGTGGATAAAGCACCGATTTGAGGTGAACTGGAAAAACCGGGTTCAAATCTTGCCTGATAAGCATAATAACTGGGTGGTCCTAGATAAATCATTGAACCTCACCAGGTTTCGGTTTCCAACAATTACAAAATGAGCAGCTTTTATTCAATGACTTCTAAGGTATCTTTCAGCTGTAAACCTGTGATTCCATGTAAAGCAGTTTGAAAGAGGATTGCATAAGAAGGATTTGGGCCAAAGTATGGAGGCCTATGAATGCAAGTCTAAAGAATCTGAATTTTGCCCTTTCACCCAGCAATACCACTTCTAGGTCTAAATCCCAAAGAGATCATAAAAATGGGAAAAGGACTCACATATACAAAAATATTTATAGCAGCTCTTTTTGTGGTGTCAAAAGAACTAGAAATCAAGGGGATGCCCATCAACGGGGAATGGCTGAACAAGTTGTGGTATATGAATATAATGGAATACTATTGGGTTATAAGAAATGATGAGCATCTGGACTTCAGAAAAATCTGGAAAGACTTAATATGAACCGATGCTGAGTGAAGTGAGCAGAACCTGTACACAGTAATAGCCATATTGTGTGATGACTGACTTTGATTGACTTAGCTCTTCTCAGCAATGCAAAGACCTAAAAGAACTCCAAAAGACTCATGATGGAAAATGCCATCCATATCCAGAGAAAAAATTATGGAGTCTGAATGCAGTTTGAAGCATACTATTTGTTCTCTTTTTTTGTTTGTTTTTTCTTTCTCATGGTTCCTCCCATTTGTTCTAATTCTTTTATATAACATGACTAATGTGAAAATATGTTTAATAAGAATGTATATGTAGAGCCTCTATCAGATTGAACACCATCTTGTGGAGGAGGGAGGGAAGAAAGAAGGAGAAAATTTAAAACTTATATAAGTGAATGAGGTAAAAATAAATTTATTTTAAAAAAAAGAATTTGAACTTTGTGCTGTAGGCGATGAAGAGCCTAGGATCAAGGAAGTGATGTGAGAGAAGGGGACACACTTTAGGGCTGCTCTTAAGAATGTTTTGGGTGGACAAAAAAAAAAAAAACACGAGCAGACCAATTAGGAGGCTGTGGAAAAGATAAAGGACATGAATTAGAATGGTATCATTTGATGGAAGACTGGAAATGGTTGGGACTAACTATATCAGAGACTTTCAAAACAAAGGATCAAAAAGACAGAGATTGATTGACCAAGGCGAGAAAGAAAGAAAGAAGAAAAGAAGAATATGAAATTATAAATTCAAATGACTAGTAATGATGGGTAAAAATATTAGGTGTTAATAGCTAATAATAATTGGTAATAATATGTATATATTCAAACCTGTATGTAAGTATATCTGCAAACCTTAAAGTGACACATATATCATGCATCTATATTAATATATCACATATATTATATATTTTATATATCATATCTATCACTTTAAGGTTTGCAAAGGGTTTCATGTGTCATCTCCTTTGATCTTCCAAATAACCCTGTGAGGTGAGATAGATGCTATTATTAGCCTCATTTTACAGATAATGGAACTGACACTGAAAGAGGTTAAGTGATTTACCCAGGGTCCCACAGCTAGTAAATGTGAGATTCACTATATTAATGCTGCATTTAGCGTAGACACCTAATCAGCGGTAGTCTTAGTCTCCTCAGTAGATAGGATTACAGATGTAGTTCACCATACTTGGCTAAAGGCAGTTTTCAAAGGAAGAAATCCAATAGTTAGAGAAATCCAAATTAAAGCAACTCTGAGATTCTATCTCTTACCCCTGAGATTGATAAAGATGACACAAAACTAAAACGACAATTGTTGGAGGAGCTGTGGGGGAAGAAAAATACTATTGTAATATTGATGGAGATGTTAATTGGCCCAGCAATTTCTAGATAGGAATTGGAAGCCAGAAAGTCACAAAACTATTTTGCTTTTGATCTGGCAATATTACTACCAGGCTTATCCCCTAAAGAGAAAGAGGAAAGGAGACAAATATAGAAAAAAACATTATACCAAGTCTTTTTGTAGTAGCCGATGACCGGAAACTAAGGGGGAGCCCATCTGTTAGGGTAACAGATAAAACCAATGATAATATAATAATAAAATATAATATGGAATATTATCATACCATAATAAATGGTAAAAATTGATCATTTCAAAGAAATCTGGACTATGAACTGATATAGAACAGAACCAAGAAAACAATTTCTGCAACAGAACTGTCGACAACTTTGAAAGACTGAAGGACTCTGATCAATGCCATGACAAACTCAACCATACTTGTAGGAGATTGGTAATAAAGCATGATACCTACCCTTTTGAAAGAGATGGTAGACTCAAGATGCTGATGAAGGCCTATTTTCAGAAATAGTCAACGTGGGAATTTGTTTTGCCTAATTATGTATATTTGCTTCAAGAGCTTTGTTTTTCTATCTTGTTCCCAATGGCCTTAGGACACAGGAGGACAAGGAGGATTAGGTATAGGGTAGCCAAAAGAAAAGAGGATCCTATAAACATCCTTCTTTTTAATGGAGAGAAAAGAAGGAAGACCAGAAAAGCAGGATGGCCAAAGATAGATTGAAAGCTACAGGTTGATCAAATTACATACTTAAAAGCAAATTGAACATAAGAAGGACCGGCAGTTTCAAGGATAAGCCTCTTTTTCTATTCTATGATGTATATGCAAATACCCATTTTATTTGGTGTTAAGTTCAGAGTAATTTTTTTAAAATAGAGAATATAGAATCCAGCACAAAGAAAATACATCAAAAGTTATAATAAGAACTCTTCCTGCTTCTATGCCTCTACTCATCCTCAGAATTATTCTTATCCCCTAAGGCAGCTAAGTAGTGCAGTCAAAACAGTGTTGGGCCTGGAGTCAGGGAGACTTGAGTTCAAATACGACCTCAGATATTTACTGTCTGTGTGATCCTGGGAAAGTCACTTAACCCTGTTTGCCTCAGTTTCTTTTTTTTGCCTCAGTTTCTTCATCTGTCAAACACACCGGAGAAGGAAATAGAAAATGCTCCAATATCTTTGCCAAGACAACCCCAAATGGGGTCACAGAGAGTTAGACATGACTAAACAAGAACACGATCAGGGCTAATGTAGAACAAAGAAGGAAAAGAGGCAGGTGAACACTGCTACTTGCTTTAGAATCCGAGCTCTTCAGGGCAACCTTGCACAGCAGGGTCAAATGAAGCTTTTCTCAAGAGCACTGAGACCCAGGACTGCAGGGAACGCGATGGAGCAACATATCACCAAGTTCTAAAGTGCGATAAAGTTTCCTTCCTGCTGATGAAATATTTATACCTATTTGTCATCAAAGATCAATTTCCGTTCCTGAAAGCCTCAAAGAGAAAAGAAACAAATGCAGGTACAAAAACCATGCACATAAAAGTAAAGATATATGCCTATCAATTTTAAAACATAAAACTACAGGACTTGATGACCCCTTTCTGATTAAATCCTGCTGGTATAAAAACAAGTAATTGAAGTATTAGGAATCCATTAACAGGGAGACAGCTAATTGTCATTACACCTTTAATTAGGTGTATTGGTTTCAGTATTTCCATGCAACAGTTAGAGGCCATAAATGAATTGATTGGCCAGTTATCTACCAGCTGCCATTTCCAGAGCCTTGATACATCTCATCTCTTTTTTTCCTCTTGTTGGGTAAGATGGCTATCTCCCTGCATCATAAATGTTGTAGAGGCCCTGGTGATAGAAACGGGTTCTTTCTATTGTCTTTATTACTGTTAGTGTCATGAGACACATAGAGCATATGGGATTGCATACTCAGTAGCATGATCCCCACCCTGCTGAACTCACCTTGGGCCTACTAAGAAATAGATATCATTTTCTATTTATTTTCACTTGGGTTTAAAGGTACTGTAAAGAGACACATCTTGTGATCAAAATTTGTTTCTGTTCTTTTTTCTTTCTGATAACTTTAATCTTATAACCAGTTGCTCTAGACTTTCAGCTCTGGTTGAACTCGTTAAAATGACAGCTTATTCATATCCAAGTCATAATTTCCCATTCACTGCACCCATGGGGTACCCAGACTATGAATTTGCTACTTGGGTATTCCACTCATGCATTTTCAAAGGGTCAATGAGTGGCATTTAGGGGAAATATAACTTATCCCTTCTTCCCAAAGCACTTATATGATGGCTCTTATTTAATTGAAACTAAGGTTCCTCTGTTATTAAATGAGTTCAGAATCCCAGACTCCTAGAATCTCCAAGCTGGAAAAGCCCTTAGAGATAATCTAGTTCAATCCCCCTCATTTTACAAATGAGGGAACTAAGATGCCAGAGTGGTTGTGCCCTATTAACCTACTGCCCGAGTTCATACAACTAGGTAGTGAGAGATGGAAGGCAAGTCAGATAGCCCATAGCCCAGGGCTCCTACCACACCAACCTGCCTGCATGAGTAGGAGACGTAGGGGTGTGGAGGGGATGTTGGCCAGCTAGGGGAAGTTGTCCAGGGAGGGAAGGTGTTATGAGGCTGAATATAAGAACTTAGGAGTTTTCTACCAATGGCAATAAGTTCCAAGAATCCTCAGATGGAGACATCTTGTTTCAATGGGCCTCTGTGTCACCTTTTTCCAGGAGCATGCTGGTAAACATTTAACTATCAGTTCTCTAAGTGGAAAAACAAAAGTGTTCTCAATACACTTTTTAAGTTAATCTTTATTTTACTAATGCATTTTCTCCATCAATTTGAGTCTAAACAAGAAACAAATCAATCAATCAATCATTTGTAGTATTTGGAGATTTTCGAAGTATGAATGCTCACACTGAAAATTTAACACTGACAAGAGCTGGCTTCCAGACATACCTGACTTTTTCCTTTTCAAATACTCTCCACTTTGTCTTCCTTAAAGCCCACCCTGAGCATGGCCAGCATCCAAAGACAGTCAGTTTGAGAATGAATATCCCCGTTCACCTTTAACAGAGATTTGTCATTTTGAAAGGCTGGGGAGTTTTGTTAGGGCCCTAGATTTAAGGCTAGAAAGAGCTTCCCAAAATCCAATCCTTTCATTTTACAGATAAGAAAACTGAGGCTTCAGACACTTATTAGTTGTACAACCCTAGGCAAGTCACTTAACCTCGGTCTGCCTCAGTTTCACCAGTTTTAAAATGGGGATAAAACACCTCCCAAGGTTGTTATGAGGATCAAAAAGGATAAATGTAAAGCCCTTAACAGGGTACCTGGAAGGCAGTAAGTGTTGTGTAAATGCCAGCTATGATTGCGATGATGATTACTATTACTGTTGTCATTGTTAAGTGACTTGCCCAAAAGTCACACAGGCACTGAGTGATAGAGACAGGATTTTAATCCAGGTCCTTGAACTCCGGTGCCCTTCCAACCATCCCAAGTAACCTCCCTAAATAAGTGTAATACCAACAGTATCAGACTTTGCACTATGGTTTGAAACTAGAGAACTCTTCCTTTGAATAAATTGTTTATTTTTTTAACATAGGTAGGTGGCTTAGTATGGAGAATATGAAACTTGGATTCAGGAATACCTGACTTTGTATCCTGCCTTAAACATTTCCAAGCTGTGCCACCCTGGGTCAGTCACTGAGCCTCTCTCCATTTTCTCATCTGTAAAGTGGGGATAACAATAGCCCCTACCTCCCAAGATTATCCTAAAGATCAAATGAGGACACCAGTAAAGTACACTGGAAACCTTAAAGCCCTATATCAATTTTAGGTATCTCGATTGGAATAAAAGGGCAAACTCACTTAAGAAGAGTCAACAGGGGAAAGTAAGAAAAAAACCATTGGCTGAAATGTTCTCAAATCCAGCTTCAACAATGAGGTTTTGAGTAAAGGCTCCTATGTAGATTTAGAAGTATTAGAGAAGCAGCTGTCTGCATGAAACATTTCTTTCTGAATTCATGTCACTGAGCTTCTGGTAGGCTGGAACATTCATTAAACAGAACTCTTTTCTGAGTCCAGTTTTTAAAAGAAAAATTACTTACCTATTTTTAAACTCACTTGCTAAGCCCTTGATGCTCTATGACGTAGAGCCAAGTATTTGGGTCTCTTTCCAGCTGGTTCTATAACCCTGACTCAAATGCCAACTTCCTAACTTTCAAAAAAAAACAAAAACAAAAACCCAACAAATCGAATTCTCAGTGCTCCTGCTGTTTTCCTGCATGGTGCTGATTGTAGGCTCTCTTTCGCAGGAAGCTCCTGATCTCACTTGGGCCCAGATTAGCCCTCCAGCTTCCTGTCTCTCAGGCTTCTTATCAGAGCCTACCATTCCAGGCAAACCTCTTCTTCAGGAAGTTAATACTCTCATCATTATCCCTTTCATCTTTGTGGCAAGCACAAAGCTGAGCAACTTTGCTGGAGGATGCAGGCTGAGCTTCCTCTGGCTGTCTCTCAGTGCCCACCCACCTCTAGCTCCCTTCAGACTCTCCAAAATCACAATTAGAGGCCTGGAAAAAGACGGAGCTGTGCCCCAGTTGGCTATGTATTTTGTTCTAAGAGAAGGAAATTCCTTGACTGGAAAGGTACCATGAACATGGGTGATCTGTGGGGATTTTCTTCTTCACAATGAAACTGATATAGGAGTATGACTCTGTCAGGTATTTTGACCTTATCTATACAGATAACTTTTCTCTATATACAGTTTAAGAATTTAATTTCAGCAGATTTCACAGCATTAGCACATTTTGCTTATAACACATCAGTAGTACAAAGGGCAGTGCTCCTTCTAAACAGCAACCACAAAAGAAGTATTGCTTTTTTGTATCTTTATCAGAATTCAAGCCTTAGTAAATTAAGCATGGCATAGTACTGGTTAGGAAGACCTGAGTTCAAAGTCTTTCAATCACTTAAGCTATAAGACCCTGGACAAGTTACTCAACCTTTTTATGCCTGTTTTCTAAATATGCAAAATGAGCGTGCTGGACTCCATGGTCTCTGAAGTCCCTAGGCACTAAATCTGTGAAACTATGAACTCTATCAGTTAATTCTTGGTTCTCTAGTTGTCTCTGTACAGCACTTTGACTTCAACCTTCAGAAAATAACCACTACCACCCATATAACAGAAAAGTAAGTATTGTCAAAAATGACTTGTCCAGTTGTCTTTAGGACATCTCCACCTGGATGTCCCATGGCTACCTCAAACTTGGCATACCCCAAACTAAATTTTTATTTTTATTCCTTCTAAATCTAAGCCTATATCTGACTTCACTATTTCTATTAGCATCTATTCTGAATCTGAAAAGCCTGAGAAGTACTCTTCTGCCCATTCCCCCAACATTCAGCAGCAAATGCCCTCAAAATGAATGGTTATGTTAGTGTTACTTAAGAGGCAAAAAGACAGTCTAGCTCATAACTTGGTATCAAGTGGGGTTTATTGAAGGACAGAGCAAGCACTGGAACCCAACTGTCTCATGTTCTTTCCAGGCCTATGATGATTATAAACATCTCATCAGCTCCCACATCTTTGCAGGCAGCAGTGACTCAATCTCCGGTAGAGCGCTCATTAGCAATAGGGCTTTGACAGAGTGCAATCTGAGTCTGAATCACCCTTGATTATATAGGGAAAAATCCTCACAGCTAGCATAAATGTATGCATTCAAGTCTAGCCTTAAAGGTTTCAAGAGTGCTGATTGGTCACCATACATATGGCTGAGCTCACAGACAATGTTTCTGAACTCAGGTCTCTGGGGAAGCTGTGACCTTGGCGTATATTCAGCTACCCCAATGGCCTTATTATAGAGCTGGTTGTTAGCTGAATGGGAAGCCTGTACTGTGTAGTCTCTCAGCCTGAGGACATCAAACATTTAGAAATTCTGGGAGGTTATTGTAATCTCAGGACCTGACAGGTACAGATACTAAGAATTATCCTGAGTGTGACTTTGGAAGTCTTATCTTGGAATGTTAGAAAAGCCTAGTAGGGTTTCTTGCAAAAGTTAGGAAAAAGAAAGAAGAAAAAAATGAACTTTTTTAATAGGCCAGTTAAGAGGCTACTTTAAATAAAACTATTAACTATTAATGTTCAGATAATGACTGACACTATAAAGGAATCTGGCAAAATGTTGGTTACATGGGCACTCTCAGTATCTAATAAGTAATATATCGATCCAGTAGCAGGAGCTTCATCCAAAACTTAAATTGAACCAAACAGTAATGAGGCCAGGTCCACATCATGTCGGAAAGTAAAAAATTGTCCCTAAAATTACTTTCCCAGCTAAACCATTAACACTACCAAATTAGCTAGTGTGAAATCCTTTTTCAGAGGCTCTTTCTTCCAAGTAATTGACTCAATGGATTTCAAGTCACTTCTACCAAATATGATGCTGATGAGGAAGGGATTGCAAAATAGTTTCTTCTCTTTCCTCCTTGAGGCAGCCACAAATGCCAGGTACTCAGAAGTGTAGAATAGACAGAAATATGGCTTATTCCACAAAAGCAACTTCAAAGAACCTCTGGGTGTTGGACATCTTGTACCAAATGGTCATCTTCACTATGTCTTGCTCATAATCCAGATTGAAATATGTAGGATTACAAAGGTAACCAATCACATTGACACAGAGTTGCCAAATATTTTTAAAAGCAAGTTCATGGATCCCAGGTTAAGAATCCCTAATCTAGTCCAACTCATTAATTTGACAGTTAAAGAAATAACACTTGAGAAGTAAAGTCATTCGCCCAAGGTCACAATGGAAGTAAATGACAGAGACAAGGTCTAAAGTTACAGGACTCCCAGCCCAGGGTTCATTCCACTACACAATTTTGTCTCTCTAACCCTGAAGACCTGGATACCACAGTGTTTATAATGATGACAATTCAGGCTGAAACTCCACAGTCACACAGTAGCTCAGTCAAATGTTACCTAACTTATGTTTAGAAGACCATTTTAGTTCTTAAACTTCATGGCTGAGCTACTCAAAGCTGATAGTAAAGGCAAGAGCAATTAATGTAGGAGCTAAAAAAAAAGTTAAATAGCAGCACCAACCCCCCCCCCCATCCCACTTTCTCTCTCTCTCTCTCTCTCTCATTGGTTGGTTGGGTTTGCCCTTATTTCTATGCTACACTAGTGTATCACGTAGCAGTTGCACTGTACAATATTACAGTAAGGCCTGAGAAAATATTTTTATGACTGTAATGTGTCTTAGAGTTTGCAATAGTATTTCTCTCTAGTTCTTAGTGATTTCGGTGTGTCTGAGCATTCTGTACTTTGTCACAAAAAGCAGGTTTTTCAAGTGACTATTTTGGCAAGCCTCAAAAATAAGAATTTCTGGTGTATCATTATCAAGACTCACTTTGAATTAAAACATACATCACAGCAAAAAGAAAGGAAGAGAGAGAGGGAAGGAAGGAGGAAGTGAGAGAGTGAGAGAGAGAGAGAGAGGGCTGGCTAGAAGGGAAAAGGGCAGGGGGAGAACTTCATAGCAGCTGACTGAGGAAAGGTGGAGACAGATTCATAGTGATTGACTGAGAAGGTTGAAAAAAGCTATAACCCTTACTCTACTGGGATGAGGCTTTTTAATCACAGCATCATCAGTAGATGAAGGTCAGAATAGCAGGTAATTCCAAAGAGAGTACTAAACTGAGACACAGCAGGAAATGAATAGAAACACACACACACACACACACACACACACACACACACGAGGCTTATTAACCACAGCACTCTCCCGTGTATGAGGAAGGTAGCTAAAAGACCTGGACAACAAATTCTTCCCTGCAGAGAAGAGGATTCCTAATCACAGTATCACTAGTTAATGTTAGACAGGTGATTCCAAAAAATAGTTGGAGAGCTAAAGACCAGCTGGAGCAGCAGACATACTCAGCAGGGAGCCGATGAGATGCAGCACCTGATGAAGTTCAATGGGAAACAGGGACTGGTGGGAAACAGATCCAGCAGAAAGCAGCACAGAGATATCAGTAAAAAAAAAATTGGCAGATTTTAGCATCAGAAGTCATGAATCTTCCTTCCATTCATGAGCCATGGTCATACAAGGTGTGTGTGTGTGTGTGTGTGTGTGTGTGTGTGTGTGCACGCGCGCGTGTGTGTGTGTGTGTTTTGGGAAATGGGTTCAAAGTTTGTGGAGTAGGGAAATATATTCTATTATTAATGTTATTGCTATTTTATTAAAATACCTTTGTTACAACCTGAGTCACGCAGAAGACTAGTAAAAGTAAAGCACAAGCAGAGACTTACAAGCTAATGGACTGGAGAAGCTCTTTACCTACCAACTTGCAGCCACTAACTGTGGGCCCAGAGTGAGAACCTATGTGTGCGCAGGATTCCACATAGATTAATAATAACAATAACCACAATAATGTTCATGAGATACATAGCATTTTAAAAGGTCACAAAGGCGGTGTAACCCTTATGTTACCCCTTATTTTTGCCCCACTGTATAAGCTAAGGCTGATCAGGTTTCTATACTGCCTAGTATAGTACCAAATTCACACAATGGTTTGAAGTTGTCCTAGATATATCTAGTGCAGTGGTTTTCAACCTTCCTAATGCTGAGACCCTTTAATACTTGTATGTGGGTGTATCTGCATGTGGGCGGACCGGCCTGGAGACGATAAAGGAGCAGTGTCTCGGTTCCTAAGACCATCAGAAGTATGTGTTTTCTGATGGTCTTAGGTGACCCCTGCAAAAGGGTCATTCCACCCCCAGCTTGAGAACCACTGAAAACCAAAATCTGATAATTGTCTGGGAAAAGAGACTTTGAATCAGAACTAAATACAGAGAGTTAAAAGGAAAGACTTAATCTTACCTTGAAGCATTCTGCTTAGCTCTTATTCTTTTGGTGGCCCCTCAGCTGACTCTGGGAGCTCCTAAATTCAGCTAGGACTGAAGACTTGCCAGTCTGCCTTATCAAGGAGAGACTTTCTAATCACTACACTGTAGCAGCCAACATGGCTAGTAGGTGTCTGACCATAATGAAGCCCAGAAACTGCTAACACAGAGTTCATTAACCATTAACCCAAAAGGTGTTCAACATCCCACTGCCTAGTAGTGACCATCTGGGAGAACAATGCCCAACAGAGAAGACACAAGCAGGGCAGAGCAGAGAGATGAGTATAATGACATCACCAGAAAACATCAGCAGCCATGCAGCAGCAGAGACCCTTGCCATACATGTTCCCATGTGTGTGCCATCCGTGAATCATCCCTCATCACACATGTTCTTTATCTGTGTAGATGCCCCCAGTGGAGATGTGGTTATCAGCAGGAGAGTGGAAAAAATCTTATACTGTCACATTATTTGACAGATTTTTTGAGTAAAATGCCTTTCGTTTGAACTAATCTGTCTTCCAGCTCTCCAGTAATAATAGCTAACATATATATATACACCACTCTAAGGTTTGCGTGGGACTTTACCTATATTACTTCATTTGATTTAATCAAACAGAAAAGTAAACACCTAGGTGGGAAGTAGTGCATAGCCATGGTTTTGAGAAGGTACTGAGCCCCAGAGTGCCTGGAATCTGAGATACTTTTTCTGGGAGACTCCCTCATAAAAAGTATGTGCCCCAGGTAATGTTAAAGAATTGACGGTAGGCAGACAGATAGCTGCTGTTGAGTCAACACTTTGTGACCCTATTTGAGGCTTTCTGGTCAAAGACACTGGAGTGATTTGCCATTTCTTCCTCTGGTTCATTTTACAGATGAGGAAACTGAGGCAAACAGGGTTAAATGACTTGCCTAGTCATTTAAATCATAGATTTACATTAGGTAACTAACTACATTAAGATCATACAGTGTCTGTGGCCAGATTTGAAATGAGGAAGATGAATCTTCCAGATTCCAGGCCCAGCACTCTATCCACTGTCTAAACTAGTTGCCCTAAATAGATACATATGCAAACACTTATTATTAAATAAAGGGAGAAAGAACTTACTGTTTTAGGAAGCAAAGTCATGTTCTAGTAGCCATAGCATTTTATAGGTAAGCAGATCTTGGTTGAAATTAGAGAAATTGTTTTATAACCATTGCAGAAAGTATCATACTTTCCTCCTATCATTCTCTTTGTTTTCTTTCTATAAGTGAACCGTAGCTATTCGTTCAATTTACAAAATTACGCTTTTATTTCAAATAGCCTTAGGACACATGAAGAAATAAAAATCATAATTAAAATATTAACAGCAAATGAAAAAGCTAGCTGAAATAATGGCAAAAACATAAGCACAAAATATATAAATTGAGCATGAAATTATATAATCTCTCTCCTATTAATACAGAACTTTACAGTTCACAAAACACTTTCCCCACAGCAACATTACAAAGTTGATTATATAGGCATTTTTCTCCCCATTCTACAGATGAAAAAAACTGAGGCTCAGAGTTGTGAAGTCATTCTACCTGACTAGCCAGAACCCGAATATGAATTCAGGTCCTCAGTTCTCACTAAATCACACTGCCTCCTCTCATAGTCAATAACAATAATATCTAATATATATTTAGTATTCTAATGTTCCAAAGAAATTATATATAATTACATATGTAAGCATTTATTATTATATTATTATGTTAATCAATACACAGTTATATAATTAATATGTATTTATTATATTACATGTACTATATAAAAGCATATATAATACGTAATTATATATGAATATACATTTTAATTATGCCTTTTTCCTTACAACAACTCTGTGAGATAAGGAATGATAATATTATTTTTAATACCCATTTTGCAGATGGAGAAATTGATTCTCAGAGACATGAAGTGACTTATCCAAGATCACATGGCTGTATCAAGATCAAGAAAGTATCATATTCTGACTATGGGGTCAATATTCCTTCCATTTTACTAGATTACTTCCTCATAGTAGCTAATAAAGATAGACTATAAGAGTACAAAGATAAAACAAATAAGGTTTATTAACAGAATCATTGAATAAACTACACTCTTGAACTGTCAGGCCAAATTTTCAACTTTAAGTGATGATTGAGTGAAGGAGAAGAAAGAGTTGTATTCCTACTGGTCACTGCAACTGAAAAAAAAAAAACAACTAAAACTGGGCATTACCTCCCCGAGCCAGGGCATTGTCTTCCCATGTGGAGAAAAGCACATATTTAGTTACACAGTATCAGGATGTATTGGAGCACAGTGGATAGTGTTGCACCAGAATCAGAAAGAGGAGTACAAATCCAGCCTCACAGGCACTTACTAGCCATATGACCTTAGGCAAGTCACTTAACTTCTACCTGACTCAGTTTCCTTATCTGTTAAATGGGAAATAAGGGTAACGCTTACCTCCTGGGCTGTGGTGAGGATAGAAATAATATTTTAGAGTACCTTGCAAACCTTAAAGTAATACTGTATACAAATGATGATTATTAATCTTTTTAAAGCCTAAAGTTCACAGATAGCTAAAATGTATAGTGCCTTAAGGTTTGCAAAGGTCTTTACAAATATCATCTCTATCTTTACAACAACCCTGGGAGGTAGGTGTTATTATCCCAGGAGAGCCAAAGTGCCTCATGAATGTAAGAACTATGAGAGGAAAGCCTATAAGTTTTCCCAGAATGAGAGGCTTTTCTGCTTCAAAGTCTGATCAATATGAAAGTAGAAGCATATTTCAAGGGCTATGGAATTCAGAATACTAGTAAACAACACTTCTTGTTTTCATTTTGAAAACTAAATAATTCTGTAGTTACACCAAGGGAGAAAACCCAATGGCTTTTGAGAAGTTAAAATAAAGATCCCGCATTTCAGCAAGATATAAGCATGACTAAATGAGCAAAATCACTGGTTCTTAAGTGCAGAAATTACACGCTCAGAACCACAGCTGTACCGAACAAGGACCCAGTAACCCACGTGCAATTCCTTTTCCTCCCTGCGTTTTTTTTCCTGAAATGCTAACTTGATACAAAGTATCCCACAGTTCAATTTTGTTCCATACACAGTTGCAGAGCACCTACTGTGTGCCACATTCCAGGCTGGAGATTTTTGTTTCCATTTTTCTTCTCCCCTCCCCCCTCCTTTGTTTCATAGGTTAGGGGTAATAGGCTGCCGACTGAGCAAATTCTTCTCCCAAAACCCACCAGCAGCTTCTCACCAACTTAAAGATTTGTTCTAAATTGTTAAATGACTTGTCCAGAGTCACATAACCCCCATGCATCAAAAGAAATCACTTCAAAGATGGGTTTTTAACAACATAGACCCTGACCTAGGAGAAAACACGGGAGACACACAACTCAGAGAACTGATTCAATGAGACATAGTGGTCTCTAGCTTTTGAGCCTCATGAAAGGTAACTGAATGAGATAAGTGAAAGCATTCCCATAAAATGAAAAAGACAGTCACCAAACTTGAGCTAGGTCCTAGATCTCTTTAGACCTAAGTTTCATGTTCCTTCAAATCACCTGATTTCGGGGAAATCAGATGGTGTGCCCCTACTCCCCCTCCCTTCTTCCTGTAAGGGGCTTTATGTGGCGGCCTCCTTTTGCTACATACAGATAATCATAGCTATATGTCTTTCTATTGGGTAAGAAGGGCTTTCCAGGATCCTGCATAGACTGTGAGGTCATGTCACCCCACCAATGGGGTAATGATCCAGCATTAGGGGATTTTTGGTGGGAGGGGGTTTGGCATTTATCTGGAAATTTGGGGGGTTTTCATAGAATTGTTTGTACCAGGGTATATAACTACTTGCTTGCCTCTTATTGGTTGCCTCCCTATACTAGGCCTATCTGGGATGGGTGATGCCTGACTCTCGTGAGACTTGTCTTTAGAATAAAGAGCTTCTGTTTCTACCTGGAGAAACCTCTGAGTTATTGGACAATGGTCTCTGGGGTCTTTATTGCACACAACTCTAAGCTTAACTGTCCCTCATTTTGCCATTAACTTTCTCCTTTACTGAAAAACATGTGTCTAGAGTAAGCTCATTGCTCCTAATGAGGAAGCTTCTTGAGGGGCTTTTCCTGCACATAATGACTTCCCCTAAAAAACAGGTTCCCTAAGAGGTTTGTCCTTAGCATTCTCATTCCTCCTAACAAGGAGGCTCCCTGAGATGCTGTGCCCCAAACATACTCACTTCCCCTAGAGGGGCCTGCCCCCAGTATACCCAATTTTAAGAACATGAAGCACTCTGCATCCCTTACCAAGTGGGTGGGGGTAACTACTTTTTTATTTTATTTTATTTTATTTTCTTGGTTACATCATTCATTTCCACAAGGTTTTGAGTTACAAATTTTCTCCCCTTTTTGCTCCTACCCCCCAGCCCAGAACATTGATCCCACTGTACGGTCCCTCCCACAATCTGTTCCCTTTTATGCCCTCTTCCAACGCCCCTCTAGCTTTCTAGCAGGGCAGGGAGGAGCTCCCTGCCCCCGTCCCTGTAGGTATTATTTCCCAGTTGCATTTGATTGTATAGCTTTAAATACTAGATTCTTGCAATTCCTCCCCTGTCACCCACTCCCACTGGGAGGAGCAGCAATTCAATACAGGCTGTACCTGT
>CM053596.1:177782579-177814450 GCA_028646575.1 Pseudocheirus occidentalis | reverse complement strand
CCTGCTATCTGCAGGCCGAGGGCTCTGAAGCAGCCCAGTGGAGGCCGCTACTGCTCCATTCCTGCTGCTACAGCCGCCTCCCACTGCTTCCTTGCCCTGGGAGCAATTTGGCTGGACCTGCTCTTCTCCTCCCAAGTTAACAAAATCCACTGACCTTTCTCTTAGCCTTTTTTCCTTCTGACCTGATAAATGTGGTAACTGTGCCTCCAGTGCAGCCAATCTGCTCTCCTATAGACACGGCTCCTCGCCCGATGCCCCGGGGCCTGACCCGGCTGGGTTTCGGCCTCAGCTCCCAGACTGCTGGGAAGAGCCCCACCTGCTGAGCTGCCTGTAGCAACAGATGTGCTTTCTGTCTTGTGGAGAGTTTTGGAGCTTGAAAATCTGTTTTATGAGTTTTTTAGCGTGTTTGTGTGGGAGCTGCAGTGCTTTGCTGCTTCTACATAGCCATCTTGGCTCCGCCCCTTGGGGGTAACTACTTTTGACTGGTTTGTGTAGCCAGGAAAGGCTTTAAATTTAACCAGACTTTGCAATCAGACTCTTTCTGGGGTACTTAAGACAGGAGCTTCAAATTCCTTTTTAGGGTAGCTACTTTTTTCCATTCTACCTAATGGGGAAGACATTATGCAAACAAATATATACACAGCAACTATACACAGGATAAATGGGAAATGATTAAGGACGGAAGGCACTAGAATTAAGAGGCACTGGGGAAGGCCCTACCTGTTAACTATTTTCTCAGGGTTAGGTTGTTACTTCATAGAAGGTTTCTCTGACAAGTCTTAGGATCTAATTCTCTGAGGCTCAGTAGAGGGGAAAGACGCTTTAATGAACAATCAGACCAGACAACTCAAGGTCAAGTAAAGTCAACAGGCTGGGCCAGGGGAAGGGCCTTTGCTAAGAAAGGAAACTATAATTAATCACCATTCACCCTTCAGCTTATAGGGAATTTTGAGAACCAGTGAGGTAGAAGCCGGCTGTCCCACCCCATCTTCTCCAGTTGGCTGCACACTCAGATTGTATGAGAGAGGGGGAGAGTCAGGTCAAGCTCTTTCCTGCACACTTGGATTGGAGCAATAGATAACAATCTCTTTCATCCTAAAAAAAAAAAACAAAAACTGGCATGTCAAAGACTGGGGGAAGGCTTTTGTCTCCTCTTCTCCTCCTGATAAGGTTTGTTAAATATGGTTACTAAGTACCACTATTCATTGTTTACCAAGAGTTCTTAACCCAGGGTCTGGGAACTTGAATTTCTTTGCTTTTAATATTTTGATAAATGTGTTTTATTAATTTAACAAATTAATGTCAATGTAATTGGTTTCCTTTGTAATCCTGTGTATTTTATTTTATGTGTTTAAAAACATTATGCTGGTAGAGAATTCCTAGGTTTCACCAGACTTCCAAATGGGTTCATGACACAAAAAAGGCAAGAAATCAGGAGACAAAGGGTTCCTGTGGTTCCAAAACACATACTAGGTTTTTTTCCCATATCCTTCCAGACTCTGATTTTCCTAAAAAAAAAAAAAAAGAGAGAGAGAGACTTCCATACCTTAAAACAGAGTATCCTATAAAATAGAGATGTCAAAGGGTCAGCAAAACTCCCTAGCATAGGCCAAACCGGATGAAAATGCAATAGGGAAATTTTTAATAAAACAAATCAAAACAAAATACAACCTAAGTAATGTTAATTTGTGATTTTCTAAGTCAGTATGTGGCCAGCAGGCATCTGTTTCTATTTCAGTTTGATACCCTTGCTATAAGATACTGTCTGATGAACAGGTAATATTTATTTAATATTTGAAGGGTAGAAAAGCACTCCACATTTGCTCTCTCATTTTATTTCCACAACTCTGGATAGTTGGTGCTATTATTATTCTCATTTTACAGATGAGAACACTGAGGCTGAGGGACTTGTGTAGGGTACCACAGCTAGGAAGTGTCTTAAAGCTCAAATTCATGTCTTCCTGGTTACATCACCAAGAGCCTCTAATTTGCACCCCGTTCACATTATTGTCGTTTTCATCCACTGCTCTCTTAGAGCTAATGCCAAAGAAACTCACTGATTCTTTGTAGTTTCTTGTGGTCAATGGAGTTATAATCTCAGCTAACCAAATTTATTCATTTCAGATGGTTCCACATTTTATGGCCCTCATTTCTTCTATTTCTTTCATTCTTTTGACTCTGTTTTATTTTCTTGATGTCTTGTGGAGTCATTAATTTCCACTTGCCCAATTCTAATTTTTTAAGGAATTATTTTCTTCAGGGAACTTTTGAATCTCTTTTACTATTGGGTCAATTCTTCTTTTCAAGGAATTATTTTCTTCAGTGAGTTTTTGTGCGTCTTTTACTATTTGGCCAACTCTGTTTTTTAAGTTGTTCATTTCTGTGAAAATGTGTTTTATATGATTGCACATGTATAACTTGTACCAGATTGCTTGCCTTCTTAGTGAGGGGGAAGAAGGAGAAAAATTTGGAACTCAAAATCTTATTAAAAATGAATGTTTAAAATTGTCTTTACATGTAATTGGAAAAATAAAACACTGTTTACCTTTTCAAGCTGTTACTTTCTTCAATATTTTTAGCTTCTTTTATTAAGCTATTAATTCTCTTCTCATAATTTTCTTGCATCACTTTCATCTTTTTTCTGAATTTTTCCTCTACCACTCTAATCTTTTTCTTTAACTCTTCCAGGAATTCTTGCGACAAAAATAGTTTTTTTTTTCTTTGAGACTTTGCTTATAGTTGTTTTCATGTTGTCTTGTATCTTGATCTTCCCTGACACCATAGTAGCTTTTTATGGTCAGGTCCTTTTGCTTGTTTGTTTTCTAGCCTATTTCATGACTTTTAATTTTATGTTAAAGTTGGGTGTTGCTAGGGTGGAGTGGGGCACTTATCCAAACTTCAGGCTTTTCAGTTACTGTACTCGGTGTTAGTCCTTGAGACCTGTAAGTTTTTTGGTTGCTTCCAAGATAGTGTGATCCTGAGAGAGGTGTTGTCACTTCTTTCCTTCCCTGTGCTCTGATCTTTACCCAGGAAAGACTCTGATTCTCTCTGCATCCATAAATGTTCCCTCTCCTCTCAGCCCTAGAAATGTAACCAGGACCCCTTCTTCCTTGTCCTCCTGTAGCCACAAGAACTAGTGTTCTTCTCCACCCTGGAACTGAGACCTGAAATTGTTTAGGATCAATACAATTGGGTCCTGTGGCAACCATCAGTTCAGGGTCCCCTATAATCTCTTTCTGGCCAGTTGCACAACCCCTTTACCATCTCTGGACTGAGAGCCTCTGAAGCTGTTGCTGCTGATGTTGTGGCCACTGTCAAGGCTCATCATTGGTACCGGTGCTGGGCTGCTACCATAAGTGTTTTGGACTCGTCCCCTCCTTCCCCCAGTGTCATAGACCTTTCCTGCTGACCTCCTATGTTGTCTTAGGCTTGAAAGATGTCTCATCCTGACCTTTTGTTGGTTCTACCTCTCCAGAATTCAAGTTGAGGTGCTATTTTAAAGTTGTTTGGTGGGGAATATTGGGAGAGTTTGGCTGAACTGCTGCTTCTGCTCTAACATATTGACTCCACACACCTTCCCACCCACTCCAATATTCTTCCCACTACAGTGCTCTCAAACTGGGCAAGTAAGTGTATGTCAGTCCCATTTTCAATAGCCAGGTAGTACCTCTTCAAGGAAGTCATCATCAAAAAGAAGGAAATTGTGCTAATAGAATCTTATACATTCAATATAATATACCTGATTATAGAAAAGTCTTTACCCTAGAAGCTTTTCTCCACCCCTGGACTTCTCATATTAGAAGCACCCTCTGTCCCTGCAACCTTTCTCTTCCTTGAACCACCATTTTAAGGAAGAAGTCCAGGCCAGCCTTGTCTTCATTCCTCTCCAGGTTGCAGTCCTGACTCTCTGGACCCTCTCTACCAAGTTCTCTCCACCTGTTTTCAGCTTCCTTTTGTGTGTTATTGTCTCTCATTGGGATTCAGGGTCCCCTGAATGACCCCTGTCATGACTCTTCTTAGCAACACACAGTTAAAAGACAACTCTACAAGTCTCAGAATGGAAGGAGATATCTACATTCAGAGAAAGAACTAGAAAGACCAGAGTTTAAATGGAGACTGAAGCAATACATGTTATCGTTCTTTTCTATGTTTGTTTGTTTTTTCTTTTTTCCCATTGTTCACTACATTGGTTACAACACTTCTATACAACCAGACTATTGTACAATGTGAAAGAGTTTGTAGATCCTATACATGATTGTACGCCACCATGGGGGCGGGGGGGAAGGAAGGGGAAAAAATCTGAAACTCAAGTGATTCTGGAACTGAATCTTGTAAACTAAAAGTAAACAAATAAGTCGATTTTAAAAGTGCTTTATAAAAAAATTGAGTCATAAAGAGTCATCAGTTTCAGAATGGAACTTCTTGGCACAATATGCTTACCCGATTACAATATTCAATAATGGTTGGCTGTCAGGTTGGAAGGAGGTCTCTGGTGGAGTGTCTAAGTGATCTACACTTCACCGTGAGGGGCTGAACGTTTCTAGCCATCACATGAATAAAGGCAGAGGCAGCATGCTTATCAAGTGCACAAATGACACAAAGTGAAGAGGTAACCAACACTTTGAGTTGATCAGTCAATAGACATTCATTTAGTGCCTACTGTGTGCCAAGTGCTGGGGATACAAAAAGAGGCAAAAGACAGTCTCTGCACTCAAGAAGCTCATGGTCTAATGGTGGAGATGATATGAAAACAGCTATGTACAAACAAGATAGATTAGAATGAATTGGAGATAATGGTGTCTAAAAAGATTTCAAGAAACTAGAACACTGAGCGTAATTTAAGAAGATGAAATTTAATAGGGATACATGTAAAACCCTGCACTTAGGTTAAAAAAATCCACCTCAAAAACAAAATGGGAGAGTCACAGCTAGACAAAATTTCATATGAAAAAGATTCTGTCTGCAAAATTAATATGAGTCAATAATGTGAAACATGGACCCCAAAAAGTTAATGTATCCTTGGACTGCTGATCATCATAGTATCTAGAAAGACAATGCCTCTACTATACTTCTCCCTGTTGCTGAGAATTCTGTGTTCAGTTGGTACATCACCTTGTGTGAAAGACTTTGATAAGTCACAGGGTGTCTGGAGGAGGATAAAGATGCAGAAAGGCTTCATTGTAAGGACACATGAGGATCCACTGAAGGAACAGGAAGTGTTTAACCTAAAGAAGAGAAGGCCTAGAGCGGACATAACCATTGTCTTCAAGTACTTAGAGGATGGTGAGGTGGAAAGAAGGCTTTGGCTCATCTGCCTGACTTTAGAAAGCAGGATTAAAAATAACAAATACAAGTCACAAGAGAATCAGATTTAAGCTTAGTATAAGGAAGAACTTCCTAACGATTACCGCTACCCAGAAGAGGAATTAGGGGCCTCGGGAAGTAGGGGATACCCCCTTACTGAACTATCCAGAAAAGGCTGGATGACCATATTTGTTGAGATAATTTTTATTTAAGTATGGGTTAGATTAGATGGCCTCTGTGCTCCTTTCCAAGTCTGAGATTCTGTGAATCAGGGATATGACCTAGAATTTCCTCCTTACATGCTTTTTGCTCATTTTGTTCTTCATGTTAGTGATGACTATCTCTCCAACCTGTTTACTTCCTTCCCATCCCTCAAGGGCCGGCACAGGTATCACCCCTTCCGTGAAGCATCCTCAGATTCCCTCAGCCAGGCTTGATCTTTATGGAATCTCTCTAACTACTCTGTCCTGCTCCTGTGCACACATCATAAGTTGCATTGCAATACTTTATATAGTTGTACTCTTCCTTTAATTATAGAACCAAGTCCTTTGAGGTCAGGATTTGTGTGATTTCTTTTATCTTCTTCTCTCCTCTAAAGCAGAGAATATCCTAGGTGCTCAATAAACATTTGTAACTCTGGTAGGGGCAATCAGACCTTTGCCCTAGGACACTGAAATTTAAAGGATTCTATAGCACAGTTCTGGTATAGCATGTAAGCAACTGAGCTTAGCACCTAGTTAATAAGAATAATTAGGTAAAATGAGGAAATACCAGATGATGTGCTAGAGGCTACATTACCTAAGCTTTTTCCTGGTTCGCTCTTCACCCCTGCCAATGGCAGCCTCCCCAGCTGCATGCTTCATTCACTTGCCCCAGGCACATGTTATTTGCCCCAGATGCAGAAATCACTAGTTAATAGCTCTGTTAAATTTTTCTATCTCAATGTTACCCTACAAAGACTGCTTTGCCAAGAGTATAAGCACAGACTAACTAATGAAACTGTTTATGTATGTGATCTGGCCTTTTCTGAAAAGTGTGTTCATCCTGGCTGCCATGGTCATCTTCTAATCAGGAAGGGCTTCACTTCAGGACATAAAGGCCAAAGGTGAGTTTTTTGAGTTTTTTGCCTTGCCTTCTCCCCTCCAAAAAAAATTGTTTTTACATGCAATGGGGTATAGAAATCTATCTTGCCCTACAGGAAAATAGAAG
This sequence comes from Pseudocheirus occidentalis, assembly GCA_028646575.1. Lineage (NCBI taxonomy): Eukaryota > Metazoa > Chordata > Mammalia > Diprotodontia > Pseudocheiridae > Pseudocheirus > Pseudocheirus occidentalis. The sequence continues at coordinate 177,807,937 of CM053596.1, read as the reverse complement.
GGAAGAGGATAAGAGAAAGGTGGTGATATAAGGGAGGGCAGATTGGAGGAAGGGGGTAATCAGGATGCAAGCCATTTGGGGGTGGGGGAGGGGAGAGATGGGGAGAAATTTAGAACTCAAAATCTTGTGAAAGTGAACATTGAAAACTAAAAATCAACTAATAAAAAAGAATTAGAAGCTCAATTTTTTTAAATGAATGTTACAAATTTTTGTTTATATATAATAGAAGAAAAATGAATGGCTAAAAGATGAGCCTCAAATATATACATAAATAGTGATAAAGTGCCCTTTAAAATAAACTTTTTTAAGTAAATAAGACAGTCCGACTACTGATACAAGACGCCAGGTTTATTCTCTACTATAAAGTTCAGGTTGCCCCAAACCCCAACCTGGAAACTGTGGATTCTATGGAAGAATGCCACTGTAGGCTGGAAGCTTATCCTGGTTACTGCTTCAGTGACCTCATATTATAGCACCTTGCTAGAGTTGCTTAGAAGGCATATTATACCTCTCTCCAAGAATCTAATCAAGTTCATCTCGGCTCCGTAAGCTTTAAAACATTGCTCTTCAAAGGCTGTAAAAGCTCCCTGATTATCGTGGTCATTTCTCCCAACTTTGTCTCCCTTCCTGCTGATGTTGCTTATCTGCTCCTGGACAGAGATGGGCTGTCAGCTCAGAGACTCCCATTCCTGCTTCCTGGTCAACAGAACCTGGCAAATTAATTCTGAGGAAAGTGATTATAATGAGGGAATGAAAGCTACACACATCTTTGTCCCCTCTTTCCTAGCCTATGCCTTGTAATCTTGAAATCATCTGCAGATAACCCAGACACTATCTTTTATCAGGGCTTAGTCTGTTAGGAAGGAAAACAGGGAGCTTAGATATAAAAGGAAGGGAAGGTTTTCGTTTTTGTTTTTTTTTTTCTCAGCCTCACCAAAGGGTCACAGGTTCATCGATTTAGAGCTGGAAGAGAACCCAGAAGCCATCCAGGCCAATCTCCCATTGTACAGTTGTCGGAACTGAAGGTGACAGGGAATAAAGGTGATGAAGGTGACAAAGCCTAGAAGGTCAGGACATACCCAAGATCCTACCAGTCAGCACTAAGTGGCAGCATTGAGAGTCAAACCTGACTTTGGATCCAGCTCACTGTCCACTAAACCTCCATGCCTTCTATGTGCAAATCATTCAACATGTTGTTTTGTTTCTTTTTTCACTAAAATAGCAAAAAATCCCATTTCTGGTTCTTCCTATATGCCTGACTTTGGATGAATCATTTAACCTCCCTGATATCTGTAAAATAAAGGGGCTGGCCGAGATGACCTCTGAGGTCTTCTCTAGCTCTAATCTGTTATCCCATAATCCATTTACCTTCCATAATGGATAATGTGCTCTGAACCCCGGGAAGAATTTTTTAAATGCTGACTGACTAATTCCTAAATGAAGAATTCATGAAGCTCAGTGGAAAGCAGCATGTGCATTCTTTATTTCATCTGGGCTCTGGGAAAGGGGCATGAAAATGGATCAGGACAATGGGTCATTCAGCCCAGGCCCTTCATGCAGCATGTCAGAGGCACTGTGGTTTGAATTGAACGCTGCTTCAGCAGCAGGTGACTTAATTTTATGTACTCTGGCTGGCAGCTCAAGAACACCTCTTTTACAGGAAGTGATGAGAATGCTCGGGGCAAAGCTGGCTGGACAAGCCCACCTGGGAAGGCTGGTAGGTACGGGAGCAGCTCCTCACCACAGAAGCAAAACTGCTCCCTCCACAAAGAGAGAAAAAGGGCCCATTAAGAGATCACAGCAAGGACTATACTTTAGCACTGCACCTAATTAGAAATGTAGGAATTCAACAAATGAATTTTTGCACCATGTCCACTGACTTAGGCTAATTTTGAAATCAATTAGTGAGGTTTCTTTTCTCTCAGTAAGTTAACAGTTTCAGAATAACAGAGGGCAAGAAACCACGGAGGAAAAAAAAGCAGGGAATGGGACTTCAAAGCAAATTTTAATTCAAGTTTGCTAGGAGCCCTTCTCTACTTCTCCCTCATGAGCAACATTTGATCATATCATACAATTATGAAGAACAATTATGAGGCACCAAACATGTTCCTCTTTGGAAAAGGAGGAAAGATTCACTGGCACACAGGGCAGCCCCTAAATCTCTTTTCCCAGAGCCAGACATACACCCCTCAAGTCATTCCTCAAAGACTGAAGATCAGAGGACTTTGGTAATTTTCTTTCTTACCCAGTTCTGTTTCCTTCAGGGCTTGCTGTGCTCACCGATGCTGCAACGAACAAACAAAACAGCAAAATCTTGACAGCCTTCAGGACATTTGAAACCCCTGGCAAGGCTCCAGCCCTTCCTGGAGCAGGCCACCTGGGCCAGCCACTGCAATGGTTTGCCACCCTCCCCCCCAAAACAGGCACCACTCTGCACTGCCAACTTCCAGCCAAAGAGAAGTTGGAGGGGCACCCAATAAAGAATAGTATCCTTACCTGCCATTGTTCTCTTTGGCCAGGGGCTGTACTAAGTCAGAGAAATTCCTGCTCCCAAGAAATAAGCCTAGAACAGGTGAATAGTTAATAATTAACCAGAACTTGAGGAGCCCTGGTCAGCGAAAGTACTAAATGAATGAAAGAAACTCCAAACTGAAAATGCCAAGTTTTCTTCACAAACAGATGAAGAAGAAGTGGGTCCTCTTGCGGAGTCTAAGGACAAAGAAGCTACTTCCAAAAATCCATTTGGGCATGGGGAAAAAAACAGATCTTTTTGACTCCTAAAAATTCTACATGACATATGCTACTAAATAAAACACCTTCTCACTTAGCTGTTTATTTCAGTTTTGGTTTATTTTGTTTTGTTTTGTTTTTGATCAGACTGAGTGTCTAGGTTCATTTGGAAGCAACTATCTAGTCTCTATTATACTATATAAACTATGCCAGGTTGCCTCCCCTAAGCATAAGACAATAAGAAATAGACTGAAGCTGCTGCATAAAAATTGGTATTTGGGGTGTGATCCCTTTCCCCGCAAAGTCTTATAGTCAAATAATTAGGAACATTTCTTTCTTTTTTTTTTTTTATACCATAACCTGTTGAGGTCTAGAGATTCTTCTGAGAATTCAGGTTCTTCTCAAAGCATATATTAGTGATTTCACATAATCCCATCCTATCTAAATTAGCAATTCCCATGACTTTTATTTTGGTTACTGTCTAGCAAAATAAGCTTTCCTCTTTGCTGAAATACTCACAAATCATTTTTCACCTGGCTGTGACATTGGACATCTCCATTGTCTTCAGAAACTCATGTTCCTACAAGATTGAATCCATTCCGAAACACATTTCTTTTCTATCCCCTGCCCCTTGAGCTCCTCCCTCTGATTGGAGAAGGTGGATATCAAAGAGCTCCTCCCAGGTCCTCTGTTTAAGGAGGGGACCCAAGGCAGAGAACTCATCACCCCACCTGGCTACAGGATTTCATCATGACTGCTCACCTCCATGCCAGGTACCTTTCCCCATGTACCCTACTGTTTTTCAGCTTCTTTTATAGATTGTCTTCCTCCAGTAGGCTGTGAGCAACTTGAGGACAGAATCTATCTTTTGCCTGTCTTTTTATCCCTAGCACTTAGCACAGTAGGACAACCTGACACATCGTCAATGCTTAATAGATGTTTGTTGATTGACAGATCCAATGTTTATGGTCACATTCAGTATTTGCCTAGTTGTGGTTTATGTGAATGATCTTGGATAGACTGACTAGCTTCTACTGATAACTTTTGTATTTCTAATATCCTTTTAACCTTTTCTCCCAATGTGATTGCACATCTGTGATGTCATTTAATCTTTACGACCTCTCTCTCAAGGTAAATAGAAAAATACTTGCTGTCACAAATCACAAGTCACTAATCTCCCTACTCTCTTCCTGCCTATTACTGAATAAAGATAGAGTCTCTAATCATCCTCCCTCAAACCAATCTGTGAGCCAAACCTCCTCAAAGATCCCTGTCTTTTGAGTGGCTCAATTATCCCAAGATGAGCTGATGAGCTCCTGAGAATCCTTGATCACAATAGTCCAGATAAGAGGACTGTACCTTCAATGGAACACAGAGGCCAAGATAGCTCTGCATTGAGCAGGTAATAAGGCCCTTGATGATACATCAGCCACATGAAATCCACATGTTATGGGAGGCAGGAACAGATTTTGCTCAACTGCAATAGTAGTATTCTAAAGGTTCTATGGTCCTACCAGATTACTGCACCAAAAACAATTGAGGGATTAAGTCAATATACTAACTAGATAGCCCTAGCTAACGGGGAACATGTAGACTCTGTTTATTTTTCACACAAAATATAATACCTATATATTATTCATATGTATAGACATAAATGGATATATATGTGTGTATATTCATATGTAAAATATATCTAGAAAATAGAAATAAAATATATCTATATACACATACATACTTTCTCCCAATATAATGTAAACTCCTTGAGGACCACAGCTCTTTATTTGTTTTTGTCTTTGTGTTGTCAACGCTTAGCACAGCGCCTATATAGTAGGCACTTAATAAATGCTTTTTGATTGGTGGTGATAGCCAACAATGAATGAGATCCATTTGCTTGCTCGCATAGGTCTTGTCTGGAGATGAATGGACAGGTGCTGCCTTTTTAGGTGCTGCCTCTGGGCCAGGTTGGTGAGTCTCTGTTCCCAAGGCCTGCTGGTGATTGTCAGGAATACCTCAACAAGAGCAGTCTTACTGTGTTGTATTGATTTGTGGAGTAGTAAATAGAGTCCTAGTCTCAGATTCAGGAAGAGTGAAAGATTCCAGTCTAGAGAGTTAACATGGGCAGGATACAGTGACTCCAAGGCAACCATATTTTTAAAATTCTATTTGTTTTTCAATTAACAAAAATCTATTTTCTCTTCCTTCCCGCCTCACATAAAAGGGAGGAAAGAAAGGAGGGAGAGAAGGAAAAGAGAGGAAAGGAAAGGAAGGAAATGGAAAGAAAAAGGAAGGAAGGAAGGAAGGAAGGAAGGAAGGAAGGAAGGAAGGAAGGAAGGAAGGAAGGAAGGAAAGAAGGGAGGGAGGAAGGGAGGAAGGGAGAAAGGGAAGGAGAGAAGAAGGGAGGGAGGGAAGAAGGGAGGGAGGAAGACACTTGTTACAAGTCAATGGCCAAGCCCTCCCCTACTTTCATTTTGCTTTTTAAAATGCTTTTTATGAATCCCTCAGAGGCAAAGGTGGTTGGCAAGGAAAAATCTTTCTTCCTCTTAAAGATCTGAGGCAGGTGTTTCTGCCCTGTCCTACATTATATGGACAATCTGGAAGAGATGTAGTGACTATAAGCTTCCTACCTCCAGCCTTAATCTTATTGGAAGATCTATACTTTATCCCCATCACATATAATGCTGATTTTACATATACACAATTTGTGAGATGTGCAAATTTAGAGACATCTCCATTCCAAATGTTCACATGGTCTATTTGTTCCAAAATGTGGTAGAGCCTTCTAAGTTTGTATTGATCTGATCAGCCACAGTCAGACACACTGTACATTGACCCTGACACAGTGATATCATTCAGTCCTCTTCGAACAAGAAAAACAAAAACCATTTATCATGATTAGGAAATGTCTCTGTATTCATGTTTTCTAGTGTTTTGTTTTTGCCAGAAATGGGTATTGTACTTGATAAAAACAAACTTCAGGATCTATTAATATGATCATAGAATTTATGTTGTTCTTGTTATTAATGTGGTCGATTATGTTTATAGTTTTCCTAATACTAAGCCAATTTTGTATTCCTGGTTTACAAGCACTTTTTGTTTCTCATTCTTAAAGTCAAGTAAATTTCCAAGGAAGCTCAGTGCTTGTAATTCTGACTTACCGATCTGTGAATTACAACAACGATACTTACCAAATTCTTCTTGAAAACCCAAAGTGCAATTGTAATGACAAGTTTTCCATTGTGCTAAGCCAGATGACACCAAACACAAACAGATTCAAGTTCCTTTTGAAAATCTATATAGTCGAGGTATGAAGCAGATCACAACCCTCCCATGTGTGGCTTGAACCATTGGGAAATGTTTTACAAAATAAGTAAAAACACAGTAGAACATAATAATGTTACTATGTGGTTCTCTAAGTCCATATGTAGCCTTCAAGAATCTTTATGTAAGGTTTAGTGAACCATATTTCTATTTGAGTTTGACACCACTGCTGGATAGCAAATCCTCAGCTACCTTGAATCTAAGGATGAGTTATTCTAAATAGTCATTTTCTGAGATAACTGAGGATCTTTAGCTTTAAAACTCAAAAAAATTTTATTGAAATTCATCTTGAAGACCAAAATGTCCATAATATCAAGGGAATTAATGAAAAGGAATGCTAGGGAAGGTGGCCTAGCCAAACCAGATGGTAAATTGTATTATAAAGAAGCAATTATCAAAACCACTTGGTACTGGCTAAGAAATAGAGGTGTAGATCAGTGGAATAGATTAGGTATGCAAGACACAGGAGTCAATGATGATAGCAATCTGCTCTTTGATAAACCTAAATACCCAAGCTTCTAGGATAAGAACTCACTATTTGACAAAAACTGCCGGGAAAATTGGAAAATAGTATGGCAGAAACTGGGCATAGACCAACATCCAACACAGTATACCAGAATAAGGTCCAAACAGGTAGATGATCTAAGTATACAGGCAGATACTATAAACAAAATTAGGGGAACAAGGAATAGTTTATCTGTCAGATTTATGGAGAATGGAGAAATTTATGACCAAACAAAAGATAGAGAACATTATGAAATGCAAAATGGATAATTTGTATTACATTAAATTGGAAAGTTCAAACAAACAAAGCCAATACAGCCAAGATTAGGAGGAAAGCAGAAAACTGGAAACAAACTTTTATAACTAATGTCTCTGATAAAGGTCTCATTTCTAAAATATATAGAGAACTGAGTCAAATTTACAATAATACAAGTCATCCTCCAACTGATAAATGGTCAAATGATATAAACAGGCAGTTTTTAGAGGAATAAACTAAAGCTATCCCTAGTCATATGAAAAAATGCTCTAAATCACTATTGATTAGAAAGATGCAAATCAAAACAACTCTGAGGTACCACATCACACCTAAAAGATTGGTTAACATGGCAAACAGGAAAAATGATAAACATTGGAGAAGATGTGGGAAAGCTGAAACATTAATTCATTGTTGGTAGAGCTGTGAGCTGATCCGGCCATTGTAGAGAGCAATTAGGAACTATGCCAAAGGCTTATAAAATGTGCATATCCTTGGACCCAGCACTACCAATTCTAGAGCTGTGTCCCAAAGAGATCATAAAAATGGAAAAAGGACCCACATGTACAAAAATTAGAGCAGCTCTTTTTGTGGTGGCAAAGAATTCATAATTAAGGGGATACCCATCAATTGTGGAATGGCTGAACAAGCTGTGGTATATGAGTGTAATGGAATACTATTGTGTTATAAGAACAGGAGAACTTCAGAGAAACCTGGAAAGACTTATATAAACTGATGCTGAGTGAGGTGAGCAGAACCAGGAGAACAGTGTACACAGTAACAGCCACAGTATGTGAGGACTGATTTTGATGGACTTAGCCCTTCTCAGCAATGCAAGGACCTAAAACAATTCCAAAGGACACATGATGGAAAATGGCAGTCACATTCAGAGAAAGAACTATGGAGTCAGAATGTGGAATGAAGCAGACTCTTTTTTGTTTTGTTTTGCTTTCTTTTTTTTATTTGTTTGTTTTTTGTTTTTGGAGGGCAGTTGGGGTTAAGTGACTTGCCCAAGGTCACACGGCTAGTTTTTTGTGTTTAAGTGTCTGAGGCTGGATTTGAACTCAGGTACTCCTGACTCCAGGGCCGGTGCTCTATTCACTGCGCCACCTAGCCTCCCCTTGTTTTGCTTTCTTTCTCATGATTTTTCCCATTCTTATAATTCTTCTATGTGATATAACTAATGTGAAAATGTGTTCAATAGCTATGTATGTGTAGAGCCCATATCAAATTGCAAGCCATCTTGGAGAATGAGGAGGGAGGGGGGAAGGGAAGGGGAGAAAATGTAAAATTTATGGAAGTAAATGTTGAAAACTAAAAATAAATAACTTAATTTTTAAAAACTAAAACTTTTTGAAACTTTAACTTTTCTTCATGAATTGGTATATTCTTCAGACTAATCTACCTCGAGTCAATTCTTGCTCCTAGGATAAATTTAGCTGTGGGAGGTAAAGCAGAGGAAAATGGAGATGGATATGTATTTTGAGTGATGATGCAGAGATAATCTAACACAGAATAGTTGTGATGGGAAAGGTGGCAGAATGTTCCCAGAGAGTCCTAACCTCCCTCATCCTGATAGGAGTTAGGAAGAAAAGTGGACCCTAGGAGAGGAGTGTCATTATGACTTTACACTAAGGTGAGCCGTCTGGGGGACAGCTGCACCAAGGGCCAATAGGATGAGGTCAGGACAATGATTGCCACAAGAAGCAAGGGTGCCCCTTTAGATGTTGGCACCTGGGGCAAAGTCCTGTTCATCCCATGATAATTGCAGTTAGCTATCTCTCTGACTGGAATCTTTATTAGGCCAAGGAAGCACCACTTTCCTTTGACCTTCTGAATTACTGATACCTTTTTGTATTGGTACTGGCAGTGTTAGACCTACATATGGTCAAAGGGAGAAATGTGATTTGAAAAACCCTAAAAGGTCTACCTGTCTTAAAATATTTTCTTCACTAACTGGATTTCATCTGCCTGAGATTCCCACTATCAAACTGACTTTCACCATCACCACTTAAAGGCATATTCTAAACAGGGATGATTTTTTTAAAAGAGACAGAAAAGGACAAAAAGAAAAAAAAACAAACTCCTGGGAACATTCAGTTCAAAATACCATCAGTGCTTTTGCATTTGTAATTCTAATAGCACAGTGTTGATTTATATAAGGTGAGGAGAGGTAAGATGGAAGGTTGTAGGGAGAGCACCTTCCTACCAAGTTAGAGAGAACGATAATCAATGATTTGAATCACTAAAGAATTGAAATATCTTGGGGAAAGGACTTATCATTAATCATACTGGTCAGCAGAAAAGCTGCCCAGACCAAGGGAGAGGCTCCCAACATTCATCATCATTTTCTCCAAGGAATCACTAGCAGCACTGAGTACCTACTGCTCTCTGCCCTAGGGCACCAATGTATGAAAAATATTTCATTTCACGGGACTTTCATTTCAGAGGAGAGCAATGCTCCAATGGAGGAACCTCAAGATATCCAACTTTCACACATCTTTCTTCAAGGGAATAGTATTCAGAGCAGTACTGCCCTTGTCCTTCCCTTTCCTTAACCAGGAGATTAGGACAAAAGCACTGTCTTGCCATTGTATTTCTTCAGGGAAGAAAACCACTTCCTGAAACTTCTGTGTTGTCATGAGTTTCATTTTTAATAGGCATTCCTATTGATGAACTTCCAATGATTTTAATTGATGAAATGGTGGGAATCTCAGCAACTTGCAGGAGACCAAACACCTGTCCAGAAAGAATTTAGATTCTTCCATATTTCATGATTGTTTCACAACTTTTTGAGCCCAGGATTGTTATGGTGAATGAATGGTTATAAACAATTAGCATGGCAAATTCCCCATACATTATGATCAATTAATTAATAAACATTTATTAAGCACCTATTATGTGTCAAGCACTGTATTAAGTGGAAGTACAGAAAAGAAGCAAAAGATAATCCCTGCCCTCAAGAAGCTTACATTCCAACTATAGACAGGAAGAAGGTTCATAGGAAAGATATTGGACTCCTACTCTGGTATGTCAACCTTGTCTTCACCTCTCCTTGTCTCTTTGGATAGGTCAGTGTCCACTCTTTTCTTCAATCCACTTCCTTCTCTAGACAGATTTTGGCTTTTTTTCTTATTTATTTTTCTCTATGAATTTAAGGTGAAGGGCCCCCCTATATCCTCATATCTGGTCACCTGCAGATCTGGACTGCATCATTCCCTGGTTCTGACTTCTAACTTCTGATCTCCTGGCTCTTTTTCTCTAGATTGTGAGCTCTTTGAGAGTAGAGACTGTCTTTTGTCTCTTTTGTATTCTTAAAGTCCAGCATAGAGCTTGGCACATAGTAGGTCCTAGATAAATGTATTGAATATTGACTCTCTCAACCTACTCCTTCCCTAAAGTTTCCTTTGTCTATTGAGGCCATTACTACTCTTTCACTTACCTAAGTTCTCAGCTCTCGGGTCATCTTTGGCTCTTCCCTCTTTCTCACCGCCTTCCTCCCACATTCACTGAAATGCCTGGTCTTGCTGATTCTTCAATCATATCCCCATCACCCTAATCCAAGCCCTTATCACACACTAGATGCTTGCAATGATCTGAACTCACTTCCATTTTCTACCCTCTCTGATCCATCTTCTGCCCAGCTGGCAAAATCATCTTCCAATAGCACAGGACTATGTGGTTTCCTCTCGCCTCTAGGAGAAAATTTATTATAGACTTCTGAGTTAGGTATTTAAAGCCCTACACAATCTTGCCCCAGTCTACTTTTCCAGGATTCTTCCACATTATTTTTCTTCATGCACCCTCTGTTTTAGCCAATTGAACTTACTTCTTTTTCCCAAACCTTGACATTTTGTTGTTGTTACTTTCATTCAGTTGTTTTAGTTGTGTCTCACTCTTCGTGACCCCATTTGGGTCTCTCTTGGCAAAGATACTACAGCACTTTGCCATTTTCTTCTCCAACTTGTTTTACAGATGAGGAAACAGAGGCAAACAGGGTCACATAGTAAGTAAGTGTCTGATTCAAGCTTCCTGATTCCAGGCTCAGTCCTCTATCTACTGCATGGCCCATTTCTGGGGCTTTTGCACACACTCTCTCCCATATTTGTGATGCAGTCAGTCCCAACCTCTACTTCAGACTCTTATTTCCTTAAAGATCCAGCTCATGTGCTACTCATTCAGGAAGTCTTTCAGGAAGTCTCTCTTCCAAATTTCCCACTGACCTTCTAGTCACCTGGATTCATGACCTCCAAATCACTCAAAGCACCTCAGTCTCACTCATCCCACATAGCTAATCCACTGTTAAATCTTGTCATTTCTTTTTTCCACATTTCTCAACTGCATCCCATTCTCTACACCAGCGGCTCTCAACCTGTGGGTCACAACCCCTTTGGGGATCGAAGGACCCTTCACAGGGGTCACAGGGGTCACCTAAGACACCACTTTTCTACCGTCTCCAGGAGAGTCTACCCACATGCAGATATGCCCATATACAAGTATTAAAGGGTCATGGCATTCAGGAAGGTTGAGAACCGCTGATCTACACTTACACAGCCGCTACAGCCCCTTATCATCTCTCATGCGCACTATCAATCAGTTATCATTGATTAATTTCCTACTGTGTGCCAAGCACTGTGGAAAGTACTTGGGATATAAAAGGAGACAAAAGACAGTCCTCGCCCTCACAGAGCTTACAATCTAAAGGGGGAGAAAACATGCAGACAAATAATAAATAATTAACTGGGGAAGGTAGAATGTGGGATTTTACTAGTGACTTAAAGAAAGTCCGGAAGGACAATGATCAGATTACGAAGGGCTTTTAACGCCAAGCAGAGCATTTTGTATTTGTTCTTGAGGGTAATAGGAAGCCCCTGGAGTTTATTAAGCAGGAGGATGACATGACTGGCCCTGTATTTTAGGAAAATCACTTTAGTGGTTGAATGGAGAATGGATTGGAGTGCGGAAAGACCTGAGTTGGTCAGACAGACAGACCCAGAGAGAGGCTATAATAATAACAGGTAACAGGCAACAATAATCCAGGTGTGAGATGATAAGGGTGTGCACTAGAGCAGAAACGGTGCTAGAGGAGAGAAGGGGGCACATGAGAGATGGTGCAAAGGTGAGACTGATAGGCCTTGGCAACAGTTTGGTTATGGGGGTGAGATAGTGAGAGTCCAGAATGGCTCCTCGCTCATGAGACTTAGGGGGGGATAGCGTTGCCCTTTACAGTGATAGGGAAGATAGATAAAGGAGGAGAATTTAGGGGTAAATATAATGAGTTCTGTTTTGGACATAGTGAGTTTAAGATATCTAGTTCAAGATGTCTGGAAGGCATTTGGAGATGCAAGATCAGAGATCAGCAGAGAGCTCAGGGGAGGAAAGGTAGATTTGAGAATCATCAGCAGAAAGATGATTCTTAAATCCAAGGGAATTTATGAGAATGCAAAGTGAAGTAGTACATAGGGAGAGGAGAGAACCCAGGATTGACCCCCAAGGGATATCTATAGTTAGAAGGTGTGATCTGGAGAAAATTCTGGCAAAGGAGAGAGAAGGAACAGTCAGGTAGGTAGAAGGAAAATCAGGAGAGAGTGGTATCCCAAAAACCTAAAACAGAAGAGAGTATTGAGGAAGAGACAGTGAGCAACAGTGTCTAAGACTGCAAAGAGGTCAAGGAGAATGAGGAATGAAAAAAGGCCATTGGATTTGACAACACAGAGATCTTGAGTAACTCTGGAGAGACAAGTAAGGTGCACACATCAGGAAACAAACAAAAGAAGATAAAGATACGTGCAGCAAGGAAGGTTTGGGAACTAAGTAGTCAAAATGAGCTGTAGTTTACGCCCCAAGCTTGATTTTGCAGACTTCAGCAGGAGATGTGACTTCCCTGCTGTAGCAAACAAAATCAGAAAGCTCAAAATAGTCTGGAGTCTGGGCCAGAGGGTTTTGTTTTATTTAGTTTTATTTTGTTTTGAGCACAGTGGAGATAAGAAACCTGAACCAAAGATTCTCTTATCATAACACGTGTGTGTGTATTTGTGTGTGTGTGTGTGTGTGTGTGCATGTGATCTCTCCCTTCAGAATGTAAAGACCTTGAGATCAGGGTCTGTTTTAGCTTTTTCTTCAAATCCTGGGCAGTTATCACAGGACCTGGCCCATTATAAGTGTTAGTGAATGCTTGTTAGTTGATTGTTCCATCTCTTTTCCCCACCTGCACACCTCAAATCACCATGTATGTACTGAACTCTTTACATGTTGTATTTCTCTTCCCATCACACACACACACACACACGCACATGCACACACCAGTATAGAATATAATTTCATTAAGTTTACGGAGTGCTTTTCATCTTTGCTTTCGAATCTTCAGCACCTAGCATGCCACCTTGCACATAGTAACCACATATTGGATTGACATTCCAGAACTGACCAGGATAGCAATTTGCCCAAAGTCACATCCGTGTCACCTGATCAACTGTGAATAATATTCAATTCGTTAATGATTGGTTGGGATTTTAATTGTGGATGAGGTATTACCTTTGAACTTTTGGGGGGGAGGATTTCCATTGAATCTGTAATATTTTCAGAGTTTATAAGGTTTGGGGGGCTTAGAAAAATAAAAGATTTTCCTATCCCTCCACTATACGTTATAATGCAAAAAATACTGGTCTTGGAGTCAGGAAAAAGCTAGGGTTCAATTTCTTCCTTGGCACTTATTAGCCATATGACTATCGGCAAGATTCAGTCTCCTTGAACCTCCTTTTCCTCATCTGTAAAATGGGAAACAGATATTGAGGTCACAGACTTATTTTGAGAATCAAACGAGAGAGCACATATAAAGCACTTTTTGAACCCAAGAGTGCTATAATGTCAGTTGCCATTATGATCAGGGAAGACTTGCTATTTCTTTTCTCTAATATTAAGACTTATCCATTCCTCCTATACTCATTCTAATTCCCCTGAATCAGTAGTCCGTGTCTCCCAGGCACAAATACACAGAATTTTCAGCATTGTTCTCATCCAGTGAATTAACTCTACTAATTCTAATTCTATCTGTCTTGGAGCATTGGCAAACCAAATTGTATACTGTTTACTAGCAGTCTTTCTTTGGAGACCCAGATGGAGAGCTGTCTGTCTAAAACTTTTTGTTGTTGTTCTTCACAAAGAACACATCAATAAAGGAGACTATGCTTTATTTTCCTGTCTGCTTTCTTGAATATAAGATCTTGGATAAAAACTTGGCAGCTGTGGACTTTAGTTAGAATTTCCCTGTCTGTAGATGAACTCTTCTTGGGATTCTTACACAACCCTGTTCAGTCCCTTTTCACTCTCTGTTCTTCCTAGAAGAGGCTGAGGGGGCTGAGCAGCAAACCCTTCCCCATTCCTCCTCCTCTAGGGACAGTCTTCAGAGTTCTGCTATTTGACGACCTTTTTATCTTGGCAGCTTCTGTCTATGGCATTTTGAGTCCAATATTCACCTTTCTCAGCTAACACCAGGGCAGATGTTTTCTATTGAATGGTATACTGAAAAAGAGAAGATTCTAACCCTTCAGGCCTGACTGGTTTTATGCCACCTCCATTGTGGCCAAACAGACAGGTATCCTGCCCTCAATCTGGGATGAGACTACCCTGATGGAACTTTATGAAATATGAAGTCTCTCTTCTCCCTCCCTCTTTTCCCTCTTCTTGGACACTTGCCAGGTTTTCTCTTTCAATTTCCTATGGACAACACAACTCTTAATTAGCATTTCTCCCTGCCCCCACCTTCTGTCACTTGAAAAAAATTGATATTTATTTTTACATTGTAAAATTTCTCCCAGTATCCCTCCTCTTTCAAATCCCAGAAAATCATTCTATATAAAACAGAACATTTTTTTAAGAAAGAGAAGGAAAAAAATTACCAAACCTGATCAACGTATTCAAGAAGCCTGAAAAATATATGGAATGTGCCACACCATAGACCTTCTCCATCTGCAAAAGAGCCTTCTCATCTCTGTTCTTTGGGGCCATGCTAATTCTTTATAATTCTCCAATATTCACTTTTGATTTGTGTGCATGTGTGTGGTTTTACTTTCCACTCACATCATTGTAGTCATTGTGCACACTTGTCTTAGAGCTTACTTCCCTCTTTTGTTGTTCAGTCATTTCATCCAACTCCTTTGTAACCTCATTTGGGGTTTTCTTAGCGAGATATTGGAGTGATTTTCCATTTCCTTCTCCAGTTCATTTTATAGGTGAGGAAACTGAGGCAAATGGGCTAATTGACTTGTCCAGGGTCACACAGTTAGTAAGTGTCTAAGGTCAGATTTAAACTTACTCTTTCTGACTCCAGACCCAGGGCTCTATCCACTGTTCCACCTTAGCTGCCTCAATTACTTCACTCTACATCAGCTCATATAATTCTTTGCATGTTTCTCTTTATTCATCATTTCATTGTTCTCTCTCCCTTTTCTGTGCTTCATTGCCATCATCTGCTTCTCAGCCCTTGTCAGTAGCTAACGATCCTCTCTTACAACATATACTTACACAGGAGAAGACTCTGTCCCAGTTGAAGATAAAGGTATAAGCATCAGGAATCAGACTCTAGCCTCTGAAATAGTCACTAAACTACTTAGCCAGAACAAGTATGACTTTAGGTCAGATTAACAGTAAGAATACCAAGTTAGTTATTGATACTCATCATTTTGCTACCAAAGTACTGAGTGGAGGAAAGCTCGCTAATGGAACATTTTGCACGGGTTAGAAAACATTTCAAACTTGTCTATGTTTGGAATATTCCATTAGGTAAAGGGGACCTGACTTGTCAGTGGCCTTCTGTAATCAGGTAGTGGCCAAACTGCCCATTCATAGGAACATGAATTCAGAACTGGAAGGGACCTTAGAGGTCATCTTCAGTTCAATCAATAAACAGGTACCTATTAAACACCTACTATTTGATGAGAACTATTTGAGGCACTTTTTGACACAAGTATCAAAAATAAAAGTAAAGCCTACTCACAAGGAGCTTATATTCTAAGGGGGGGATTACATATATAAAGATCTATAGCATAAATGTAAAGTGAATAAAACAAATATAATACAAAGGAATTTAAGACACGATAGCTTGGAGTGGATAGCTCTAGTATTTGGCTTGGGGCGTGGAGATGAAGAACAGGAAAGTCTTCACTTTACAGATAAAATAAACCAGAGGTTAAATGACTTGTTTAAGTACATAAAGGTCATCAGTAGAAGAACCAGGATTCTTTCCTATACCCCACACTGCCACCTGCCTCCAAGTGTAGACAAAGAGATGTGACTGAAGGGACCTGAAAGGGCTTACTTGGCCCCAAAGATCCCTTCCACTGGACTTCAAACCATCTGAAATTTCCACAGATCACTTCAACTGTTAGCTGAGGGTCAACCAGTCAACAAGCTTGTCTTAAATATCTGCTGCAGGCCAGGCTACTATGCCAGATGCCAAAAATATAAATGCAAAAATGTCACTTTGAGTTATAAAATTAGGAGGTCTCATTAAAGAGGAGGAGGTAGGAGATAGCTTGGAACCTAGTGGGCTGTTATCACAATGCAGAACCCTGGGGTAACTGGGGATTAGAAAGTACTGAGCTTCTAAGAGAGGAACCTCAAAATACAATATATAGTGCTGGTGGGACAAGAAAAAGAAAACAAACTCAGCTTGCTTCACTCTTTGCTAAGGTCAGCTTTCCAGACAAAGATGCATGAAGAAGGATAAAACCCTTTTGTATATTTTTCATTTATCGGTCAAGTTCAATCCTGTATTAAAGCATATGGTATTTCCGTTACATTCACATAAAAAATCATGTCTTTGTTTTTTGTTTGTTTTGTTTTCCTTTTCTCTTTCTTCCTTTCTTTCCTTCTCTCTCTCTCTCTCTCTCTCTCTCTCTCTCTCTCTCTCTTCTCTCTCTCTCTCTCTTTGTCTCTCTCTCTCTCTGTCTCTTTCTCTTTCTTTCTTTCCTCATCTCCCCATCTCACCCAAACTGGATATACAGGGCTAATCACAGGCTTGATCCCATTACTGAAAGGCAAAGGATTTTTTATGTTCTCCATTTCCTGATGGGCTGATGACCCCTGCTTAGGCAACCTAGTCATCCCCATCCCAACCCCTCCCGAGGGCTTCACTATATTAGGGCCAAACTTAATCTATACACCTGATTGGTATAACCCATTGCAGCTCAGAGCTCCTGAGCTCAAGTAACCAACCAGCTTTAGCTTCTCCAGTAGCTGAGATTCCAGATATTCCTTAGTCCAGGTGACCAGCACTCATTTATAATCTCCTCATCTGAGTTGAGCAAAACTGGTACATTTTTAGGGTCACACTAAAAGTCTATGACAGAAATATAGATCCCTGTTTAGAGGGGACCTGGCATGAGTATTTTGTGAGTTGTAAAGTGGCATAATAAGGATAAAATGTCAGGTTAGCAATATCACTTAATAATGAGACAATCCTGCTTCCTCCAATAGGAAAATTCCAATTCTATTTCTCTGTCTCTGGAATTCTTGCTTATATACACACACTGGCCTGCTGCCTCATCCAGTCCCCTTCTTCCACATCAACAGGGGAGTTCACGCCTTCTCAACAGTGGACAGGGCTCACACCTTCTGTACTTAGCCCTAAGTTACTAAATGTTAAGTATCTGCTAAACTGATTGCTATTACAGAAGGGAAATCCTATGAACCAAGGGGAAAACTAATCTAAAAATTGATCTTTCTTTATAAAACAGTAATACCAGAGAAAATTTTAAGTCCTCCCATGAAGAAGTCATGAATCATATCTCAGAGAATCAAAGAAAAATGCTGGTGTAGAAAGGAATCACAAACATTTGGTCCAATACCCTTATTTCACAGATAAGAAAACAGGATCAGAGAGGCTGTTTGATTCATGTCAAACTTACTCTAACTTCCTACAGTGAATTCTAAAAGTTATTTTTAAAAAACACTCCAACTTTTTTTTTTTTTTGCTTTTTGGAGGGCAGTTGGGGTTAAGTGACTTGCCCAAGGTCACACAGCTAGTTTTTTGTGTTAAGTGTCTGAGGCCGGATTTGAACTCAGGTACTCCTGACTCCAGGGCCGGTGCCACCTAGCCGCCCCTAAAACACTCCAACTTTTAAAAAAATTAATTTCTGTGTAAGAAAAGACATGATCGGGGGCGGCTAGGTGGTATAGCGAATAGAGCACCAGCCCTGGAATCAGGGGGACCTGAGTTCAAATCCAGCCTCAGACACTTAACACTTATTAGCCATGTGACCTTGGGCAAGTCACTTAACTCCAATTGCCCTCCTCCCCAAAAAAAGCAAAAAAGAAAGAAAAGACACAATTTAGACAATGGCCTCCTTAGGCCTTAATAGAAGGTAAAGGACATACTCAAGCTCTCCCTCTAGGAAGAATTACCAAAGTTTGACTTAGGTTTGTTTTTTTTTTTTTATTCATAGCACAGCATATTGTCATGGTATGCTGGACTTGGAGTCAGGAAGCCCTGGGTTCAAATCCTGTCTGTGATTCTGTGTGACTCTAATCAGGGCATTTAATTCATCTCAGCCTCAGTTCCCCTGTTTGTGAATGTTGATAATCATATCTTATTATCTCCCCTGAGAGAGTTGTGATGGGGCTCTGATGAAAAATGTATGTGAAGCCCTTTGTAAACTTCATCAGGTAGAATTAAGGATGCAGTCTCTTCAAGTAATGAGGAATGGTTTATTCAAATTCAGGAAGGTAGGAGAGTTCAGAATGAAATGAAACAGAAAGTAGATGAAACAGAAAGTAATGTGGCCAATGTGGGAATTTGCTTTACTTGGATATGTATGTTTGTTACAAAGGTTTTGAGGGTTTTTTTTTAGAAGTTAGGAAAAACAGAAATAGATTTTTAATGGTAAACTTAAATTAAAAAAAGAAAAATGGAGAAATAGGATGAAATTAGAGTTCTTAATGAAAAACTGTGAAGAAATATCAGAGACTTAGAAGTTGGAGAAGTTTAGCTAAATAGCAGAAACCTTGGTGGGAGTGAAAACAAAGGAGACAAAGCTAAAAAATTCAATGATACAACAAGAAATTCTAGAGGAAGTGGCAAAATTGGAAAAACATACAAGAAAGCTACAATTAAAAAAAACACTCAATCTGGAAAACAATGCCCAAGATCTGAAGTATTTTAGAAATGATATAAGAATCACTGACCGCTCAGGAAAACATGATGAAATAAGAGGAAATCAAATTATCTTGATTTGAAGAAATCAAAAGAAAAGTACCTAGAAACACTGGAACCAACTATTGGTAAAATGAAGATTGATAGATTACACGTGGCAAAACTAAAGAGCACCCTAAGGTTTAATTTACTCAGAAACATTATTACTAAGACCAAGAACTTGCAGCTCAAAGAGATAGAACATGCTTTGATTCTGATCCCTTTACAGAGGAAATACTGAAAACTCTAGGAAGAGAGAAATTAGGCACTAAGGAATTCCAGGGAGAGGAAAGAAAAGAGGGTAAGAGAACAAATAAAAAATAAGGACAGAAAACATAAATGTAAATATACATTTAGCATATCAATCCAAATTTGAGCATCTAGCTAATAGAAAAAATTCGGACACAGCAGGGAATTTCTAGATATTTTTCAATAGATGGGAAGTTTTAACAGTCAACACATCTCAGAGTGGATCACAGACAATTAGCTTTCCTTGTGCCTGAGAAGTGAGACTAATTACTAATGCAGTTCTGCTAACAGACTCTTTGACACACACCCTCTCTTAAATATAAATTCTTAACTTTCCACCGCAACACAATCTCATTTGCTCTGTGTTTCCCTAATATTTCTAAATGAATGTTTGGCCTATGGGCTTTTATAGTCTAATAATCCAAATTAAGTCATGATGCATTGCAAAGGATGAACTTGCTTTATTTGAAAGTGTTAGAAGAAAACGTACTTTTGCATCAGCTTGGAATTGTAATCAACATATATTAAATAGAATTCCATGGGGATAGTGCTATGAAGCTGAATTTAGACATGTAAAGTAGTAGTCATAGTACATTACTTATTTACAGTACAGTAAATAAGTATAGCTGATTGGCTCCCCTGAAATTCATGTGTGATTTCTTTCTTTTTTTTTTTTTTGCAGGGGGAAGGCAGGGCAATTGGGGTTAAGTGACTTTCCCAAGGTCACACGGCTAGTGTTAAGTGTCTGAGGTCACATTTGAATTCAGGGCTTCCTGACTCCAGGGCCAGTGCTCTATTCACTGTGCCACCTAGCCACCCCTATCTGTGATTTCTAAATGAGGGCGTATTCCACAAATCACTCATTGGAAGAGACCACTAAATCCTCTATCTGAAAGTCATGCTACTTAACATGAGGAAAATGAGTTGATGGTAGAGAAGGAGGTTCAGGAGAACATTTCCTAAATGTCCTGGTGGAGGCTAAGGCAAGCTGAGAAGTTAAGTCAAAAAAGTATTTATTAAGTGTTTACTTTGTATCAGGTCCTGTGCCAAGCTGTGGAGGTACAAAGAAACCAAAAACAGTCCTTGCCCTCAAGGAACTCACAATCTAATAGGAGAGTTGATCAGTTGTCTATGACTCTCTGTGACCCCACTCATGGTTTTCTTGGCAAAGATACTGGAGTAGTTTGTCACTTCCTTCTCCACCTCATTTTATAGATGAGGAAACTGAGGCAAATAGGGTTAAGTGACTTACCATGGGTCACACAGCTAAAAAGTGTCTGAGGCCAAATTTGAACTCAGGAAGATCAGTCTTCCTGACTCCATGTGGGGAAAGAGTGCCCTGGGAGATCTGAGGAGGGATAAAAGGTTTGGAAGAGCCACTGTCAATAATAGTCAAAGCAGAAGAAAGACCAAAAAAAGGTTGTGAGCAGATAAAGGAATTTTAGAGTTCTTGAACTGTAGATGGAAATAGTTTTAAGTGGGGGAGGTTCTAATTTTTAAAAGACTGACTTATGGCAGAGAAAAGGAAAGGAGGAGAACCAATCAATGAGAGGTAGTTTTAAAGGAAGAGCCAAGCCTTAGTAAAACAAAGGGATGCACCCCTTCGCTTGGGTTCATAGAGTCAGGGGAAATAGTAACACGAGAGGGGAGAGTTATTACAAAACAATGGGAAGACCCAGAGATGCCCCCTAACAAGAGAGTATTGACATGATTCTGGATTCTACCTTTAGTGCTCATTCCTCAAGAATGGTACTTTGGAAAGTGACCTCACGGCTTTCCGTCTCATAGACCTAAACTATGATAAAGGAAATGACGGCCAAAGAAATTCCAATTCCAGAACCCTGTAAGAGAGCTGAGAAGAGGCAGCACTGCATAATGGAAAAAAGTATTGCATTTAGAGTAAGAAGACCTTAGTTTGAGTCCCAGGCCTGTCATTTATTAGCTCCATGACCTTGGGAAACTGCTTAATCTCTCTGAGCCTTATTTCCATCATATGTAAAATTGTAACTTCAAAGCATTGTTGAAAAGCTCAAATTAGATAAAACATGTGAAGTGCTTTTTAAAACTAAGTGCTATATTGTTGGGACCTGCTTAATGTCCAGCACTAAAACATGACCAGAGACATGAAAAAAGAAGTGACCAGGCCATGTGGGTAGTTCAAGAAAGAATCCTGAACTCCATTTAATGATTTTTTGAGCAAGATTTTTATACAGAAAGATGAAAGGATTCAGGTTTTACTATCATTGTCTTAAGCTTGTTAGTTCCTGGAAGTAACTTTAGATAAAGTCAGGTTTTCTGGACACCAACAGGCCAATTAGCCGTCTTAAAGGTATTAACAAAGAGGAGACAAAAGAGATAAGATTTCAAAGTAACTTAGGTTTGGTAATCATTGCCTTGAGTATATTGTACCTTGGAACCAATACAGGATGGATAATTTAATAAGGGACTTGTCTTTTTTAGATATCTGAAGTTTGGGGGCAAAAGGCCTGGTTGCAGTCAGGGTCTCAGACAAAAATCTTTTAAGTGCAACTCCAGGGGTTCTTTTTTTAAGGAGCTGGCCTTATGCAAAACTGCTGGGTGCATTACCAAAAAGCCCTCATTAGAGTACACTCTCTAAGTCCTGAATCAGGCCTAGTTGGCTCAACACAATTCCCCCTTTTTAAAGAGAAGTTTTAAGGCATTAGAAAAAAAAATCAATGCCTAAAGTTTTAATATAGCATAATTCACACAATGCAGGGTCCAAATATAAAACAGACTATTACAAAGATTAGTATGGGGAGTAGATGCGTAGTAAGGGCCGCTATATTTTAAAATGGAAAGACTTTCTCCAATGTATTAATAATTGTTCTTGTAACTCTTTCTGGGTCAATCCCAGGGATCTCACTATGTTCAATATCTTAATAATTTGATGGAACACTCTAATTTGCATGGTTACATTAGAGTCATGCCACACTCTCAGTAAGCAGGCTTTGATCCTGTCCCATGTGGTACTGGGATGAGAGGAATTACATAGGCTAGGCATAACACAAATATATGTATATCTATAATCACATCTAAGTAACAATTGGATTTTTTAATACTTTTAACTCATATCTAAGCATAATACTAATTGTTGTAATAAATTGATCTTATATATAAGATCCTTATCTATATCATGTTATGTCTTAAAGGCTTACAGAAACATTTTCTAATTCATAAACTCATTGTGCAGTTTGGATTACTAACACAGCAGTTGAAACCATTAACAATATTAGAACAGTGAATTTAGTAACAAAAAAATCTGACAAACCTTATTCTCCCTTTTTTAAGACATCAGAAATTTGATGTAATGCATATGCTTTTGATGTTTGATACCAAGCATACGTGAAATTATTTGGGAAAAAGGCAAAATAAAGATACTAGATATACATTGAGCAAAAGTAAAATCAATGCAATTAACAGTTCATACATAGACAAGTGTATCCATAAATACATCAGAAAAAGAATCTGGTCTTAAGTGTTTGTAATTGTACCAACAGATTGATTTTATGACAAATTGATAGTATGATTCTATAGAATCTTGGGTTTTCAAAGCCAAGGTAACATTCTTTGCCAGTTCATTCACAAATAAAGCAGTTTGTATCCCACTTAGCAGAGAAATAGAAGACACAGTTGCTGACCCTAAGAGGGAGGCAATTAGTCCTTTGATTTTAAAAAGTCCAAAAATCAGTTCTTATTAGAAAATCAAATATTTCTTGAACTGCAGGCTCTTCTGAAGTCTGTGATGTTCTAATAGAAGACCGCCATCTTGTGAAGAGGGGAGATGCCAAGTCATTTTCTCTTGGGTTGTTCTTGTGAGGACAATTCCCTTTTCTGCATCTGTGAGGTGATTTGTGGAACACACCAGCACAGCATCTAGAAATCAGCACAGCATCTAGAAATATAAGCAAAACCTCACCTCTACATAATTAAAGGACAGGTCTTTCCCATTACTTTATTTGGGAATATTTACTTTTTCAAATTGTTGTTCTGGTGATATATATCCATTTTTAATGATGCCTAAAAAAATTTTAGGGTGTATAGGACAATAGGTAATTGCCCTTGTGATATATAGGTCCAAATTCAAATCTTTTAATTTTTGTAAAAAGATTTCATAGAAAGATTGAAATGCTTTGCCAGTGTAGGCAGGGTCATTATCAGTCTTATTTCTTTAGGGGTACTGTACAGATGAAAAACAATTTTTCTCCTTAATGAATTATAATTATGGGTGTAATCATATAAAATCATATAAGGACAATAATTTTTCTGTCCATATAATATAGCCTTATTAAGTTAAATGAATGGGAAATTTCACAGTTACAAAGAAATAGAAAATGATTTAAATGTTTTTTAAAAAAATTTTTGAATGGAAATGACGTTGCCTTTTCATTTCTGAGGGGTGTAACAGGGAGAGGACTCTCTGTTATTTAATGACATGATTACATAGTATCTTATATCAGGAGAAAATAATCTAAAAAATGTCAAATCTTGGATAAATTGCAACAAAAAAATTAAGCTATAGGTTTCTAGTAATACATTGAGAGTTTTCTTTCCCATTTCTCAGTTACTATAAATAGGTGTGTAAGTCATTTATGATAAACTGTTAACCTTCGACTTAAAAAGAACTACTATGCTGATGTATGACTCAAAAATTACATTTTTAAATCCAAGAAAACTAAGCCTTCTTGTTCAAATTGCTTAGTTCACAAAAAAAATTTTAAACTGTGCTTGATACTACTCATCTCAAAATCTCATGATTTTGTTGCTTATGTATGCCTCAAAGGGAGTTCAAGGATTCCCCAGCACTGTGATTTCTACAAGGCTATTTACTGTCTATCCTACAGGGTTGGCATAGCTGAATACGAATAAGGGAGAGTGGGAGCTGTGTTCCACCAAGGCTTAGGGAAGTTGGGGGCCGATTTTCCCTTTATAGCAGTGATTTTTGAAAGTCATTAAGTCTCCAAGTTATCTCTTTAAATTACTATTTTCTGAGGCTCAATAATTTTATTTCTCATTTTATGTCCTAAGTAATTGTATGGAGACCACAACTAAATTTTATCAGGGATTATGACCCGTATTGAAATAAACTAAGCTGAGTGGTTTGAAGTATTTAAAAACCCCTTTTGAAGGATGTGCACACAAGGTGTCATTCATATATAATGGATAATATATGCACATAGATATTGATCTCTTATAGTTTTAATGCCTGTGTAACAAATTTCTGGCACATTGTTGGACTGTTTTTCATCCCTTTTAATGGAAGAGAGAAAGCAAAATACTGACAAATCATCTTTACGTAATGGGATATTTTTTAAAACAACATTTTAAATTGATTGTCCACAAAGGCCATTCTTTTGAAATCATAGAGGGAGCAAGGAGGCCTGTTTGAAGGACTTTCTATAGTCTATCTTTTCATCTGAAAAGGGTTTGGTTTAAAGGAGACAAATATAAAATTACAATATTTATTCATTATTCCCTTAAGGCTAGCTTTACATGGAGTATAGGACTAAAGTCCTGATTGACGGACAAAAAAAAAAAGAGCTTAAGTATGTTCTAGAACCATCTCAACACAGGGTGGCTGAGTTACACAAATTTAAGATCCTCATAATGGTTTAATCATTGTATGAGAAAGGAATTTTTCTTAATTGGATAAATGATAAGTACTATAAAACAAGAAAAATCTGACAAAGTATTGATTGAAATTATGATCCAGAATATCTGTTTTCTTTAACATTAACATTCTTTTTTATATGAATTTTTTATTTGTTTTCTTGTTTACATCATTCATTTCCATGAGATTTTTGAGTTACAAATTTTCTCCCTGTCTTTCCCCTACCCCCATCCCTAAAACTACAATGCCACTGTAAAGCCCCTCCCCCAATCTGCTCTCTTTTGTGTCCTCCTCCAACACCCCTCTAACTTCCTGGTAGGGCAGGGAGGGTCTCCCTACCCCAGTCCCTGTATATCTTAATTCCTAGTTGCATGTATTGCAGAGCTTTAAATTCTAGATTCTTTTGGTTCCTCCCTTGTCACCCACCCCCACTGGAAGGACAAGCACTTCAATACAGGCTGTGCATGCGTAATTGCACAGGACAT
>CM053596.1:177753079-177782079 GCA_028646575.1 Pseudocheirus occidentalis | reverse complement strand
AATCCACTCTCCTCTCAACTCCAGCTGTGATTACTCCTAAGGAGTTAACTGGAAGTAAGGAGCTAAGCCTTTGAGGTGCCAAGTGCCTTCAGTAGGTGCCAATAGAAAGGGGCATGGAAGATCTTCTGATTTCATTAACATTACATCGACTTCCCAAATAAGAAAAGTGGCTGAGTAGTTTTACTTAAAAGGCTCCTTTTGCTTTGGTAATGTCACTTTGTTGTTGTGCAGTCATTTTTCTGTCCTATCTGACTCTCTGTGACCCCACTTGGGATTTTCTTTGCAGAGATACTGGAGTAGTTTGCCATTTCCTTCTCCAGCTCATTTTACAGATGAGGGAACTGAGGCAAAGAGGATTAAGTGACCTACCCAGGGTCACACAGCTGTCTGTGTCTGAGGCCAGATTTGAACTCAGGAAGAGGAGTCTTATTGACTCCAGTCTTAGGACCATATTCAGTGCTTCACCTAGCTGCCCCACCAATGTCACTCTAAAGCTGTGTAAAACTCCCTATATATACATACATATGTGCATACATGCATAGATACATACATATATACACAATGTATGTGTGCATGTGTTGTGTCTCCTTTAATGTGTCTCTTATCCACTTGCTGACTGGACATCAGCTGATGTTAATTTAACTTTTTATATTCTAGCCTCGCCTCTGGATTAGACATGCAGTCAAAGGGATCAAGGTAGATGGAATTAATCTCCAGAAGATCCTAGAATTTCTAATCTGAGGAATTTCCCAGGAGCTGGCATTTATACTGAGAATTTTCTACTTATAATGAAGCCTTTGAGGCATCAGTATTGAGATGGTAGAAGTGACTCAGGACTTCAGGACAAATCACTTTCCTTCATGGGCACTGGTTCCTTTTTCAAAACAACCCAACTCTGCGCCTCTGTCCTACAGCTCTTTTATCTCAAGTCCTCATTTATTTATGTCTCTGCACCTTTCACACTTGAAAGTATAAAGGAAAGAATTTCTTCTATACTGAATAAACAACCTAGGTCTTTCAGCACTGGTCAAACAGCTAGAGAAACAGCACTTAGAGGCTCCCTCTAGCCAGGCACCATTTTTCCTAATCTCATCCTCATGTTTGGTTTAGTCCTTCTTTTAAATTGCCTGCTTCTCCTGACTTTTTTTTTCAGATTTCCCTCCTCCAGCTCCAACTATATGGGTGAGACTCAATGCCTTGTCCCCTCCAAGGCATACCTGTTATATGCATAAATAAAAATTAACTCTATACAAAGTATTTTCAGAGGAAAGAACACTTATAACTATAGCACAGAAGCAGAGAGGTGGTGAAGTGGATAGAATGATGAGCCTGGAGTCAGGAAGACCTTAGTTCACAGTTGACCTTAGACATTTCTTAGCTACATGACCCTAGGTAAGTCCTTTTGCTTCAATTTTCTTAACTATAAAATGATGATGATAATAATACCACCTACTTCCCAGAGCCGTTGTAAGGATCAAATGATAAAATATTTATAAAGTGTTTAGCACAGTGTCTGGCACAAATGCTTTTTTTCTTCTTAGAACTTTTTGAGTAGGGAAGAATAAGATTAGACACACTTAGACCTATATTTAAGGAAAATCATTTTGGCAGTTCTGGTGGCTCCCTCTTGATTCAAAGATCAAATATTATTTTATCACTATCTCATCTTTTTAAGTTTTGTTTTTTGGTGTAAGCTTTAGAATTGCTGTGATTATGACAGTAATATATGCAAATAATTATTAAAGAAGGATAAATATGAGGGGTGCTTTTGTTTTTACTAATAGGTGTGAAGAATCAAAAAAGTTCTCTCCATTCACATAGCCCCTTCTCCAGTTCAGATCTTCATTACCTCTTGCCTTGTCTATTGGAATGGGGAGAGATATAAGACAAGAGACAAATTAGAAGGTAACAATGGCCTAGAGAAGAGGCAATGAGGGCCCAGACTAGAGTGTAGCTGTGCGAATGAATAGAGGAGGGAGATTTGAGAGATACTGTGACATTTGGCAATCCATAGGATATACATTCAGTTAAAGGCTTAAGGGAAAGTGAGGTGTTGATGACATCCAGGTTCTGAACTTGGGTAACTATAAGGATGGTGGTGTTCTCAACAGTCATGAGAAAAGTAGGAAGAGGAAATGGTTTTGGAGGAAAAAAACATAATAGACAAGAGATGTAGATAGCTTCCTGCCCCCACAAATCACTCTGCCATGAAAAGAGGAAAATGGGGTAGGGGGCAGGGGGCAGGGTCCTTTCTTTTTGACCATATCCCAAGATCACAGAATTCACCTTCTGAGAGGTATCTGCTGCAGTCAGGTGGTTACCTGGGGGTTAGAGTGAGGGTATGCTTGCAGGGATAGACTGGGTATGTTGCTGTGGATACACAGGTAGCCCTATGCCTGGTTCAGAAGGGAAGAAGGTGGAAGCCGATACCATCACAGGAACAGAGCAGGATCATTGGAGTCTAAGTGTAGGTGCAGTTGAATTAGATATAAGTCCAACAATTTTCTAGAGAGGAAGATGAGATAGTATCCATTGTCTCACCCTCTGATAGCCTGATCACACATATTAGACCCAGGTCACAGTTTTCCCTATGAAGACCATTGAATAAGATAATCAGGACCAGAACCCTGAGCCCAAGAACTCCAAGAATAGAAACGCCTCCTGGACCCCAGGCCCAGCTTCCAGGACAAGCTTGAAAGGCCTGGGTCCTATCATGAACACCAGTGGTTTTGTTCAGTCATTTCAGTCATGTCTAACTTTTTGTAAGCCTATTTAGGGTTTTCTTGGCCAAGATACTGGAGTGGTTTGTCATTTCCTTCTTCAGTTTGTTTTACGGATGAGGAAACAGAGGCAAACAGGGTTAAGTGACTTGCCCAGGATCACATGGCTACTAGTCTCTGGGGTCAGGTTTGAACTCAAGAAGATGAGTCTTCCTGACTGAAGGTTTGGCACTCTTTGCACTATGGCACCACCTACCTGCCCCTACTTCAGGACTTCTTCGGCTTCAAATTCCCACTGGACCTTTTACATCATCCAATAAACATCTCTAAGTATGTAACCTTTAGTCTCTCTTGGATGGTCACTTCCAGTTCTTCACAATTTGAAGACAAATATTGCTGTGTTGGTTGGTTGGGCACCACAAATTATAGTTTCAGTCTTTATGAATAGTTCAATTCAGGGGCAGCTAGGTGGCGCAGTGAGTAGAGAACCGGCCCTGGAGTCAGGAGTACCTGAGTTCAAATGTGGCCTCAGACACTTAACCCAAAAGCTAGCCATGTGACCTTGGGCAAGTCACTTAACCCCAACTGCCCTCCAAAAAAGCAAAAAAAAAAGCAAAAAAAAAAAATAGTTCAATTCAGATAATGTCCTACTCTTCTGTGTGTGTCTACTAAGAATGAAGAACTAATTTTTTTTTCAAGTTCCAATCAAATGGACTTCCAACAACAATGTATCTCATCCTGTAGAGGCAATGTGAGCTATTGGAAAAGAGGACTGCTTCTGGGTAACCTGGTTTTTAATCACGTCTCTACAAGTTTCTACCTATGTGATCTTGGGCAGATCACTTCAACTCTCTGACTTTCAACTTCTTAATCTATAATGTGATGGCATTTGGCTAAGGTCCTGTCCAGCTTTAAATCTGTCATTTTTGACACTAGGAATCAGGAGACACAGGTTCTAGTACCTCCATAAACTTAGCTGCATGCCACTGGACATGCCACTTTCCCTTAATGAACATCAACTTCCTGTTACGTTATGGGCAGGTTGGATTAGATCAACTCTGTCGCTGAGTCTTTTTTTCAGTTGTGTCCAACTCTCCCTGATGGATGAACTCTAAAGTCCCTTAAATGTCCAACTCTGTAATTCTCTGAATTTTCCACTATTTAGTTAACAAAAAGCAATTACATTTCAATAGTGTTGCTATCTGCAACATAAATTCAAAACCAGCAGGACCTGAAAAGGAAATTCAGATTTTAGAATGTAATACATTACAAGTTAAACTGCATTGAGTTAAGGCCCAGAGTCCATAAATACATTACTTTCAATTTTGCTTTGTTGGAGGGATTGCTTTTCTCAAGAAGAATCTCTACCTTAAAAGAAAAGTCTATATATTTTTTTCCACTTCAGCTCTTAAACATGTTTCCAGGCTTGATTTTTGGCAAAGGGTTGCAACGTATGAGAATCAGGCTACAAAAAGGATAATAAGCTGTTTATTAGATAGTTAATCATTTTGTGATGGGGTTCCATGCAGTCTCGATTTCACAAACTAAAAGGACCAGCATTTATTTCACCAAGAGCTAAAATTGTAAAAATTGGATTACATGTTATCTTATATTGAACAATTTTAAGTATCTATGAAACTAACTTTTTTTTATTTTAAAAAATCCAGGTTCTATATTTCCCTATTCAAGTTAATAGAGACTTCATAAAAGTTTCTATTTTACACAGAGGAAACGTAACTTTTGTAACTATTTTCAGCCTTTTATATTTAAAAATTCTAATGTAACCTACCTAAATGTTAAATAATATACGAAAAAATTTTCTCTTGAAAATGTTTATGATGGTACAATTTGAAATCACAAAATACAATATTTATAAATATGTTAACCAATTAAGAAAAATTAGCAGTACTAAGAGGCAACATAATTTAGCTTCATCAGCAGTTTTCAAGGGCCATTAGGCCTGCATAAAATCTTATTACATTTACAAAATTTGCATTAGTTTCACCGTAGAGGCTCTTTCTACCGTACCCCCTTATCAGTAGGTTAAGTACATATGTGTTCACCTCATTTATGCCTTTCCCCACTTTTTTTTTGTGTGCCTGAATCTGATTCTTCTTTCAAGGTCTTCCTCAAGTCCTAAGTCCTCCGTGAAGGCTTCCCTGTCTGTATGTCTATATATCCATAACTGTTCTTTCCTACTCTTTTACCCTCCCTTCCTTTCTCCATACTCATATAAATACGTATGTGTGTGTGTATAATGTATATATGTGTATGTATGTACACACATATACATGTGCATATATGACGTATTTTTTTGCAATTAGGTTGAGAGTAATAGCTAACACATTAGATAGAAGAATTAGGATTCAAAAATACCTCAGTAGGCTAGAATGGTGAGACATTTTAATAAGATGAAATTTAATAGTGATGCATGTAAAGTCTTGCCCTTGGGCTAAAAAAAATAAAGTGAAAGATGAAAAAGACATAGTTAGACAGTAGTCTATCCAAAAAAAGATTTGGGTGAAGGGGTTTCTAGTGAGCTGCCACTTGAATGTGTATCCACAGTGTGACTCAGCAGTCAAAAAAAAGCTAATGCAATTTTAGGCTACTTTTAGTAAGACATAGCATCCATTTCAAGTGTGGTGATTGTCATGCTGTACTTTAACCTGATGAGACCACCTCTGGGGTGCTAAAATCCATTCTGGATACCAGATTTTTAAAAGGAAATTGGTAAGCCAGGGTATTATCTATAAAGGAGCAACCAGGATGGTGAGGAGTCTTGGAGATCACACTTATAAGGATAGAACTAAGGACATTTAACTTGAAGAAAAGAAGACTTTGCAGGCCTCAGCAGCTATCCTTAAACATTTGACTGGCTGCCATGTGGAATAGGAATTGGATTTGTTCTGCTTTGCCCCAAAGGGCAGAAATAGGAGCAGTGGAAGAAGATACAAAGAGGCTGATTTAGATTCAATGCAAGGAAAAAATTCCTAACAACTAGAGCTCTCTAGGACTGCAACTGCCTGCCTCAGGAGACAGTGGCTCTCCTTCAATAGCAGTCTTTGAAGAAAGGATAGACGATCACAAGTCAGGGATATTATCGAGGAGTTTTTGCTTAGGTACATGTTAGTCTGCATGGTCTCTTAGGTGACTTCCAATAATAAAATCCTGTAATTATAAGAGGGCAGTGATTGTGGTTTCTATTTCTTTGAACCTAGCACAGTAACATGCACATAAAGACACCTGATTAATATCTGAATAACTGATTAAATACTCTATCCATATAAACATAAATTTCCATTTAGAAGAGATAAAAAAAGAAATATAAGAAGAAGAAACTTTTGAAAATTTCTTTTGGACAGGCTGCCTGATTTTTATTAGGCCGTGGCCATGAAAACTGATAACCTTTTCTGGATAGTCTAGTAAATTAATTCTAACACATAGGTGAAAGACCTAGTTCTGCTTGGCTAAATTTATCATTCAATGACTTAATGACCTTGAGGTAAGTAATTTCATTTTAGTGGTTTTCATTTCTGTCTTAGTAAAATATGGAAGAATATTTCCTCTCAGATAGAATTTATACAAAGTCCTATGAACTCCCCATACAAATGTAATCAACAAATCTTCCAAGCCAATAAAAACAGAAACCTCTTGGCTAATTAACTCAGAAATAGAGCTGACCTCTCCTCCCCATTACACCATGATCATAATTGGAGCAAAGGGGCAGCTGAAATGTGAATACATGCTAGTCAACAGTGATGCACATATAAGTCAGAGTTTGACTCATAGAATTCTATAGATTTCAAGCTGGAAGGGGCCTTACAGGCTATCAAACCTAACCCCATCATTTTACAAACGAGGAAACTAAGGCATAGAGAGGCTTTGTGATTTATTCAGGGTTGCAGAGACAAAGTCTGAAGTGGTATTTGAACCTAGAACCAGTACTTGGCTTTAAGTCTAATGTTCTACCCACTATATTATGTTATCTTACTAGACAAACATTGGCCTCATTAGGCATCACACCTTTTTTCATTTCACCCTGGTTATTGAAAATCTTTCAAATGCATTAATACTTTGTTGAGTGTCTATAAGTATACAGTATAATTTTCTCTTTGATGGTTGACTTTTATTGATTTTCTAGATACCAGCTAAGCTCATCATTCTGCATAATGCTTCTCATTGGGTAGTACTATGGCTGGTGGAGAGTTGATATGTGCTGGTTAACATGACATTACACACAAGTTTGCTTTTTAAATTTATCATCTGCTTACTCACTTCTCTTCTGATTGGTTTCTCTCACTATGTACTCCTCCCCTGTTATTTCCTTCTCTATTATTTCAACTTTCTGCCTCTCCATTCACCTAAGATTCCTCTAGTTCAGTGGTTCTCAACCTTCCTAATGCCTCGACCCTTTAATGTATGAAGTATTTTATGCCCAGAGACAGATAGAGGAGCAGTGTCTCGGTTCCTAAGACCATTGGAAATATGTTCAAACCCCAAAGGGATCACGACCCATAGGTTGAGAACCACTTCTCTAGTTCCTGTTTTTTCAAGAATTCAACTGAAACATTTATTTGTCAATCAATTACAAAATTTCCTTGGGCATCATTTGGTTAGTTTGGGTTTGTTTGGAAGTATCAGTTGGTGTCTCTCCACTTTCCACATAATGTAAGTAAGTTTTTTCCACTTAACCAGGGTTTTAATGAATTTCTCTTATTTCTAAATTGGCTCCTCAGAAATTTAGAAATTGATTCCTATTATTAGTATTTAGTTACATGACAACTTCTAGCACAATTATTATAAACTCTATTGCTATCTCTTGCCGGAATGAAATATTGATAAGACAAGAACAAAGAGAAAGAGTGCCCAAGTGGTGCCAATGATGGCAGATCCATTTGTTGGCCACTTTGCTGCTTAGATGTGCTTCATTCACTTTTCTAAGGCCAATCTGTACCATATTTGTATTATAATAGTAACAGCTCCTTCTCAGTTTCCTTTGCTCCATCCTCATCCAGATCATATCCTTTAACCATTAGTGTCCCACAGGTCTCTGTCCTAGGTCTTCTCTTCTCCCTCTCTTTCACTCAGTAGTCTCGTCAGCTCCCATAGACTTATTACTACTTATAAGCTGATGATTCTCAAATCTACCTATCCTGCCCTAACCTCTCTGCTGACCTCCAGTCTCACGTCTCCAACTGCCTTTCAGACATCTTGAACTGAATGTCCAATAGACATATTAAACTCATTATGTCAACACCATCCTGCCAGCCCCTGAGGCTCTCAACCTAGTGTCACCCTTGACTCCTCACTAACTTTCACGCCCTCCCTACCCCATCCAAGCTGTCACCAAGGCCTGTTCATCTGACTTTTGCAACATCTCTTGAATATACCTCCTTTTCTCCTCCAGCACTCTAGTGGTCCTCATCATTTCATGCAAGAACAACTGCAGCAGCTTACTGAGGGGTCTGCCTACCTCAAGTCTCTCCCCACTCAAGACCATTCTGCATTAGGTCATTAGAGTGACCTATGTCACCTCCCTGAAGAAACTCCAGTGGCTCTCTGTCATCTCTAGGATCAAATATAAAATCATCTGTTAGGTATTCAAGGATCTTCATAAGCTAGCCCCCTCCTACCTTTCCAGTCTTCTGACACTTTATTCCCCTCTATGTAAACTTCAACCAAGTGACAATGGTCTCTTTACTGTTTCACAAATAAAACACTCCTCTTGACTCAAGGTATTTTTTCTGGCAGTCTCTCATGCCAGGAATTTTCTACCTCCTCATCTCTACCTACTGGCTTCCCTAATTTATTTAAATCTCAACTAAAATCCCACCATCTCGAATCCTCTTAATTCTAGTGCCTTTTATCTTTTAATTATTTCTTGTTTATCTGGCTTGTTTACATGTATTTGTTTACTGTTTCCTGCATTAGACTGTGATCTTGAGGGCAGGGACTATGCAGGCCCGTGATAAATGTTTATTAAGTGACTAACAGCTGAACAAAGTCAAAATGTGTAAATATCAGCTCCATCACTTTCTGATTATAATGTTTTTACATACAATAATTTTGAATTTGAAAATCCTATAACAGAAGTCCCCACACTATTATACTTTTATCTTTTATCCCTGAAATTTAAATCCTTATTTTTTAGATGTTATAACATTCAGTGCATTATTATTAAATGTTGGTTTGTCTATGGTGCCTTTCAGCATTCACTTATCTTTTCATTATGTCTATTTTTTCAGTTGTTCAGTCATTTTCCAGTTGTGTCTAACTCTTCATGACCCTATTTCGGGTTATCTTGGCAGAGATACTAAAATTGTTTGCCATTTCCTTCTCCAGATCATTTTATAGATGAGGAAACTGAGGCAAACAGGATTAAGTGACTTGCCAAGAGTCATACAGCTAGTGTCTGATGCTGGATTTGAACTCAGGAAGATGAGTCTTTCTGACTCTAGGGCTGATGTTCAACCTAACTGCCCCTATATCTATATTTGCTGTAACCTTTACTGAAATAATTGCTGCCCCTCACTTTTTTAGTTCAGCTGAAGAATAACCGTTAAATACTACTTCTAATAAAAAAACATTACAATTCTAGCTCATCATTTTTACTCTGTGAATCTTCATGTTTCAAGATTGTTTTTTGTAAAGAACATATTGCTGTATTTAACAAAAAATACATTGTTTACTCTTCTGGTTTATTGGTCAGTTCATACCATTTACCTTTAAAATTGTGATTATTTCCCTCCACCCTGGTTTTTTTTTCATATTATCCTGTCTTTATTCCCACTCCCTTTCTTGTAAAGTGTTAAAAGAGAGGAAGCTTGCCTAACACTCATTATCTATAAATGAAATGGTCAATTTTTATTCCATTGTCCCTCTTCTCTTCTGCTTATCACTTGTCTTTTGCTAGGTATTTACTTTCATCATTTCCTTTTAATGTCTCCCCCCTTTCACCTTCAATGCTGTTTGCTTTCTCTATTACCCTTCTTTTAGCTATCCTGCCCACCCTCATACCCCCAATCTTTCTCCTCTTCCCTTTCTGTCCCCTTTTATTTCCCTGTCAAGTTTAATGTGTTTCTATACTGCAGACTTTGCATGTTCAAGGGGAGAGAGGGGAGTGTATAATTGTGTTCCAATTTCCTTTCTCTTTTTCAATGTAAATTAAGAGGAATGTGAGTCTCATGGGATGTTCACTCCTCCAACTTCTCATGTTTGCATGCTCTTCATTATATGCATCCCTATATAGTAATTTTCCTCTCTTTCTTCCCCAGTATTGTCTCTTATCCCTCCCATTTCTTTCTTCTCCTCAGACTATCAAAACAGAATAAAACTTTCCCTAGGAGTGTACTTGTCATTTTTACTTTTCTTTGTGACCCTGGATGGTTCTGAGAACCATCTTATACCTAGTCATCCTCATGCACTTT
The DNA here is from genome assembly GCA_028646575.1 of Pseudocheirus occidentalis. Classification (NCBI taxonomy): domain Eukaryota; kingdom Metazoa; phylum Chordata; class Mammalia; order Diprotodontia; family Pseudocheiridae; genus Pseudocheirus; species Pseudocheirus occidentalis. The sequence goes on along the minus strand of CM053596.1, from coordinate 177,771,932 downwards.
CTTCCAATTCAATAAATGTGCATACCTTTCTGTTTCATTGCCTTCTGCATTTCCATTTTGAAGTATCTATTAGGAATACTTGGAAATCATCTATTTCTCTAATACACACATGTGTATGTACACTGGGACTTGCTATGAAGTTACTCTAGTCTTCTGGCTATGCCCCTTGAGCATCTTAGTCTGAGGTCTTTCTTCATTGTGTTCGCATTTTCTTCGATTTGCTCATATCAGGAGCCTCAATGTCTGGGCTGTGAGCTTGTGCTTGGGTCAACTTTCATTCCTGTTCTCCTAGATGGTAAAAGGCAGCCTCTGCTTGGTCCTGAATGTAGTGGCTAAGACTAGCCTGCACCTCATGCAGGAATTAGTTGGTCTTGTCACCTGATGTGGTTCAGGTACAGGATGCCTGGATACTTCTCAAGGCTTTTCTTCTGCTGCAGCAGAGACTCCAAGCTACCCTTCTGTTGGGACCATCTCTCTGCTGCTAGGAAGACAAATGAGGCAATTTCTATGACAAGTTACTGAGAAATTAAAGGTTTTTCCTGTCTGTTCCCCTGGCTCTACTGGGGTGGGACTGGAGGCATGAGGTAGCTGGTAGTTTTCAATGGCTCAATGGACGGGGGCATAGAGTACAAGATAAAAAAGGCATGTTTGAGCTGGTGAATGAACTGAGGTGGAAAGGTAGGTTGTATACTTCACAGATAATAATAAAACCTAGGTCTTCAAGGACAGTATGACTGACACAAAGGAGTATGACTATATAATTTTAACTAGTTAGGAACAATAGAATCTGGGAGCAAATGGAAAGGAAAAAACAGAACAGGGCCAAAGTGCTAGTGATTCAATTAAATTCAAGTGCATTGTAAGCACAAGCAATTACTATGGGCTAGGCACAGGGCTAGACCACTGATACTATAAAGACAATGGTGAATTATTCTGTCTTTCAAGTGGCTCACATTCTATTGAAGGATTACAACATGCACACAGATAAATAAAAATAAAGAAATTTCTGGAGGAAGAAAACACTGAAGAAGAATCAGGAAAGGTCTTGTCCAAGTTGTGGCCCTTGAGCTAAATCCTAAAGAAAACCACAAATTTAGAAAACAGAAGTTATAAGAGCATTCTGGGCATAAGACAGAAGGGGAAATGTTGTGAACAGTTAGGCTAGAACATAGTATAAATGAAGGAGGAATAATACAATAGGTTTAAAGAGCAGGTGGAATCTAGGTTAGGGAGGTTTTCAGATGCTAAAGGATTTTGTATTTTATCCTAGATAAAAAGAGCAATTGATGACTTTTTTTCAAGAGGACAGTGACACAGTCAGATATATATTTCAAGACAATCAATTTGGCAATTGTAGAGAGGATTGGAAAGAGGAGAGATGAGGAGCAGAGACCAATTAGAAGGATGATACAATAGTCTTAGTGAGAGGGGATTAGGGCATGAAGTAAGTAGGCTGTTAGTGAAGAGAGGGGAATGAGTGCAAGGGAGTTGTGTAGGTAGAATCAATAAGACTTGGCAAATTTATTGCATATAGGGAGGTAAGAGAGAGGGAAGAGTCAAGGATGTCTGAGGTTGTAACTCTGGGTGACTATAAGGATAGTAGTGTCTTCAAAAGAAATTGGGAAACAGAAAAAATAGATAATGGACGTATCACAGGGAGAGTAGAGCTTGAGCAAAGAGACCTTATAATTTGTCACACTTGGTGAATGGGGTGTATGAACATGGTGTTTTAAGCTCCTAAATACAGAGCTAGCCCTCTTCTCTCCCTTCTCTGAGACAGTCTAGATGAGGTGCAGCTGTGAATGGGTCCAACTTACCTCCACTGTCTCCTGAATCTGAGGCAACTGTACCTGCATAGTGTCTACAAACAAAAAGACAAAGCTAAATGGAATCCTGTAAAGACTTTTGATTAGAATATGTTCAGTGGTTCTCAAACCATGAATAAACTCCAATAAGATTTGGATAGGACAATTAAGGTATGTTTGTGTTGAATTAGAAAAGTATATTCTACTTTAAAAAAAATTAGGATTGATCTAATCATAGACAGGTATTTGTATCACTTTAAATTTTGCTCTATGCCTTTTTTCTTACTGTTTACATTTGTTCTGTGTCCCCTCTTTGTAGGAAAAAAGTCAATTGAATGGAAAAATGTATTAATCTTTGTTTTTGTTTTTTTCCAGTTAGTCATGTCTATGAAAACCCATTTGATTGAATCCTGAGATCAATGTCCCTACTTGATAGCTACTTTGACAAACTGGAGTCACAGTCCTCAATATAAATAGCGTCTTTTGGAGTGCTAAGTTTGTAGACTAAACCTTCAAAGTAAGCAAGAAGCACAAATATCAATGTAAATTAAGTGATATTAATGATTCAAAGGTATTTACATTAAATATGGAAAAATCTATAGTAATTTAAAACTGAATCTTGTAAGTTGTTCAAAATAATTTTTCTAAGCACTGTTCACAAGAAGCCTAACTTTTTTTTTCACATTTTACTTAATATGATTGAGACAATGCCATACTATGTAATTTTTTTTAAAGCAATTCTTCTAGGCCTTGACTACACTGTCAGTAGAATATAATACATGCATCTGATTTTAAAATTACATAAAAGTGACCAAAAGTAAGAGTCATCTTAAAAGGAACAGAAGTAATGAAAAGAAAGCTTTTTGTATATTGTTAGTGGAAGCCAATATCTGTTGTCGAATGCCCAGACTAAGTTCAACAATGTACATTACAAATGTAGTTGAGCAATGAATTTTGGGGATACCATTAGCAAGTGACTACAATCAGTATCATTAGGGACATTACAAATTCTTGAAAAACTAAAGCACAGTTTCAAAATTCTTAAAAACAAAAGCCTTCATTGGTTTTGGTCATTTGAAAATTCATTAGCAGAGACCACAGCATATCAGATCATGGAAACAATTACAGTTAAGATTAATTAGACAAAAACCTACCCTATCAGAGAACCTGAGAAATTAATTTTCCTTGGAATGTTAAGAAAATCAAACAGCATCACATAATCTCAGAGGTCTTCTCATTCAGCTTGTACATGAATAAGAATTTGCTGTACAGCATTCCTGACAAGGAGTCATCATTCAATTGTTTTTGCATGAAGATCTCTAGTAAGCAGGAATCTATGCATTACTGAGGCAGTTTGTTCCACTTAGCAATTGCATCAAATCTAAATCTGCCTCTGCAACCTCCATCCATTTCTCCTCGTTTTAACCTCCAACTAAAGTAATTATAATATCCTTTCTACCTGATATCCCTTCAAATATGTCCCTCCCTACACATATGCATACATACACCCAAAGTATTCTCTCTTCCCAAATGAACATTGCCAGTTCCTTCATCTGATTCTCATAAGTATTTTTTAGCATCCTCACTGCATTTCATTGGATGTTCTAAGACTGGTCAATTTCTTTTTGTCTTTCTGGACCTGTTATTTCCTATCTGTGGGGAACTCCCACTGTGGAAATTCTCCTTCTAATGTACATTGGAACCCTATAATCTTCAGTCTTGTTGTCTGGGAGTACTGACAAGTTAAATGATTTGTATGGGGTCACACAACTTGCACTGAAGATAGAACCTGAATCTGACTGTAAAGCCATTTCTTTGTACACTATGCCATGCTGCTAGTTTGTTGATGGTCTTCCAAAATTTGACACCAAAAATGAATATAATTTTCCAGATGTAGCTTGATTAGGGACAGAGTAGGATTGTCACTTCCCTAATCAAGGATACTGCCTTTCTTAATGCAACCCAAGATCACATTTTTTTGGCTGCTGAATCACTAGTGACTCATAAGTCATCCCATTTAAAATATATATATGCTGATCTAGCCACAGTTCCTCCACTTTATATTTGCAAAGTTAGTTTTGGACCCAAGCATAAGAGTTTATACTTAATCTCATTCAACTTCATCTTATTAGATTTGTTCCAACATTCTAGCTTGTTGATATCTTTTAAGATCCTGTCTCTATAATCAAACATGTTAGCTATCTCTCCTAGCTTTGTTTCGTCTCTAAATTTAATAGGTATATTATCTGGGCCTTTAGCCAAGTCAGTCAAAAATATGAAAAAGCAGAGCCAAATGCAGATCCCAGGGCACTCTCCCAGGGTTAACACAAAACCATTAATCTGGTCATTCTAACAATCCAAATCCTTGAAATCTATTGTTCCCATATATAATATGCATGCCGGATTGTACCGGTTTCCTCTCCTCTGTAACAAATCCTAATTGCACTATCACCCAGCCTACATCTCTGCAGATTTCCCCCAAAAATACAATGAGAAACTTTGCTAAATGTTGTGCTAAAAATTTAAATAAACTAGCAGTCACCTAATTACCCAGTTTAGTAATTATTTCTAAAAAAAGGAAATGTGGTTAGTCTGCTATAACCTGTTACTGACAAAATCATCAATGCTCCCTTTTCTAGGCATTCACTAACAATTCCTTTAACAGTATGTTTTGGAATTTTGCCAGAGATTAAAGTCACTATGCTATAGTTTGCAGTCTCCATCTTCCCTTTTTTGAAAAACAGGACATTTGTCCTTCAATTCTGTGGTACCTCTTCCAAGTTCCACAACCTTTCAAAGGTCCAAGATGGCTTCAGGAATGACATTAATTAATTCATCCAAGGCTAGTGACTTGAAATCATTAAGGAAAGCTAGGTGCTCTCTTACCATGTTCACAATTCTGTCTTGGGTTTCAATTTCTTGATTTTTGCACTATCCTTTTCCAGTCTAAATATAATTTTGCTTAGCAGAGAAAGTATATGCAAAGTAGCTCCACTCTGTCAACCCTTACTGTAACATCCACTGTGATCCTTTTTTGATGTTTCCCCATAGCTTAAAAAAAAATCTACCTTTTGTTGTCCTTAGCTTTACTTTTTAGCTTTATTCTGATGCTCATCCTGAAGCTATTCTTACAAGACCATGACACATTTTCTTCTTTATCCTATTACTTGCTTGTTTCCATCTTATATATACTTTTTTTTAAATAAATGTTCAATGCAGCCCTGTGCATTTGTTCCATCTATTTAAATCATCCTTACTTCTTTCCTTATGCCACAGAATTCCTGTCTTCAGAATTGCACTCTTGAGTCTTCTTCATGCCTTCTGGGATGACATCCCCTGTAGAATTGTATCTCATGAATCTTAGCTATTCTTTCTTTGAACCCCTTGAAATCTATTGTTTCCAAACATAACATACAGGTTAGATTATATTCAGGTTTCCTCTCCTGTATAACAAATTCATAAACAGAATGGTTGCTCCCATTCTTCTCTAGTTACTCCAACTAGGGTTCCCATCATTTTGACAAATACCTCACTGTTGGTAAGAATTAGGGTCAGGATGGTAGGAAATTATTAGCTGCTCTGTTTTTAACAGAGAAAGAACTCCAGCAAACATATGGATAATTAAAGTTCCTTATTACTGCTTCTGTGCTGGCTTATGATTTGTCTCCCAAAATCATCTATTCCTTCCTTCTAAGTAGTGTCTGGCATATCTGTCTCCCAAAATCATCGATTCCTTCCTTCTAAGTAGTCTCTGGCATACTCCAATTATATTACTGCTTCTGTTCATCTTTACCTAAACATCCTCCACCATGTTTCCCCCTCTGGTTCCTGGACTTAATCATGTGAATAACGATGGAGGGGAAAAGTTATCAGTTCCTTATCCTTTCTATTATTATGTCTGTACTGAAGGCTTACTGAAGACTAAGGGTAATGTGCAAAGCCCTCCTGCTAGTTGCCACAGGTGTGTTAAAAGAATTCATTCATTTTAATCTATCAAGGGTGTCTGGGAGAAATGTCACTGAGCAGCAAGTAAGAATGAAAAAAAGGACCCTACCTGAGGAACTCTTTCGTATGCCAATATATCTAATAAATAAAGCTGACAGTAAGTCAAATAATCCTATGCTGGATCAAATAATTATAAATATGTTGAGAGCTAACACACACACACACACACACACACACACACACACACACACCTTTTGTGAAAGGAGGAAAAATGCCAAAGACAGCTCTGGAAGATGGTTACTGCTGCTCAAGATGACAGTGACAATAACAGAAATAGGGACTGTGGAAGAAGGGCATGTTTAGGGCAAAGAAAAAAAAATGAGGCTCATTTTAGCCATACTGAATTTGAAAAATGAATATGGGATATCCAGGAGATACTTCTTGATGTGGGATGTGTTCAAGAGAAAGACTCTGACAAGATATATGGATTTTGGAATCATTTGTGTAGAAGTGATGACTGAGCCCAAAAGAGAACCCAAATGGAGAGTGTAGAGAGTGTGGCCACGACCCAGAATATGGCCCTCGGGGACACATACGCAAAGGGGCTGGGAAATGGATGGTCATCCAACAAAGAAGACAGAGTTTAAAAAGTAGTAAGAGAAAGAGAAACAAGTGTCACAGGAGCCAAACATTAAATGATTTTCTAAGAGGAGGTATAGGCAGTGTCAGGCTTCAGAAGAATCAAATAAAGATAAGAAATAACAAAAAAGGTCATTAAGTTTAATGGGCATGAGACCATTTGTAACTTTGCAGTGATTAGTTTCAGTAAAGTGGTGAGGTCAGAAGTCAGCTAGCAATGGGGTGAATAGTGAAGAAGAAATATATATGAATTTAATTTCTTGCAGGAGTTTGGTAATAAAAGGAAGGAGAAACATAGTAACCTGAGGGGTTGACATAGTCAAGTAAGTCATAGTTTTTAAAGGATATGGTTGACAAGAAGAAATTTGTAGGCAATGGGAAAGAGATAATAAATGGGAAGTAGATAATGAATAAAAGACAGGAGAGCAAAAACTGAAGAAGACAGGCTCAAAGCACAGGTGGAAGGGCTAACCTTGGCAAGGAGGAGGGTCATTTGTTTCTCAACAAACTACAGAAAAATAGTATAGATGAAAGTTTGAGTTTTGAGCTGTCATGCTGGGGAGTTAAGCCCATTATATTGGATGGGCTTGACTTCTTTGGTAAGTAGTATGGTTTCTCTTGAGAAAAAGTTTGAAACAGCTATAGAAGGGAGTGGGATAGAATCAATCAACGGATTGCATAACATAGGAAGAAAAAAGAGGTGGAAGTGGTGATGCAGGGCTCAGGATAGGCTGAACTTAAATATCCGGAATAACAAGAAGTCAACCAGTGTCAAGGGTGAATTTGTTAAATACAGGGTCATGGTAATGAAAGAAAATTCAGAACAGAGCAAGGGTGAAGAAGGACTAAGAAATAAGGAAAGAGGTACAGAAAAACTAGAACTTTTGGTGAGAGCAAGTAGGTTTAGGAATGAGAAGTAGAAATCAAAGGACAGGAATTTATGATTAAAGAAGAGAAGTTTCAAAGTTAAAAATAAGGGCTGTGGCAGAGTTATGAAGAGATGGTGAGTTCTAAGATATGACCATCCTTGATAGATGGAGTAAAGTAGATTATGGAGTGGAAGTTAAGGAACTGAAAAGCTGGGGTGTTAAACAGACATCAAAACAGAATTTTAAGTTGAACAAAGAGAAAGTTAAGGAAAGTTAAGGAAGTTAAGGAAGAAAATGAAATGGACTCATAAAACACTCACTACTATTAAAAACAGTAGAGAGCCCAGGAATAAATGGAGTCTTAAAATTATATCTAAACCCAAGGATAAACAGTATCTATAATGGGGAGAAATCAGGAACCTTCCCAATAAGATGAGGGGTGAATTAAGGATGTCCATCATTGTTATTCAATATTGTATTAAAAATGCTAGCTATACTCTTAAGATCAAAAAACCAAAAAAAATGGAAGAATAAAAATAGGAAATGAGGAAATAAAGACTATCATTCTCTGCAGACAGTATGATAGTATACTTAAAGAACTCTAGAGAATCAACTGAAAAACTAGCTGAAACAATAGTTTCAGCAGAGTTGCAGGATCTAAAATAAACCTACATAGGGATTTCTATATACTAGCAACAAAAACTACCAAGAAGAGACAGAAAGAGAAATTCCATTTAAAATAAGTGCAGATAATACAAAATACTTGGTAGTCTACCCGACAAGACAAACCCAGGGAGTATACAAACACAATTACAAAACACTTTTCACACAAATAAAACAGGTCTAAACAACTGGAGAAATATTAATTGCTCATAAGTAGGCTGAGCCAGTAAAATAAAAATGATGTTTCTTTTAATTAACTTCTTCAGTGTCATACCAATCAAACTACCACAGAATTATTTTATAGAGCTAGAAAAAAAATAACAAAATTCATCCTGAAGAATAAAAGATCAAGAATATAAAATAATGGGGAAAAAAAAGTGAAGGCAGCTTAGCAGTACCAAATTTCAAACTGCATTACAAAGCAGTCATCATCAAAACAATACAGTGGTGGTTCAGTAGAACAGATTAGGTATACTATACACAATAGTAAATTAACATAATAATTTAGAAGCCTTTCTAATAAGAGCAGGAGTGAAACAAGGATGTCCATTATCAGCACTATTATTCAATATTGTAACATAAATACTAGCTATAGCCTTGTGAAAAGAAAGACATTGAAAAAAATATGCAATAAGGAAATAAAACTATCACTCTTTGCAGATGGCATACTAAGTAAAATCTTAAGAATCAACTAAAAAACTGTAAAAGCTTTAGTAAAGTTGTAAGATAGTGTTCGACAAACTCAAAAGATTCAAGTTTGGGGGGCAAGAATTTACTGTTTAGCAAAACTTTCTGGGGAAACTGGGAAGCAATTTTGGCAGAAAATGGCATAAACCACCATCTCATACCATATACCAAAATGAGGTAAAAATGGGTAAATGATCCATCTAGACATGAAGGATGGTATCATAAGCAAATGAGGGGAGCGTGGAAAAATTTATAGAGAAAGAAAGAGTTTATGACCAAACAAAAAATACAGAGGATCACAGGAAGTAAAATGGATGATTTTGATTGCATGAAATTAAAAAAGTTTTTCCCAAACAAAACCAATGCAGCCAAAATTAGAAGGTAAGTAGGAAACTGGGGGAATATTTTTATAGCAAGTTTTTCTGCTAAAGGCCTCATTTCTTAAATATATAGAGAACTGAGTCAAATTTATAAAAATAAGAGTCATTCCCCAATTAATAAATGGCCAAAGGATATGAAGAAGTTTTAAGAAGAAATCAAAGCTATCAACAGTCACATGAAAAAAATTATCTAAATCACTACTGAAGAAAGAAATGCAAATTAAAGCAACTCTGGGGTACTCCCTCACACCTATCAGATTGGCTAACATGACTGAAACAGAAAGTGATAAATGCTTGAGAGGATGTGGAAAAATAGGGACATTAATGAATTTTTTGATGAAGTTGTGAACTAGTCCAACCATTCTGAAGAACAATTTGGGCTATAAAACTGGGCATAACCTTTGATCCAGCAAAACCACAACTAGGTCTATATCCCAATAAGATCAAAGAAAAGGTAAAGGGACCCACATGTTCAAAATACCTATTTTGTATTTTATATATTTCACATATTTTTTGTGATGGCAAAGAATTGGAGATTGACGGGATATACAACAACTGGGGAATGGCTGAACAAGCTGTGGTACATGATTATGATGTTATACAATTGTGCTATAAGAAATGATGATGGTGGTAGTTTCAAAAAAGCCTAGTAAGTTATATGAACTAATACAAAGTGAAGTGAATAGAACCTGATGAACACTGTACACAGTAATGGCAATATTGTGAAAATTGTGAAAGACAGCGAAGACAGTGATCTAAGATAATTCCAAAGGACACATCATGAAAAATGCTATCTACCTCTAGGGAGAAAACAAATAAAAGTTTCAGTGCAGATTGAAAGATACTAGTTTTCACTTTGTTTTGTTTTTGCAATACAGTTAACATAGAAATGTTTTGCATGACTTCACATGTATAACTGATATCATATTACTTGCCTTCTCAATGGGTGGGAGAAGAGATGGGAAGCAGGGATTTTGGAACTTAAAATTTTAAAAAATGAATATTAAAAATAAATTAGTTAATTAAAAGAAAAAGGGGAATGGACTCCTTAAGAAAGATGGGAGGGCAATTTAGGAACTGGTAGATTTTAGTCATAAGGACCTGAACTGTGTAGGAGACAAGTGGAGTGAGGTTCAAAGAAGGAAAGGTTGCTAAGTAATGGTGGCAGAAGGGAGAAGAGAAAGTAGCAGCAGAAAACAAGGAGTATGGAACAGAAACCTCTTTATGGATCAATATATTTGGAGGCATGAGATAATGAGCAATCAGAACTAGAGCAACTTATTAGAGATATAGTGTCTTCCATACCAGAGAAAACCAAATTTCCACAAGTCCAAGATATAAAGTATAAAATTTAAAAAGGATTTGGGATAAAGGGAAATTTTACATTGAGCAATGATTCCAGAATACAAAATGGAAAAGGAAGCAGAGGATGAAAGAGAATGGGGTGTATGGAGAGATACACCAGGAGAAGGGTTTGGAATTGTTTTGTTTTGTTTTTGTTTTGCCTTGGGATACAGTAACTCTCACTCCATAGAATTGGGAAACAAGGAAGTGGAAATTTGTTAACTGTAGCACTAAGGGCTAATTAGTTGACTAGAATCCCAACCTCCAGGCTTGGATGCAGTTGAAGAGCTTCACTTGTGCCAGTTTTAAGCATCCTGGATCTTCGTGGTGGAGATGGGGATGGCAAAGAGATAATGTCTGAGGTCTGGGCCAGTAAATACCAGAATCTGGTCCCCAGAGACATGACTGGATTCATACATAAAGTCACTTCTGTGAGCGATCAAGAACACCTAGAAAAATCTCACACGCAGTCAGCTCTTTGTCAAGTTAAGAGCCTGAAACCTTAGTCCTAGTAGCATTTGGTTTAGTAGCCTCCTCAGGCTTTGCCTGAGGTCCTGTAGAGCAGCTTTAGGCCTTGGTGCAATGAGGCACAGAACATCCAGCCTAGTATCTGGCTACTGCCTCCAAGTTTCCCAAGTATTTTATCAGTATTCTTCCCATAAGTGATACACATCAATAAACTCCAATACAGCCCTTTGTGCTGTTAAAGCAGCACAGGATCACCCCAAAATTCTCAATACTGAGTCAATCTATAATGACGCAAGCAGCACTGAAGCAGAACTTGCCATAACAATTTTACTGATCCAGACCAACTGGATGATAGTAGAAAACTCAAAGAACAACTTGTTAGAGTGTTGTAGGGTGACCATAAGCAGGGCAGTTGGAAGAAATAGTTTTAGGACAAAACAAAGCACAATTTCAGATGACATTCATTTGAGTACTAATTTGGGTACAGAACATACTGGTAGAGAATTATCAGGGTAGTTTTTCTGAGCAAAAGAGACATGGAAAACAGTAACAAAGCCTGCAAATGATAACTACAATGAAACACAATGATATATACACATGGTTAAGTTTAAAAAAATTCTCACACAGAATGACAGTAGGTTTTTATTAACATATTTTACAATGTTGATTATTCCTAGTTCTGTATTTTCTTATTAATTATAAAGATTGATTTAGCATCTACAGTAATGTACTGTACTTAAATGATCATTCATACAAGATACCACACCAGTACATTTTTTTAATAATAATATACACACACATCACTCTAACTTGGACCTGTTATTTTTCAAAGTGGGCTTATAAACTGAGCTTATAAAAGTTATGGGGAAAATCAAAGTTATAGTTTAGCAGCATGCATGTATGGATTCAAGTACAATTTTCAACCAAGTGCTTTTTTCAAAATTTACTGGTGACTAATTCACCAGTATCAAAATAAACACTATCAAATACCCAGATTTTTAAAGTTAAGGCTAATATTTTCACTTCACGTCCATATGCACAACCATAAAACATTCCATTTTAAATATGTAATAATCAAATTCTGGATACATTATACCTTGTAAATAGAGCATCAGAGTTTCAAACTACAGAATTATTCAAGTTCATGAGTCCTGTAATGGTATCATACTGGAGATGTAAATTAACATTTTGCTCATCAATCACACTTACAAAATGGCCTGGTATTCATAACAACCAATGGAAAAAAATATTACAGGCTGAACTTATGGTACAGTATTAAAAAAAAGTAGCAACATGTTGGAAAACACATAGCTATTCAGTTAATGAAATAGAATCATTCTAGTCTTACAGAAAGTTATGCTAATATTTTGGAAATTTATATAAAAATAGCAAGCCATTACCATGTACTCTATTGCAGATCTAATAGTCAAATCCCAACTACTTTGGACCTGTCTGGAAAATGCAGTGTTCAATTTTCTTTATTTGGATGCTAGACTGTCATTTCTATCTATCATTCTAACATGACATCATTCAATTAGATCTTAGAACATGGATCTGCTTTTATTTTTATATGTTTTATCAATAGATGTTTTTGTCTTTTATTTTACATGTAAAAATTTTACTTTACAGAACAAGCTATGAAAGTCAAAAGTACCAGGAACTGTTTTGACAGTATTTTATATGAAATAATCAACCAATGTCTGGATTATTTGAAAAATTGTTTGGTAGTATTTTTTTGTCCATGCTCTCCCCCTCTTACATAGACAGCAGATTTAAGCTCAATCCTTTTTATTCTTGCTGCGTTATAAACACTATAAACATAAGTTGTTTCTCCAACATTCTTCCAAGAAGAATATAGATGCAGTCATTCAAACCAGGGCCACTTCTGTTGAGCTTTTTTTTTTCTTTTTAAAGGAAATTAAGCATAAAAATCAATGATTACTCTGCACAAATACAATACAGATGAATCTCTTGAGTTGACAGGAAAGATCCAAAATAATGTTTCATTTTTAGGGTAGTCTGCATATTTCCAATTCAATCACTCAAACAACATATCTGGGCTGATAATGAAAGGCAGGCAAGCATGGTTGTAATTAGAATCTGTCGTGTTGTACAGTCTTAGAAAATTTGTATATATAGTAAAATCTATATATTACTACCACTGATAATTCACCCAATTGTAATGGTAAATTTTGGTTTTTTTGAAGGAGAAAAAAAAAGTATACTGTATTACATTAACAGTAGCAATCTAATTATTTTACAGCTATTTTATTTATTTACCTGGGGATAATATTTATGAAATTCCTGAGAATGAGTTAGGTTTTCAGCAAAGTCTGAAAGGTTTTAACAGACCTCTCACAATAAGTGAATTTTTTTTAAGTTCTACTGTTAGACCAACTTTTACTATACAATATCTCACATAAATCATGTTTTACAATTGTTGTCTAATTACATATGTAGCAAGCAAAAATCTCAAATCAACACGAGAAATGGAAAGAAAAAATGATGCAATATGTTTAGTAGATGCAAATTAAACACAAAGGATATGGAAGCAGTAAACCTGCAATAACTCAAATCCACTCAAAATATCAAAGAAATATTTCATTGCATTGTTGGGAGATCTCACTTTTAAATAATTCTAAGAACAACTTGTGCTTCTTATTAACTGTGGAATAAACAAAAAGCATGAGTACCAAGGAAATTAAACTTTTCATGCCCTCCTAAAGATTTTTTTTTTTACGTTATAGTACCATTAATGTAGTATCAACAGCACCTAATTATTGAAAGGCTTAAAAAATGGCATGGTTTCAATTTTTCCAGTGAGTTAATCCCCCAAATTAAGTTAAAGCTTATCTTTGTAAAGCTGGATTCTTAGTAAAGGTGATGGATGATATGGTGTGAAGCTGCAGGTAATAGATGATTTATAGCCCATTATAATGTGGACCCCATCTTTTATTGATGTGATCAAAAGTATGAGAAACCCACTGCTGTTCAAGTACTTTGTATCTTTCCTTGCAAATGTAGAGAGGCTTGCCACGTCTAGAAAGAAAAGTGAACATTAATACAATTAATGCAGGGAAATTTAGTTTGTCATTTCTGTTTGAGCTAATTCCTTGAGACAATCAAGTTATGTAGTTTTGGTTTTTTTGTTTGCGTTATGTTTTCTGGTACTTGGGGAGTACATGCTTATGGGGGGGGGGGGACTCACAAAACTCAAGTTAAAAACAAATCAGTATCTTAAGAAATCCCATATTATGAAATGGGATAAAGTTAGAACTAATAGAGTGACACTTATTTAACATAATTTTCCCATATCAACAATTTCACCTCAAATTCTGACACCTGGCCTAATGCTACTTCAGAATGATCTTTGTATAGTCCTGACCGCCTTAGCATCTTACCTAAGATCCCTGTCTTCTTCACCATGTGCATCCAGATAGACAGAACCCCAGAGGCAAAAACGATGGCCTCGAATAATGATGATTACTGATGCATTGATCAAAAGGAATATACCTGTTCCAGCACCACAGTTCTGAGAATGCTAAAAAAAAAAATTTTTTTAAATATAGAGAGATATATAAAATCCCATTAATGTACTAACAATTTCATAATAAAGTCAAGAGTGAACTACTGAAATGTTTTCCAAATATAGGAGTCCAATCATTAAGGAACATTTTTTAAAAGAAAGGTTTAATAGTATCAATTGAATACACAATCCTCATGGTAAGATTTTATTACATTATATGGCATTTTTATCAAAGCATATTTGGGATATAAGAAGTAAAAAACTATATTAGAATACTGCATGATTCAGTACCATGTAAATGCATGATCAACATAACTCATAATTAAATGTTGTGAAATATGAAAGGGGAAATGTAAAAATAAACTAACATAATCTTAAGGATATTCTACTCAGCGTTATCCTCAAGTACTATTTTTTGGTCCTCCCTCTAGATGAAGAAAGAAAACTATATCCTTCCTCTCTAAGTCAGGGATTCTTAACCTAGGGTCTGTGAACTTTAAAAAAAATTCTGATAAATGTAGTTCAACATAACTGGTTTCATTGTAATCCTATGCATTTTGTTTTATGCATTTAAAAATATTATCACGAGAAAATGGCCACAGATCTCACCAAATTGCCAAAGGAGTCCATGACATAGAAAAGATTAAGAATCCTTGCTCTAAGAAAGGTTCTCTGGGTAACTGAGCTTAAGTCACTCACTTGGAAATGGATAATTAAAAACTTTCTTTAAAAAATGTTAGGTCTTTGGTTGTTTCTTACCAGCACACATTCGCAGTAACTTTGTTGTTTGCAGCAAAGTCCCTTCAGGCAGACAAAAGTACCACAAACAAGGCAAACAGCAGGATCTTTAGGAACTTTAGTGCAGACACTGCAGGTTTTTCTGTGGTAGTACTGAAAGATGGTATTATAGTTCTCAGGCAACTGTAATAAATGTGGTAAATCCCATTTTGACTCTTGAATAAGCAAAACCTAAAACATTAGCAAAAATAATCATTAAGATGATGTGATTCTCTTACTGAAACCAAAGCCTAAATATTTTTCCCATACTTTTTTTATCCCAAGAAAGGAAGACTTCCACATAAACATATAACAATAATATAACATGGTGTAACATGTTTGGTTGATTTATTTTAAAGAAAAAATCAATACCCTTTAACAGTATTTTAAGCATGAAAAACATACTTAAATAAATTTAGTTTCTTAATATATAGCATTTTAACATAAAAATATGGGTTAATGTGAAATTTTAAAGTGCTGGAGGATTATAAAACCAACTTCTATACTCTGTAACAAGTAATTAAAGAGCATATTTACTTTTTAAGAGTTCGTGTTTTAATTAAATTTACAAAAAGATGCTTTAAATTTGGCTTTTCTGTTTTAAAAAAAAATACACTATACCATATATTATGGCTAAATCTATTATTCTAACTTGTTAGACCAGGTCCCTTATTCTAAAAGGGAATTATGCAGCTAGAAGAATGATTTCAGAACATGAATACAATTTTTGACACTAAAGGAATTCTATTGTTTTCATTGTACTCATCATTTGTTTATTCAAAAGTACTTGAAGTATTCTTGCTCTGGATCACTACAAAATATGGTTAAATCTGATTGCCTGGATTGCAGTATTCAGATATGTTTCTCACCACCAGACTATATCTTAGGCAGAAGCATGTATCCATTCTCTGGAAGTACTCCTTCAATTATTTGTAAACCCTGTAGTTAGAGCTGGGTGCCACAATAAATATATTTCTTGAGATCCAGACCCAGGTCAATTTAATCTGTTAAGACTATTAAATGAAGCCTTTTTCTTGCCTAGGGCATATACATTCACCATAAAGAACTCAAGAATTAGTCAAATGGATAACTATTATTCACTTCTGGTAGTTCATCCAAACATAAACTATATGACAGAAGAAAATTAGTAAGCATGGACAAAGATTACAGTCTTGGAAAAGAATCCGAAGACTATAGAGGCAAATGTAGTCTTTTCATCTTTGCTATCCATTGAAGGCAGAGATACAGAGGATAAAAGTAGTTTTGGGAAGTGAAAAACTAGCCAAGAAGATGGTATCTGGGAATGGCATGTATGTTTCTGTTCTAGCGGCAGCATGCCAGAATCCCAGTGGAGTACACTTACCAAAAAAGGCTAATAAGAATGCATTTGCCAAGTGTCTTGCAAAACTAATCAAAAGGGATTTTTAAAAGTAAAGAATGAAGGGGGGAGAAAAATTGCCTACACTTATCAACCTACACACACACACACACACACACACACACACACACACACACACACACACGGAAACTACAATGAATTTAAAACAAAGAAAACAGTAGTTGAGACTCCCAGAATTCACTTAAGACAAAATCCAAGAAAGGAGCAAACAGTAAAAACCATAGACTCCAATGCACAAGTTTAGGCAACAAGCAAGGTGAATCAGAAGACCTAATGTAAGAAGGTCAATATGATCTCAGGTAAATGGGGAAAGTGAAGTAGAATTGCTTATTTAAAAGGTATGTTCATATGTAGAAACCCAGAAACAAAAGTAGGAAAGTATGAAGGAAAGCATTAGGGTGAAGACAAATAGAGGAAGATATAGAAGTCATTTTGCTATCAGACCACACAGACATAAAAAGGAAACAGACATAAAGGAAACAGAAGAGAGGTTGAAGAAACAAGCCTGACATGGCAACAAAAACATAGTACTGATGGAGGACTTGGGTTATCCATCTTTCTCTTGGAGTTTTCTGCCAAAAGAGGGCAATCAAACAATCAATAAACAAGATAATTCCTGAGGAAAAACACTAGTGGGGATGATAGGGGGAGAGTAAGCTATAATTCTAAAATGTAGAGATGAAGGCAAGTGCATTCCAGGCATGAGGGACTCAAGGGATGCGTGTGAAGAACAATAAAGGCTTCTATCATAGTGCTCATGAGGGGACTGATACACAGTAAGTCTAGCATGGTAGGATGAGTCCATAAAGTCCAGTGACTTTAAACATCAGAAAAATGAGTTTATATTTAAACCTACATGTAATAAATAGGGAGTCATGGGAATGACATGACCAGACCAGTGTTTTTAGGAAAACAGAGATACTAGAAGCAGAGAGATCAATTCAGAAGTGATTGCCATAGTCCAGCCTGAAGAAAATTGATAAGGACCTGAGCTATTCATGTGAGTGGAGAGAGGGAAACCCATGGAGGGCTGTTGTAGAAGTAGAATTGATAACACCAGCAACTGACTGAAAATATGGGGTAAGTGAGAATGAGGAGTCCAGAGTAACTCTGACCAAGAGACTGGAAGCACAGCTGGCATCTTTGACAGAAAAAGAAGTTTGTAAGAGAGATGGTTTGGGGGGGTACAAGTGTGTGTATGTGTGGGGGAAATAATGTGTCTGCTTTGACATACTGGATTTGAGAACTACATGAGACATTCTGTTTGAAATGTCCAAATTTAAGTTTGTGGTATAGGAATGGAGAAAATTACCAGCACAGAAATGATGACTGAATCCAAAGGACATGATGAGGTCCTTAAGTAAAAGCATACAGAGCTATGAGTTAAGAGTTGGGATATTAGTGATGATCTAGCAAAAGGGGCTGAGAAGGAACAAGCAGACAAGAGAATCAGGAGAAAATATGAAAACTCAAGGAAGAGATTATCTAGGAGAGGAAAGTGGTCATTTGAAATTGCTCTCTCCAAAGTTACCAATAATCTCTTAATTGTCAAATCTAATTGCTTTTCCTCTACCTTCTTTCACCTTTCTATAGCGTTTAACACTGTTGACCATCTCCTCATGCATGTTCTCTCCTCTTTGGCTTCTGCAGCATTGTTATCTTCTGATTCTTCTCCTACCTGCCTGACTTCTCCTTCTCAGTCTCTTTTACTGAACGGTTTATCTCACTGTCCTCCCAAACTGTGGGTATCACTCTATACGGATGATTCACTGATCTTACATCCAGCCTGAACGCCTTTCCTGAGTACCAAGCTCTCATCACAAATAGCTTTTTATAACTAGATGTCTTGTAAGCATGTCAAATTCAATGTAACTGAGACAGAACTCATTAAATTTTCCCCTATATCCACCTCTCTTCCAAACTATCTTTAAAAAAAGATATTGAGAACATCGCCATCCTTCCAGTCCCCTGGGTTTGTAATTTTAGCACCCTCCTCAACAACTTTCCACCACTCACATCCATCCAGTTGTCAAATCTTGAGGTTTTAGGCTCTGCCTCTCTTATATACCTCTCTCCACTCACACAGCCAACACACCAAACTCAGATTCGTGCCATGTTTTGCCTCAACTATTACAACAGCCTTCTACTGATCTCCGAGCTCTGAATCTCTCCTCATCTCCATCCATCTTCTACACAGCTGTGAGGGTATAATGGTAATCAATTTGTTTGATCAGATACTTAGGGCTAAGTAGATCCTAGTAACTTAGGGTTAAGTATAGAACTCTGTCCATTGGTGAAAAGGTGTGAATTCCCCTGTTGATGTGGAAGAATGCTATTGGCTGAGACACTCC
>CM053596.1:177736818-177752579 GCA_028646575.1 Pseudocheirus occidentalis | reverse complement strand
TTGGAAGCTTTTGGTGTGGGAGTTCTGATTGTGTTGTCTTCCTCCCATTCCATGCTTTGATCCTTTTTGTCCCCAGAGAAGGAATCTAAAGTTTGGTTGCTGTTCTTACTTTGCTTCCTTTGCCTGCTCATGTTGCCAGGGAAGTACCTGATTTTTTAGCTCTGTGGCACTCTGCTTCCAGAGGGGAAAGCTCTGCCCCAAATCTCTGAGGTTTTTGCAGCTGCCAGAGCTATTGGGAGGGGCACTGTTTGTTTTTTTTTTTGCTGCCCCCACCAGCTTTGGCTTACTGAAAACGCTCCCCAGGGCCTTCACCCAAGACCATGATCTGGGTCCAGGCCGCTCAAGGCAAGAGCACTTAGACTCTGAATAATTACTTGGCCTCCCTGTAGTCTGCAGGCTGGGAGCCCTGAAGCAGCCATGTGGAGGTGGCTGCAGGGCCGCCACTTCTGCTGCTTCCTTGCCCTGCAGGCAGTTTGGCCAGACTGCTTTTCTCTCCCAGATTTAGCTGAGTTCCATTGACCTTTCACTCGGTCCTTGTTTCTTATGGCTTGATAATTATGGAAACTGCCACAGCTGCTGCTGATCCACTCTCCACCCTGGGGCCAAGCCACGGTTTTAGGCTGGGCTGGTTGTGGCTCCCAGCACACTGTGATGAGCCCTTCCTGCTGAGCTGCCTTCAGTGGGAGATGTGTTTTTCTGTATTTTTATGAGTTTTGGAGCCCTAAAATTTGTTTAGAGCCATATTTTATGGGTAGTTGAGGTGGCTATGTGGGAGCTGTGGAACCTTGCTGCATCTATGCCGCCATCTTGGCTCCTTCCCCTCCCCCCATAATGTCTTAATAAAGGCTCTTCCCTCCCTCCTTCCTTCCTTCTGGGAAGAAGGATGAGATGATAGTTATTTAGAACCTTATCAAAAACTAAAGGAAACTCAAAGGATTGAATGGACATCTAATAAAGACCAGTGCAAACCTAATGGCTTAAATTCCATATGAGAGAAGTAGACCGAGGGCCAAGCTAAGATAAAAGACTAAAGAGCAAGAAAACTTAGACAAGGATGTAGCAAAAGGGTTGAACCAGCTTTGTCCTGGGGAGTCAGTCCCTGCTCTCAAGGAAAACATATTCTGTGGGGGTTGGGGAAACGACATGCATAAATAAATATAGACTATTTACATTATAAGGAGACACAAAGAAAGGGCAGTAAAAAGAGGAAGGCAATAAAATTAACTCTGCTTTTGAAATTTCTTCCCTTTTCCTGTCTCTTCTTTCTCCCTCCAGTACCCTTACTCCCCAGGGAAATTTCATTTCCTCCACAAAGTCTTCCTGGACTCTTTAGGCAAGATGTGATGATCTTACCTTCCTGCCTCATGCCTTTCTCATATTCTTTTCACATTCTTCTTCTCCTGCTTACTCAGACTACCACCACCCTAATTCAAGCCTTTATCATCTCTGCTCTGGATTGTTGTGATAATCTCTTAAATGGTTTCTCTTTCTCCTGTCTCTGCTCTCCAATTCACCCTCCAGGCAGTTGCCAAATTGATATTCCTAAAGCCCATTTGTGATCCCTCTGTACCTCTAAAATAAAATAAAACTCCTGTGTTTGACATTTTAAGGCACTTCACAGTTAGACCAAGCTTTCCCCTCACATACTCTACATTCCATCCAACCTAGATGACTTTCCTTTGTCTTTCTGTAACATTCTATATCCTTTGTGTATTCCCTTGCATAGGCTGTCTCCCATGTCAATAATACTCTTACCTTTCCTCTGCCTTTGGAAGTTCTAGCTTTTTTAAGGACTCAGATCAAGTTCCACCTCCTTTAGGAGGCCTTTCTGATTCTTCTGCTTCACTCCCACCAAATAACTTCATATATATTTTATATTTACTTATTTGTATGCATATATTTGTTTTCATATACTAGAAGGTATGCTTTTGGATGACAGTGATAGATTTTTTTTCATCAGTTCTGTCCATATATCCCAGTGCCTGGCACATAGGTGCCTCATAAAAGTTTGTTAAATTGAATTAAAGAGCAGTAACTCTAGAGTTAGAAGGGTTAAGTTCAAATTCTCCCTTAGATACTTGCTACCTATTTGAAGGTTGTTTAGTTTTCTAGGTCCTAGTTTCCTTATCTAGAAAATAAAGGAAAATAAAACTGGTCTTTGGTACTGTAATCCAGAATCCTATGAATGGGTGTTCATAGAGGAATTCTGAACCTTTTTTTATGTCAACAAGTTTTTTTTGCTCTGGCAATATTTAATTATTAAATTATTAATTAAAACAGTCAAATAATTAAATAATTATTGTATTACATTGTTAGTATTTGCTGATAACAAAAAACTATGAGAAATTCAGGAAAACTTTTCAGTGAATTTGTGCTTTAATAATAAATTAACATTTGTGTACATTTAAAGTAGTAATATGTATATGTCCAAGATATGTGTTCAGTTTAGGTGGTATATTAGCATATTATTGGGAGTCAAAACATTTTATTAGCACTAAATCAAGATCAGAATGACAGTGGTTGGTATGCATGTGAATTTTCAGATACCATCTCTCTCTTCTTGTCCTGTCCCCTCTCCCCTTCACTCTCATCTTTTATATTCATGGCCCACAGGTTGGGAATTACAGGCTTAGTGGAAAGAGCATTGTTTTTGAAGTGAGAAGATATATGTTCAAGTCCTAGTTTTATGTTTCTCTTAATTAAATTCAATTCAGTCCATTTAGCATTTATTGAATATCTGTTATGTGCCAGGCATCAGTGATACAAAGATAAAAATGAAACAGACCCTGCCCTCAGGGAACTTATATTCCACTGGGGTTGGAGTCAAGGAAACAACATGAATAAATAAGTATATATTACTTATATACATATATAAAAGCATATACACACAGGACAGAGTAATTTCAAAGTAATTTTGGAGGGAAGAACACCTAAAAACAGGGAGTATCAGACAATATTTTCTAATTTAAAAATTAGTCCAGTTTGATTAGAAGGTAAGCTGTGTGAGGGACAGTAATATATAATGAGCTTGAAAAGATAGATGGAAGTGAAATTGTGATATGTCTGAAGTCAAATCTTATTCAGAAGACTTTTTATTTTATTCTAAAAAAGAGTCACAGAAGCTTCTTGAGCAAGGGAGTGACATAGGCAGACTTGAACCATAGGACTATCACTTTGGCCTGTGTTTAGCAGATGATGGATGGAAGAAGGGAAAGATTGTCATCAAGGACACCAATTAGCCTGCCACCACAATTATCCAGGTGAAAAGTTAAAGAAGTTGTGAACTAGAGTGAAGGCTGTGTTAGTGAAGAGAGGGTGAAATTGAGAGTTGTGGAGGTAAAATTGAGAAGCCTTGGCTCTTGATTGCATATGGTAGTGAGGAAGAATGAAACCTGGAGGATGCCTCTGAGTTTGCACAGCCAGGTAACAAGAAGGATGGGGATATCCTTAGCTGTAATAGGAAAGTCAGGAAAACATGGATTTGGGTGGAAAGATAAGTCCTGCTTTTGGCATATACTTATGATGTTTTATTTGATGGTAGTTGGGAGAGTCTGTTTGGTATAGTAGAAAAGAACAATGTTCTTCAAGTCATAATTCTTCAAATTCTAACTCTGACATCAGTTATGACAAATAACATGATGTTTCAGAACCACAATTTTTCCATTTGCAAAATGAAAGTGATGAGGTACTATGTACCTCACATGATTTTTGTGAGGAAAGCAATTTGAAACCTATAAACATTAAATTCAAATGTTGAGCTTTTATAGTCATTTGTGAGCATTTTCTATTTCCCCTACAGTGTGAGTGGTGTGAGAGCTAGGACCATGTGTTACTTATTTGTGTGTTTTTCTCAGTGCTCAGCCCAATGCAGGCACTTAATAAATGTTATTAATTTAGTGGAGAGAAGGGAAGTACTGAAGTGAATTATCAGGGCAAGAGACCTACTTCTATCAATAGTTGTAAACATTTCTTGGATATTTATTTAAATAACATTTTAGATTTTTTTTACCTAGATTTAATTTTTAAAGATAAGATTCATAATTTATGTGGTATTTTGAAATCATTTCTAAAACTCTTTATAATCTGTTTTCAATTTTGATTTAAGTAAATCAGGTTTGAGAAAATAAAATTTTATTAAAAATTAAGATTTATGATAGCATCAATTAAAACTATATTATATATTCATTTTTACAGGCTCTGCAATGAGGAGCAACCAGAGGTTCCTGTGCTTTACAGAGATGTTTCATCACTTTTACTTATCCAGATTTTAACCATGCCACAGCCTTTACACAAAGGTATTGCTTTGAAATAATAGATACATAGATTCATAGAAAGAGTAGATTTAAATGCGATGTTCTTGGGGAAAAATATAGTAAATATGTCAGTCAACAAGCAATTGTTAAGTGCTTACTAATTGCCAGTCAGTAAATTAATAGACATTTGTAAATACCTGCAATGTGCCAAGCACCGTACTAACCATTGAGGGTACGAAAAGAGACAAAAGCCACTCCTTCCACTCAAGAAGCCCACAATCTAATGGAGAAGATAATGTGCAAACAAATATATACAAAGTAAGCTATATATGGAATAACTAGGAGTAATGAACAGAAGGAAAGCTCTGGAATGAAGAGGGACTGGAAAGACTTCCTGTAGTAGGTGGGATTTAATTGGGACTTCAAGGAAGCCAGGGAGGTCAGTATGTCAGAATGGAGGAGGCAGTACCTGCCCTCAGGTAACTTATGTCCTACTGGGGTTTGGAAAACAATATGAATAAATGATTATATACTACTGCATACACACACACACGCACGCACACACACACACAGAGTAATTATAAAATAATTTTTGAAGGAAGGGCACCTAACACTGGGAGTATCAGAAAATGTTTCCTGGATGCCTTGCTTTCTAGGCATCAGGGATAACGAGAGAAACTACCCAGACCTGAGACATGGCAGTGTTTTGTCGGTAGTCAGGAGGCCACCGTCAGTGGATCAAAAAGATTGAAGTGATGGGAGAGGGGAGAAATGGGGCAGTACGGGAACTAGATTATGAAGGGCTTTAAACGCTGGACAGAACGTTTTGTATTTACTTGTAGAGTTAATAGGCCACTGGAATTTATTGTGGGGAAGAGGGGGACCAAGGCAGTGACATGATTGGACTTGTTTTAGGAAAATCAGTCTAGTGGTTGAATGGAGGATGATTTGGAGTGAGGAGAGAGACTTGAGGCAGACAGACCCTGCCTTGGAAATCCAGGTGGGAGGTAATGAGGGCTTGAGGTAGAGTAGTAGCAATTTTGGAGGACAGAAGGGGGGCATATTCGGAAGATGTTGCAAAGGTGAAATTGATAGGCCTTGAGGATAGATAGATTTCAGAATCCTCAGCATAGAGATGATAATTAAAAATGTGGGACCTCATGAGATCACCAAGTGAAGTAATACAGAGGGAGAGGAGAAGAGGGCCTAGGACAGAACCCTAATGATCATCAGCTATTAGAAGGAGTTATCTGGAACAGGGATTCTTAAACTTTTCCCACTCATGACCCCTGTTCACCTGAGAAATTTTTATGTGACCTCAGGTATATAGGTGTATAAAACAGGTATACAGATCAAACATTTACTCGCAATAAATCATAAAGAAATTTATTTTAAAACAGTTCTTTGGTATACATATAATTTACCATTTATGAAAGATGAAAGCAAATTTGTATAATAATGAGATAGATGTGCTTGTTGATTTTTACATGAAGAATTAAATCTTGGCAGAGTATTTGATACTGCAGGACATAGAACATCTTCAACGTATTTCAGAATTTATCAGCATTTTGATTTTATAATTCTCAATGGTGAGAACCTCACTTCATATAAATACAAAATGACAGACGTAGGTTTAGGGCCATTTCAGAAAATTTTGGAAATTCTGTCCTAATCCCAAGTTAAAATTCATTTAACCATTTTTTGTGTACATTAGAAACACTGCAACTCATAACATACAGTAGTCTTGAATCTTCGCTGAAGTGTTTCTGGCAGTGTTTGTTGGTGTTGTGTGGCATGATAACATATGCAGTACAAAGTATGCATGTTACGTGTTAGAATCAAGGCTACAGTTAGAACCAAACTACAGTATAGGCAAGCACTGCTAGAAATACCTCGGATTCAGAATGCATTTGATTTTGAATTAATTTTTGGTTGTTGCACATTTAGAAACCTTTCAGCCAAAATTTTTGCCACCCCTACATTCAGTTATGAAACTCCATATGATCTTCTATTGTAGATGGCCTTTTTAAGAGCTTTAGCTACAAAATGTGGAACAGAATGATAATAAACAGAAATGGAAGGAATAAGTGAGGATTATTTCAAGAGAAGGGAGATATGAGTATGTTTGTCCACAGTAGGAAACGAGTCAGCAGACAGGGAAAGGTTGAAAATAAGTGAAAGTGGGGATGGCAGAGGGACCAATCTGTGAGAGGAGATATGATGGAATGAGATCATTTGAACAAGTAGAGGGGTTAGCCTTGGTCAGGTGTAAGACCAGTTCATCATGTGAACAGGTGAAGGAGGAGAAAGTGGCAAAAGGTATCTGAATAATAGGAGATGAAGAAGAGGGAAGAAGGGGAAGTTCATGGTGAATGGTCTCAATTTTTTTTGTAAAATATGAGGCAAGGTTCTCAGCTGAGAGTGTAGAGGAAGGGGATACATGGGAATCTTGCAGAGGGGTGAAAAGTTTTGGAAGAGTTGCCATAGAAAGTGGGTAAGTTAGTTTATAAGAGAGGTATAGTAGGATTGCCTAGCAGTAGGGAGGGACCAGTTGAAATTATGGAGCATAAATTTGTAGTGGATTCAGTCAAAATCATTGGGCAACTTTCTATACCTTCATTTGTACATAAACATGTATAGGAACATAATCAGCAAATGGTGGGAGTGATCCAAGGCTAAGGCTTGTATGGGCATAGTTGGTGATTGATATAAGGGCTAGGGATTTAACAGAGGAGGGCAGTGTAGAGCTGAATTGGTTCACCGGGAGTCAAAATAGAGAGAAGAGGAGAGTTCAGGGAGGATGGGCTATGAGAGAACTGAGGGTTTAAGGGATTGGAGATCACAGTGTGGGTGAAGAGGAGGGTATACAAGGTATGATTAGATAAAGAAATTTCAGAATTCAGTATGAAGGTGGCACAGTTGTGGGTGATGGCAAGATAAAGGGTATGACCATATTTGTGTGTAGCTGAGGTAGGGTGGAGAAGTAGCTTATGAGAGGTAAGTAGGTTGAGGAACTGAGTAGGGTATTTAAGGAAGAATCAATATGTATGTTGAAGCCCCCTGGTATAAGGGCAGAAGTTGAAGAGGAGAGAAACATTGTCAGCTGGATATCAAACTCTTTGAGGAAAGAAAGGAAGTGACCTGGGAGCCTATAATCAACAGCCACCAGGATTTTGATTGAGTGGTAGATATAAATAGCATGAACCTCAGAGGAATAGAGGTACCAGGCAGTCTGCTAAGTGCTGGAGAACAAAGACAGGCCTGCCCTTAATGAGCTTCCTTCCTAATGGGGAATCAATATGCAAATAACCAAGTACATATAAGATACAGTGTAATCTCGAAGGGAAGGCAGTAGCAGTGTGTGGAGGGGTATGGGAAGGACTAGTAAAAGGTTTCCTGCTGTAAGACAGATAACACACAGGAGGGCTGTTGGCACAAGTTTACTTTTGATCTGGTCAGACAGGAAAGACACTAAGATAGCTTTGGAGGGGTTAATAAGCTTACTTTATTCTAGTCTAGTCTTCTCAATGGTGTTACTGATAATGGGAGCACAATTCCTACAACATTCCCTAATCACCCTTCTCGCAGGGACTGATGAGAAGGGGGAACTTCTACTGCTATGTCTTGATGGGATCATTTGAGACAGGTACAGCTTGTACACTCCCTTAAATCCCCTCAAGCCTCAGTAGGGGCCAGTTGAGGCAAACACATATTCCCGCCAAGACTCGATTGGGGCTGATCAAGACACACACAGTATTCCAGCTTGTTCATTCCATTCTAAGGATTCCTCACTCCTTGACCATGCCCACTTACTTTATAGGGGAACAGATAAAGAAGGCATATTGCCAGCAATAGCCTCCAATTATATGTTACCTCACCCCTGTATCTCACTGTGTAGTCTCGGCGGATGTTTATGATTTAAGCACAGACATTTATATTATTTATCATTATGTAATGTGCAAGTGTTGGAAATGTTTTGAACTGTAATCATGAGAATTCATATTTAATGCCTAGAAACAAGGGATTGTTACGGCTATGGATCCTAGAAAACTAAAGTCTAAGAAATAATAACAAAAATCCATTTCACACACACTAAAATCCACCTTACTTATACCTGTAAAAGGTGGGATTTGATCTAAACCTTGAAGGAAGCAAGTATGGACATAAGTAAGGAAGGAGAATATTCCAAGCATTCAGGACAATTAAGACAAAGTCAGGTGAGTTTTACATGTGAGGAGCAATTGCAAATAAGTCAGTATTGTTGGTTACATGGATTGTAAGGTATAAGAAAACTAGAAAAGTAGAAGGAGGCCAGGTTGTGAAGGACTTTACATGCCAGCCAAACAAAGGATTTTATATTTCATTCTGGAGTTAATAAGGAGAGATCAGAATTTATTGAGTAAGGGGAGAAGGGTTGCATGGTCACACATGACCTCCTCTTTAGGAGAATGATTTTAGCAGCTGAATGTAGTTTGAAATGGATTGGGGAAAGACTTGAAGGCAGGGAGACCAATCAGAAGGCTATTGCAATAGTCCAGGTGAAAAGTGATGAGGGCTTGTACCAGAGTGGAAGTGTGTGAATGGCGAGAAGGGGAGATATATATACAGGAGTTGTTGTGAAGGTAGATATGATAAGGTTTTACAACAAATTGGTCCTGTGGGATCCTCTAGAAGGACTAGAATTAAGGATGACATTGAAATTTGTGAGCATGAGTAATTTGGAGCATCATGGATACTTCAAAAGTAATAGGGAAGTTGAAAGAAGGGATAAGTTTGCATAGAAAGATGATAAATTCTCTTTCAGATATGTTGAATTTGAGATATATATATAATCCAGTTCATGATGTTCAGAAAATGGTTAGTGATGCAGGACTGGAGAGAGGATAGAACTAGATATATAATGTATTGATATAGAGATGAAATAGAGGTAAAAGAGAAAAGAATCCAGGCTAGAGGCTGGAGGTATACCACTATGGATTGACCTGGAGGAAGATCCAGCAAAGGAAACTGAAAATAAGTAATCAGACAGTAAAAAGAGAACCAGCAGAAAGAAGTATCACAAAAACCTGGAGAGGAATATTTGGGAAGAGAGGAGAGAGGGTAATTAACAGTGTTAAATGCTATAGAGAGGTCAAGAAAGTTGAGGATGGAGAAAAGGCCATTTAATTTGGTAGTTAACAAATCACTGATGATTTTGGAGAGGGATATTTTAGTTGAATAATGAGATTAGAAGCCAGACTAAAGAGAATTTAGATACATGTGAAGAGAAGAAGTAGAAACATCTAGTGTAGGTGGGTTTCTCAAGGAGTTTAGTTGATAAAAAGAAGAGAACTATAGGATAATAGCTAGCAGATGTGGATAGATCAACTGAGGTTTTTGGATTTTTTTTTTTAACGGTAGGCATTTTAGAAGGAGCCAGTACACAGGAACAGATTAAATTTAGAGAGGGAGAGTGAGTTGGCTAGAGGGGACAATCTGCTGAGGAAGAAAGGATGGAATAGGATGAAGGGTGAGCATAGAGGGGTTTGCCTTGGCAAGGAGAAGTGGTAAAATGAAGGAAGGGTGTAACAGCAGGCACCTTAGCATACCTAGATAGCTGCTAGCACAGGTTCTTTGATCTGCTTCTCTAAAGGAAAGTAACTCAAATCTCTCTCTCTCTCTCTCTCTCTCTCTCTCTCTCTCTCTTTCTCCACACACACACACACACACACACACACACACACACACACACACACACAGAGAAAATACAAACAGAAATTACAAGCAGACAAAAAATATAGACAGAGAAAATAATGCAGTTCAACAAACCAATAGACAGGGCTTCTAGCTGTCTGACAATTACATACATACATAGTTAGCCAGTTACAAGAGACAGAAGCACCAACATCTGGGTTTTCAAAGCTGGGGAAGCTCAATGGCTACCCAGAGTCTCATCTGGCCAAATCGTTCAACTCTTCCCATAAGTGAGCCCCAAGGCAAAACCTCACCTTCTCCAGGGTCAGAGACTGTCACAACCTTCATGATCCACTGCCTAATTATAAAGTGACAAAAGGAGTGGGTCTTCCTGAACAACAAGCCTCCCCTAAGCAAGCTTCTCTTGTTGGGCTCCAAGTGAGGCCCATTAAGGGGCAGGGAAGATCTTCAAATTCCCCTGCCATTACAAAGAGATAGTAGGAGATGATGTCAGAGCAATGTGAGGTTAATGTGTATTTTGAAATAATGATGACCTATAATTGTGATTGAAAGAACATTTTTATTCTGAATCTATAATAAAACATTTCCTAGGGGCGGCTAGGTGGCGCAGTGAATAGAGCACCAGCCCTGGAGTCAGGAGTACCTGAGTTCAAATCCGGCCTCAGACATTTAACACAAAAAACTAGCCGTGTGACCTTGGGCAAGTCACTTAATCCCAACTGCCCTCCAAAAAAAAAAAAAAAGCAAAAAAAAAAAATAAAACATTTCCTTCTCATCTTTTAAGTTAGTTCTTATTACAAACACAGGGAAAATAATATACCAAGAATTCCCTTTTTAATAAAGAGTCACAGAATCATGTCCTTTGTATAACTCTTTTTAAAAAATATTTTTAAAAATGTATTTATTTATTTTATTTTTCACATTCACTTCTATAAGATTTTGAGTTCTAACTTTTCTTCCCCTCCTCAAAATGGCAGGAAATCTGATAGAGGCTATACATGTATAATCATATTAAACAGATTTGCACATTAGTAATTTTGTAAAGAATAATTAGAACCAAAGGGAAAAACCACAAGAAAGAACAAACAAAAAAAGAGAAAATAGCATGCTTGGTTCTGCATTCAGACTCCATACTCCTTTCTCTGGATGTGGATTTTCCATTAGAAGTCTTTTGGAATTGTCTTAGATCCTTGCATTTCTGAGAAAAGTTAAATCTACCAAAGTGAATCATTATGAAATGTTGTTGTTACTATGTACAGCATTCTCCTGGTTCCATTCCCTTCACTCAGTATCAGTTCATGTAAGTCTTTCCAGATTTTTCTGAAGTCTACCTGCTCATCTTTTCTTATGGAACAGTAGTATGCCATTACATTCATATACCACAACTTATTTAGCCATTCCCCGACTGATGGTCATCCACTCAGTTTCCAATTCTTGGCCACCACAAAAGGAGCTACCATAAATATTTTTGTACATGTGAATCCTTTTCCCATTTTTATGATCTCTTTGGGATATAGACCTAGAAGTGATACTGTTGGGTCAAAGGTTTTATAACTCTTTGGGCATAGTTCCAAGTTGCTTTCCAGAATGGTTGGATCAGTTCACAACTCTGCCAGCAATGCGTTAGTGTTCCAATTTTCCCACATCTTCTCCAAAATTTATCATTTTTCTGTTTTGTTATATTAGCCAATCTGATAGGTGGGAGGTGGTACCTCAGGTGGTGCTGTAGAGCATTTTTTCATAAGACTATAGCTTTAAGTTCTTACTCTGAAAACTGCCTGTTCATATCCTTTGACAAAATGTCAATTAGAGAATGAGTTATATTCTTATAAATTTGATAGTTCTTTATATATTTTTGAAACAAGACCTTTGTCAAAGACACTGGCTGCAAAAATTGTTTCCTAGCTTTCTGCTTCCCTTCCAGTCTTGGTTACATTGGCTTTGTTTGTCTTTGCATAACTTTCATCTTAATGAAAGTTTAATGAAGTGATCTTTTCTTTAAGGATGAAGCAGGATGTTTTAAATTTAGGAATATTTTTGCAGTTTCATAGTAGGAAGATAGCTTATGGAATATAAAACCCTTAATAAACTAGAATAATATTTTACCTAGGATTTCACTTGATTTCACTAGGTTGTAGAGGATAGACAGCCACTACAGAGTAAGGAAGACCTTGGTTGAAGGCCCGTTATAGACATCCATGGTTGCATGACAACCAGGGCCATGTTATATTACTGCTTACTGCTCCACCTTTATGATTATGAAGTGGTAGGATGATTTCTTATATGCATTGGAAGAGGGCTCTCTTTGTCATGCAAAAAGTTGATTCATATTTAGTATTTAAGTTGTTACTTATTTAATTTCTCAAAATATATTATGCACATCTGAAAGTTTCAGGAGAAGGGCCTTCCCCTCCTTTAGATGTATCTTAGTTGTGGTCATTTTTACTTCATGAATGGCTTAATCTTGGTCAACAGGAAAATTCCTTAATTGTAGCATTCTCTTCCCTCCCCTGCTAGATAGTAGCTAAGGTGATTGTGTACCTCATACAAAAAATTTTTCTTTAAATACTACATCATTTGAACTGACATCTTAAACTCATCTAAAATTAAACTCGTCTTTCATTCCACACTGTCTTCCAAACTTCTCTATTAGTCACCCAGCCTCACAACCTTGGTGTCATCTTCTCTTTCACCCCTCATATTCAATCTGTTGCAAAGGCCTTTTGATTTTATTTTTGTAACATCTCATATATTCCCTCTTCTGACTTACACTCCCATCACTATTGTGTAGGCTCTTGTCATCTCACACCTGGGCTATTGCAGTAGCCTGCTGGTTGGTCTCCCTGACACTATCCCAGACCATCCTCAGCTGCCAAAGCATGGGTCTCATCCTATTACCTTTCAGGATCAAATTTTAAGTCATTTCATTAGGATTCAAAACCTTAACTTGCCCCTCTCCTATCTTTCCAGCATTCTTACATCCTGACTGGACCCTTCGTCCCCTGTACCTTCCTCTTCTCCCCCGACCTTCCTCTGTAATGTAGTGACATTGGCTTCCTTGAACAAGATTCTTCATCTCCGGGTTCCAGGCATTTTCACTGCCTCTTTCCCATGCTTGGAATGTTCTCCTTCTAGTCTAATACCTTTCCTCTGTTGAGTATTTGTAGTTTATCTTGTATATAGATTGTACATAGGTTTTGCATGTTGTAAACTACCTCCCACCTTCCCCCCATTAAGCTGGGAGTTCATTAAGAACAGATACTGTTTTCATTTTTCTTTATATCTTCTATGTCTTAGTACACAGTGCTAAGTGCATGCCAAAGGTACTTTAATAAATGTTTGTTGAATGACTGACTTATATTTTCCATATGTTCTGAAGAAGGATATTTCTTTTTATACAAAATAATTCAGTACACTTAATACGTTTTGGTGAACTTTAGAAAATGTTTAGTAGAAATCTAGGAGAATGCAATTTTTTTTCCTTCTCAGATTGAATCTTGACTGAAAATAGAATCTGATTCTTTGTCAAAATATGATTCTTTGAGAAACCAAAATATTGCATGTGTTTACAATAGTTGTTGTCTCTTTTCATCTATCATTGTAGCTCTTGATTACATCATCCTTTTTGTTAAACAAGCTGTTAAGTTTCACAGTAATTTACATATTAGGCATATTTCTAGGTCATATAGGATACCCTCCTAGCTAAGACCCTTCTAGCTACAATCTTTTCATTTATGATTAATAGGTAGATTCTTTCATTGCAGTTATTTCCTCTCAGCTTACAATATTTGATATTGAATGGTTTAACAAAGTAAAAAGTATTGTGAATTTGTATTAAATTGTATTAAATTCCAGCAAAAATAGAGGCATACCATTGTACTCCTATAGCAAAAAATAGTTTTTAAATTATCCATGTTCCTGTGAAATTTAGGGCTTTGTTCCATTTAGGTTGGAAAGAATTCTATGGGCAGTTATAGGACAAAAAATAGGATATAGGTATGACCAATTCAGGCATCCCTAAAAGTAAGGCATTTGGCAATATAATCTGGCCTTCTTTATATAGTCTTGCTAGTGCCTTGGTAGTTGTGAAAGGATGTAGGTGGACCCTGAACAGAGTCACTTGATATTGACAAAATGAGTATGAATAGTAGTAGCTTTGCAAGTCATGCATGCCATGTTTTTTCCATAGAGGTGGGTAGAGATGATAGGATTGTAGAGTGCATCTAGTCCAACTGTCTTATTTTTACAGATGAAGGAACTGAGTCCAAGAAAGATAAGGCATTTGCTCAAGGTCATACAGGTAGTAGGTGACAGAGCTGGAATTCCTGACTCTGTACCCAGTACTCTCTTCATTCTCTGCACCATAGCTCTTGACTGTCAGCTGGAACTATATAAATCCACATCAAGGAAGATGCCTTATGCAGTTTTGGTTCCAGGTACCTAATTAGTATTTTTTGATGCTGAAAATTGTGAATCAAGTAAAATTCTTTTTAGAACTCTACCCTCACAACATTATTTTTAAGAATAATTTTATCATTTAAAAAACATGACCAAATTTTTCTTAGTTTTTGTATTGTACTTTAAATATTTTTGTGAGAGAATAAATATATTTTAATTAATTCTCATCTTGTTATTGAGGGAACTTAAGTAGAAAAATATAGTTAAGAGGATTAGGAGTCACTGTTCAGCAAATTAAAATTTTTGTGTCTGGTTTATGTAATATTTGTGAAATGGAGATAATGAACGAACACTAATCCTTCATAAGACTATTATGAGAATTTTAGTGTTTTATAGAATGCATTGAATTAATTGTACCTGGAGAAAAGTCTAGAAATACTTTGGACATTAATTTTATATTACTTGCACCACTGATATTTCTGTAGTTCGGGCAGTAGAGCAACTAGGTAGCTCAGTGGATAGAGTACTGGGCCTGGAGTCAGGAAGACCTGTGTTCAAATGTGACCTCAGATACTTAGTAGCTGTGTGACCCTGGACAAGTCATTTAACCCTGTTTGTCTCAGTTTCCTTATTTGTAAAATAAGCTGGAGGAGGAAATGGAAAACATTCCAGTATCTTTGTCAAGAAAACCCCAAATGGGGTCATGATGAATCAGAAACAACTGAAATGATTGAACAACAAAAGTAGCATTGAATAAAAGTTCAGCTTTGGAAGTTAAAAAGACCTGAGTGCAAGTTCTATGTCTCACGCATAATAACATAGACAAGTCACTTAAGTACTCTAGTCAATTCTCTAAGATTTTAAGTTATGGAAAATGATTCTATCTATGTGGGAAAGGAAAGGAAAGAAAGAACAAAGGAAGTGATGTGAGATAAGGAGGAGTGGAGCAAGGGGGAGCTATTGGTGAATGGCCTCAGTTTTTTTAGTGGAATATGAGGCATGGTTCTCAGCTGAGAGTGTAGGGAAAGAGGGGAGCCATAGAAGGTTTTAAGAGAGATAAAAAGGTTTTGGAAAGCTGCTGTGGTGAGTGGAATAGTGAGTTAATTAGGGAGGTATAAAAGTATTGCCATGCTGTAGTGAGGCTCCAATTGAGATTATGTAACATGTACTTGTAGTGGCTCCATTTAATACGGGTTTCATGATTTAGTCCAGTTTTATTCAGCAGCAAGTATGTAATAACAACAGAAAAGTGTAAGTGGTTCAAGTTTTTTTTTTGACTTGTTTGTTTACTTTTAGTTTATAAGATTCAGTTCCAGAGTCACTTGAGTTTCAGAATTTTTTCCCCTTCCTCCCCACCCCCCACCCCTGCCATGGTGGCATACAGTCGTGTATAGGATCTGCAAACTCTTTCACGTT
>CM053596.1:177724525-177736318 GCA_028646575.1 Pseudocheirus occidentalis | reverse complement strand
GAGGGTTGCTCATATCACACACTTCTGTAAAGGGACAGGGTAGAGAATAGAATGGGGGTGGGGGGCAGGATAGGAAGGAGAGACATATAATCAGTCTCTCACAATATGACCACTGTGGAGATGTTCTGCATAACTACACATGTACAGCCTGTATTTAATTGCCTGTCCTTCCAGTGGGGGTGGGTGATGAAAGAGGAAGGGAAAGAATCTAGAATTTAAAGTTCTATAATCAAATGTTAAAAATACTATGTGTGTGTGAATACATTATACACACACACACACACACACGTTTGTTTGTTTATTATTAACTACATCTAATTGGGAATTAAGATATATACAGGCACTGTGGTAGGGAAATCCATCCTGCCCTACTGGAAAGTCAGAGAGATGAGGGGAAAGACATAGGAGAGAGCAGATTAGAGGAGGGGTTATACAGTGGAATAGGTGTTTTGAGGTGTTGGGTAGGGGAAATATGGGGAGAAAATTTGCAACTCACAATCTCATGGAAATGAATGATGTAAACAAGAAAATCAATAAATTTATCTTTTTAAAAAAGACTTTACTATGTGTGATAAGCACTTTAAATACAAACAGAAAAAATCTTTGCCCTTCACAAGTTCGTACTCTATTGGGTTTTTTTTTAAAAAGACAGAAAAGGATTTAGCTGCAAGTTAAATGGAAAGGTCTCATAGTCTTTAAGGTACAGTAGCAAAGCAAGTCATAATGCCTCTTTAATGTCATTTCTACTGAAAAAATCCTATCACTTTCTGCTGGCAAGTCATTTAACAATACTAAAGATTGCGGACTGAGAATTTTCTTTTCTGGATCTTCAGTAGCTGTGGCTACAACACTCATGGAAGTTGCGTGTTCACAGAGTTTGATTCCAAGACGTAAAAGTACTGATGGGTTAAATAATCTAATTCCTAAAACTTGCCTATTCCAGTCCTTAAGCATCCTCTTCAGAGGTCGCCTCTACAATATGGTCATCACAGTTGCTCCTGTGCTTGACCTTGACCATGCAGAATACCTCAACAGTCATAGATTACTTAATCTGCCGTAAATACATAATTTCTATAAAAGGACAAATGTTCTGATAAAAACTGCTTCACTCTTCAAATCCTAAAGTTCTCAGTTCTATTGGCCTATAAGGATAAAGCCCCAGTATTGAATCAAAAAGAACACTGATCCTGGGAAGGGTGGACCAACTCAATCCCTATTTATTTCCACGTTAGATTAGTACTTGACTACCAAATTTAATCCCAAATTGATATTTCTAACCTCATCTGGGTTTAAAGCAAAGCTTTATCCATTAAGTTTGTCTGCAACATGAAGTTTGCTTTCAGATTTTGAGCTTTCCTCCTAGCTTCCTGGGGTAAAAATTAACTCAATTGCTTACTAGCTAGAAAAGTAGCATTATTTTTGCTCCTAGAAAATGTGGAAAGGGAATAGAACTCTTTCAGAACTGCAAATTATAGCAAATACAATACTCTGAGTAAGGCTCCTATTGCAGATAAAATGATAACTTGAGACTTAATGAGAATGTTTCAGTCACTTCCCAAGTATCCTGGAGATATGAAAACAGATTTTTACTTAAATGTCAAATTGTGGGAAAAAGGAGTTTGAGATCTGAATATAGATACAAGTACTAAAACTGTAAATTTTTTATGTTGAAAAAAGTTTTTTAATAATTTTTAAAAAGTCTTAAAATAGTTATTAAATACATAGAATTAATATTAAATATTACAAACTATTTGGAAATATGTAATATAACCATATAATAGAACCTAATATAATACAACGTAACATAACATGATACAACAATGTAACACAATATGACATTATGATGTAATATGTAATGTGAGATAGATAGATAGATAGATAGATAGATAGATAGATAGATAGATAGACAGACAGATAGACAGATAGATAGACAGACAGATATGATATGATATGATACCTGCCTGTTTTCCCTATTTGGAACTATATCTCTCTTCATCCCTACCTCCTAGTTTCTCCAACTTTCTTCACGTCCAAACTTAAATCTCATCTTCTAAAGAAACCTTTCCCAATCCCTCTTCTAGTTTCTTCCGTCTTTTAATTACTTCCTGTTTATCCTATATATGGCTTGTTTATAAATATTTGTTTGCTTATTGTCTCTCCCAATCCCACCCTCCACCATGAGATTGTGAGCTCCCTGAAGACAGGGGCTATCTCTTGCCTTTTTTTTTTAAATCCCCAATGCTCAGCACAGTGCCTAGCAAGTAGTCAGTTCTTAAAAAATGTGTAATGCCTGACTTCACTCTTACTCATGTGCTGCTGAACAAAGCCAGAAAACATCATGAACCTGTGCTTAGATCTACTTTCTACAGGAAGCTATAATTCTAGTACCTTCACTCTATTGATTATTTCCAATTTATCTTCTGTATAGTTTATTTGACATAATTGTTTGCATGTCATCTCTCCCATTAGGCTGTGTACTCCTTAAAAGCAGGAATTGTCTTTGCCTTTCTTTTATTCCTACAACTTAGCACAGTGTCTAACATTTAATAAGTGTTTTCTGATTAGGTGACTATGATATAATATTTAACAATTCAATATAATGTGATAAGATACATTATATATAACATAATTTGTACTGTAACATAAACTATATGGCTAATAATCCCATCAGCCAACTTGAAAGTTAATATGCTAATTTGTCTATAACTCTCAAAAATGATACCTACCTCCCCCAAAGATCATTTTCATCAATTCTTAAGTATTAATTATTTATAATTAAATACAAATTAGATAATTAAATAATAATTTCATTAGTAAAGTATCTTCTCCACCAACTGATCACAACCCTTCCAATACCTTAATGGACTTTTTCATGAGTTGCTGTGGTCCAAAAAACTCACTACCTGGTATAGTCAGTCCTCTGCTAATGAATCTCTCTGAAGTTGACTGAGTTTGTCCTTATTAAATGTATGACTCTTCTTTGGGAACTGTTCCTTAGCATCTGGATTTGAATTGCAATAGCTTTGCCACACATAAGAAATCTAAATATGTGTTCCCTCCCTTAGTGATAAGCTGAGGACACTATATTTGTCAAGATCTGTTAAGGAGGAAATTAGGAAAAACATGATTGCTCTTAGTTCTAACAGGCTGATATGGAAAGTCTTGTGGGAAGGCTAGATACAAAATAATTACTGAAGTATCTGAAGATTTGTTATGTGAAACACATATTCATATTAGACTTGTTCTAGCTAGCTGCAGACAGTAGAACTAGCAGCACTGAACAGAATTTGCAGAGCAAAGATTTAGGTTTGATGTAAGGTAATGCCTTC
Source organism: Pseudocheirus occidentalis (assembly GCA_028646575.1). NCBI lineage: Eukaryota > Metazoa > Chordata > Mammalia > Diprotodontia > Pseudocheiridae > Pseudocheirus > Pseudocheirus occidentalis. Next base: position 177,732,989 of record CM053596.1, on the reverse strand, counting down.
TAACAGAATGGTAGTTTAGTAAAGACTGACCAACTCTTAAGAGCAGAAAAGGGGAATCGACAAAGACTTCCTGAACTCTTCTCAACAAGATAAGTGATTTGAAACCACCCAGAACAAGGATTAGTCCAAAGACTGAGCAATATATAAGTAAGACACCTTAAATAACAGGAATGAGAAACAATATTTCCATTTTTGCAAAAACAACAAATAACCTCAGAAACAAAACTTAGGCATAAATGGGGTTAAATTGGATGTACCTTTCGTAATATGTTAAAAGTGAAGTACATTGTGGTTCAATGATCTACAAAATCTTGTTTTTCCCTTTCTCCCCAACGTTTTGGTATGATTAACTGTAAAACACTAAGTCTTACCCACTCCATGGTTTCCTTTTCTAGAAAACTGAGACACCTATTTCCTTCCTATTTACCAAGTATTTCAAGAGAATAAATATGATACTACATATGAAATATTATTTTGAGCTCAATGGAAGGAAGGGGCAATATAAATGAAAGCTATCAGTACTAAAGAGCATATGAATGTTTTCTACTGCATATCATAAAATGCTCTCTTAAATTTTCATCTATATTCCTGTCTTCTTCAAAAATAATACCATATATATTAAACATTATAACAAAAACTGAGAATACATGTTCATATTTCTAAAAATTCATAAAATAATTCCACACTACATATTAAAAGCTATAGGTCAAAGAAAAGCTTTAAGCTTATTTTGATATTTCTACAATACTTACTGTGAATTCATATCCTGCATTAATTGAGTTAGTTTTTTCCATGGATTGTAGGCAGAATCAATGCTATAAAGCCGCATATGCATGGCTAATACATGGAACAGCTGATCTGAATAGATTAGGGAAAAAGTAATTAGTGAATTCACACATTTTTCTCCAAGATAAACAAAATTATAACCTCAAAAGTTATACTTAAAACATATTGACACTTGATTCATGTCCTGCATAGCATATAATTCCCTAAATAAATATTCCAACTATGCCTTTTTATGTTCTCTTACATGGCAAATATTTACTACTAAATTTATTTTTTTTTAAATGACATCAAAATTATGGATCCCTCCTATGTCATTCTGTAAAGCAAGAACTCTTGCTTATCAATGTTTAAGTCTGCTTTTTTTTTTCTTTTTGGAGTGGGGAGAAGAAGGGCAGCTAGGGTTAAGTGACTTGCCCATGGTCACAGGACTAGTAAGTGTGTCAAGTGTCTGAGGCTGGATTTGAAATCAGGTCCTCCTGACTCCACAGCCAGTGCTCTATTCTCTATTCACTGCGCCATCTAGCCACCCCTTAAGCCTGCTTTTCTTAATGACAAGCCTAAGCAAATGTACTACCATGAAGTTAAAAGCAATGTGATTTAGTAGAAAGAAAGCTGGTATGATTCAAGACATTCTAGGTTTAAGTCCTACCTTTGACATATCCTAGTTGTGCAATCCTAGTAAATCATTTAATCTCTCACCTTGAGCAACTCTACAAAAATATAAACTGCAAAACAGTAGCCTATCCACACTGGTAAAGGGAATTTCCTTATTGGGAGATTCCTATAGCAATAACATTTTCCCCTCCATTCCCCACCAAAAACTGCACACATCCATCTACAGAAGAAGAACTTGAAGAGAAATTGTATTAAAAATTGAACTGGTTATCTACTGCCACCGTGAGATCATCACTGTCAAGCTTTCTTTTTCCTTTCCTCAAAAACCAATTTTACCTGCCCTCTATCTTAGTTTCTCAGATTCCATATAATTTCCAAAAGGGATTGCTAACAATTAGACAGTCAACAAGATTTTATTAAGCCAGGCACATAGTCAGCCAAGCACTGGATAACAAGAATATAAGAAAAGGCAAAAATAGTCCTTACTTTAAATGACTCCACATTCTAAATGAGAAGACAAACATGAAACTAAGTGTTATATATAACTACAGGATAGCAATGAAGGGAGAGGGAGTCAGGGAAGAGGTGAGAAAGGCATCAAGAGATGAGAGAGATGTCCTCCTGAAGGTGGCATGATTTTAAAAGGTGAAAGAGAATATTGCAGGCATGGGGGATAGCCAGTGAAAAGACAAAGAGATGTGAGATGGGGCGGTGGTGGGGAAAGGAGGAAGCATGGGTGAGGAACAGAACACAGGCCAGCTATAAAGTAGAACTGAAGAATGCATGGAGGGAAGAAAAATGAAAACAAGACTGGAAAAGTAAGAAGGGGACAAATGGTACAGATACTCAACTGCCAAACAGATGACCTTATACTTGAACCTACAGGTAAAATGAAGCCACTAGAGTTTACTGATTAGAGATTTATCAGAGGGGAGAAGACAGCATGGTCAGATTTTTCCACCATGGAAGTTGAGTTGAGGAAGTATTGCAGTGGAGAGAGACTTGCAGAGGTAAACCAATTAGGAAGCTACTACAATAATCCAGATGCAGGTGATGAGAGTCCAAATTAGGATAGTGACTGTGTTCATGGAGAAAAGGGAAAGAAGTGGTGAAAGTAGATATGAAAAGATCTGGCAATAGATTAGATGTATGGGGAATATATTTTTAAATTTATCTAATTTGTCTCTGTCAGTTTAAATTTTCATATTTTTACAGGGCATATAACTTGAAACAAGCATTTTTTTAAATCAGTGAATTTTGGGGAAACATTTTTTAATTATTATATTTTATGTTGAGCATTCAAAACTGATAAGAGTAATAAAGGCAAAACTTTACTCATCTAGATAAATATTTATTCATCAAGAAATTATTTAATAAATAATCACATTTAAAATGTACTTAACTAGCTAGTGTCTTATATGTAAATTAACAAAAATACTTATTTTTCAAAAACAAAAAGATGAAAAGAAAACAAATATTTTATAATTAAGATATATTTGAAAATGTGCTTCATTCCAGGAGATGGAAAACAATTTATGAAATAACTTCACCTGTTTCATTTAAAAATCAGTTGTGGTATTTTAAGTAGACCAGTATGACAAGGAGGCAAAACATAAATCGTAACAGATTTTAAAAGAGATATCAAAATAGCATTCCTCTTAGTTTACTATTTCAAGGATTTCTGATTCCATCAATGTGAGTAAACCCTCTGCCAATATCTATTACAACCCCTCCATGGTTTGGGGATCTTTATTCTGTTTTTTGAGGAATTTCTTTGAATCTAGGATTCAGGAAGACCTGTATTCATAGCTTATCTTAAATGCTTACTAACTCTAACCATGGATAAGTCATTTAACTTCTCTGGGTCACAGCTGCCTGCTTCTCCATCTGTAAAATGGGGAAGATGCTATGTGGGTATTTCCTTCATAAGGCTGTGGTGAGGTCCAAATGAGATGAAACATGTCGAGTGCATTGCAAACATTCAAGCACAATCTAACCATCAGTTATTTTTATCTTACCTTTTCCAAAAGAAGTCTTGGAAGGGGAGTTAATGCAAAGCGTGTGTGAGTTTTTTTTTAAAGGGCAAAAAGAATGAAAATCCCCACCCATAATACAGAGAAAATCTAACAATCAACACTCAACCAAATATTTCTAAGTCAATCCAGTCCATATTCTCTAGTTTATATAGTAAGGAGCAAAAGGGCATGTTCATTTTGTCTTCTCTTATCTTGAAGCCACTACATGTAAAAGGCTACCTAAATCGTCCTTCACACTCTCTACTAAACCTGCCCCTCACCTTCTTAACTCCAAAAATGTGGCTCCTTGAGAAAGCCTCTCCTAACTGCATCTGACTTTATTTACTCTGAGATGTCTAACCTTACTTCCTTCCCCTAAGAATATTTGCTATTAGCTACTCTGACTTCTCCACCATGCCCCAGGAAGCTCCTTATTGGGAATATCTCATCACCCTTGCAAGATCCTATCAGCTTTGGTACTGTGTTTCATCACTACCCTCTGTCCCTCTGACTGAATGAGCTCCAAAACCTCCATTAAGGAGAGAACTCAGCTCAGACATCACTTCATTTTTTATCTGGTTGCACTGACTTCTCTGACTCCTCTAACATGTTACTCTCTCCTCAACCTCCACCCTCCACTTTTCAGCCTTTGGGTATTGTGTTCCCCAAGTAGGCTGTGAGCTCTTTGAGGACAGGGACAGTCTTTCTTTTTTCTGATTTATGCCCCCAGTTTAGCACAGTACTCTTAGCACTCTTAAGTCCTCAACAATGTTTACTGACTATTGAATCTCATTTCACCTTTGTACCCTCAGTAACTGGCAACGGGCCTGTACCTATTTTATAGTTGATAGAAAATGTATGTTGAATTGTATATTTTTATATTAGTCTGTTCTATACACTCTTTTTAGATGAAAAGTTACTCAAGTCAGAGGTTCTTGAATTTGTGTTTTTTTTAATTATTTTGATAACTACATTTCAATATAATTGGCTTCCTTTGTAATCTAGTGCACTTAATTTTAGTAATTTAAAAGCATTATTCTGAGAAGGAATGCATAGGCTTCACCACTGTCAGAGAGGTCCATGACACACAAAAAAAGGTTAAGAGAAAGAAATAGACTCTAAGTTGATGTTTTCTAACCTTTTTTAATAATTCTGACAGACCTCTAAAGTTCTCAAATTTCACAATATATTGCAAGCCTCCATTTAGCACCATCATTCTTTGGTTTTCTAAGTGAGCAATGCCCATAAATGCTGAGTTGTTGCTTTTGCAGTATTACATTTATAGGCCTTTTAGCAGCATTCGTATAGAGAATTTACATGGGGATTTTATGAGCATTGGGGGGTTAGCTTCCAAAAATCTTACTAAATTTAGAAAGCAAAGATGGTATGGCAGTGAAACATCAAAGAGGTCTTCATAAAGCACTACCAGGAATGAATGAATAAAGCACTTACTAAACATTTACCATATAAAGCACTGTGCTTTAAAAAAAGTCAATCTTCCATTTCTTTTGTAAATCCCAGAGCAACTAGTACAGTACATTCTTTAAATAGTGTGTCTTTAATATGTAATGTTGGTTATATGAGATTCTAGGTCAAAGGAGAGTTGATGGGATTATAAATCTAAGGCTGGAGACAAGGCCTTAGAATTCCTCTAACCCAATGTCTTCATTAAAAGATAGGAAAATTGAAGCCCAGAAAGGTTAAGTGATTTTTCCCAAAGACACACAAGCAATAGAGGCAAGATTCAAACTTGGGCCATGGAACTCCAAAGTTCAATGTTCTTTCAACTGTATATGCTGAATCTTTAATAAGGTGAACTTTCTTCCTGTGGCTGGTACTAAAATAAAGTATATTAAGACTAGTGTCAAGTCAACAAGTATTACTACATACTGACTACAAAGCAATCCAATCTCATGAACACTGCAAAGAAATACAAAGAAAGAGAAGAAAGCTCTTTTCTTTAGGAGCTTACAAGGTGGTCAGAAGACAGAATGACAACCATTCTACAAATTACTGATTTCACCTGTAAGGAAATTCAAAGTTCAATTTAATGTTGAAAAGCAACTAACTCAACCTCCAGATAGCTGGTAACATCTATTTTTCTGCCATTTTAACTGGTTTTTGTTATGTTTTTCATTTTAATTATCTTGTTTCATAGTGGATAGATACTGGATTTATATATTTTATACATACATAATATCTGAAGTTCAGAGTGGCTGAATCATTGTTATGGGAATGGGAATTTGAAGATCTTCCCTGCCCTTTAATAGACCTAGGAGGGAGTCTGAAGACCTCCCCTGCTTTGAAATTAAACCCTGCCCCCTAATAGGCTGAATGTAGTCACATGGGGCCTGTGATAGAGGGAATTTGCTGAAGGGTGCAGCAAAGTCCACAGGAAGCTTCCCTGCTGTGAAGATAAACTCTGCCCCCTAATAGGCTAAATAGTCACATGGAGCCTATGGTGGGAGGAGTTTGCTGAAGGGAAGCAAAGTCCACAGGAAGCTGGTAGCCAGAACTAGTAAAAGTAAGTAAGAGAGAGAGGACACTAAGACAAGGAGTCAGATAGGCTCGCGAGTAGTTTCTGATCTTGTATTGGTTTGTGGTAAGGCTGAAGGATGCTGTGGCTCTCAGTGCTATGGCTTCTGAATATCTTTGGTACTATGATGGAATTGGCTTACTGGTTCTGGGATTCAGTTTTCTGATGTCTAAATAAATGCTTCAGTTCTGTCCTCAATCTGGAGAGTTTGGTATACTTTGTAATCGAAAGTCATGAGATACTTATAGTCACAGTCTTTATCGTGATCGTGTGCACTATAAATATTGCAGTGGTACTACAATCATCCAGACAGGGCCTGGCACATAAGAGGTACTTAATAAATGCAAAATGACTGACCTCAGCCAACACTAGATCTCTCTCCAAAAAGGCTTCTAGGACCCAGCCTAGAATCATAGCCTTACCACCACTCATGTATAGGCTATCACCTTGACTTGGAAAAAAAAAAATCAAATCAACACTAGGACAGAGCTACCAATGATTACAAAAAGCAGGTGACATTCAACTATCCTCCAGCTAGGAAATTCTCCTCTTCTCCTTTCTTCTGTAATCCCTCTAATTCAGAGTCAATAGCTACATTTATGTGCTGATATCTAACTGTAGTTGTCCTAGGGCCCCTTTTGTTCTCTCTCTACTTATTCTCTCCCTCTCTCTCTCTCTCTCTCTCTCTCTCTCTCTCTCTCAGAGATATCATCAACTTATAAAATTCAATTATTATGTCTATGAAGACAACTCTCAAATCCATATAACCAACCTTTATCTCACTTCCAAGATCCAACCCAATATAACCAATTGCTTGCTGGACAGCTCCATTTTAATAACAAATAGAGATCTCTAATATTATTTGTAAAATTCAACTTACTATCTTTCCCCCAAAGTCTACCTCTCTTCATAACTCCCTTATATTGTTGGGGACAGAATTATTTTTTTTTGTCACTCCGGTTGGCAACCTGAAGAGTCATTACCAACAATTTCTTCTCCATTCCCTGCCCCTATATCCATTGATTCCACTTTCACAGAATTTCTCATAGTCATCTCTTTCAGCTCAATTTAAGTCCTAATCTCTCGACTGGACTTGTGTAACAGCCTCCTAATTGGTGTCCCAACTTCAAGATTCTTCCCTTTCCAATCTATGCCCCAAGCACAGCTGCCAAAAAAATAAGACTTAAAACATATATGACTATTTCACTCTCTATCAGATTTTCAATGGCTCCCTCTGGCCTCTAGAATAAACCACAAATGTGTCTCCTTAGTATTTAAAGCCCTTCAAAAATTGGGCTCCAAGCCATCTTTCCAGACTGATTTCACATTACTCTCCTCCACACATATTCTATGTCCCAGTCAATCTGTTTTACTTGCTGTTCTCCATGCAAAATATTCAGTCTCCCACCTGTGTGCCTTTATATCAGCAAAGAATGATCTCCATCTTTTAGCTGCTCTGAAATCCCTTCAAGGTATCAGTTCCTTCTTTCTACAGGTGCTACCTTCTATAGGAATCTTTTCCTGATCCTAACTCCCTAATAGTTGTTTGTATTTACTTATCTTTGTATATGCTGGATTACAAGGCAATAAATTATTAATTGCCAAATCAGTGGTAAAGAAAATAAAGACCATCAAGTTCAAAAATGAGAAAAATTATTATGGGTTACAATGGGCAGGAATAACTTAAGGAAAAATGGTAGAACTTGAGCTAAGTTCTAACTGATGGAGATGGTTTGGTTAGATATAAAGAATATGGGAGGGAGGCAGAGCCAAGATGGTGGCGTAGAAGCAGCAAAGTTCCACAGCTCCCACACAGCCACCCTAAATACCCATAAAATACTACTCTAAACAAATTCTAGGGCTCCAAAACTCACAAAAATACAGAAAACACATCTCTCACTGAAGGCAGCTTGGCAGAAGGGGCTCAACGGGGCAGGAGCTGAGGCGAGGCCAGCCCAACCCAAACCAAAACCTCTCCAGGGAACAGATCTACAGCACCAGGAGGAATCTTCACAGCTATGAAGGCGTGAAAAACAAGGATTAAAGAAAGATCAGTGACAGTGAGGCTTTCAAGCTAATTTGGGGGGAGGAAAAGGATTCTGGCCAATCTGCCCCCAGGGCAAGGAAGCAGTGGGGGAAGGGCAGGATCTGCTACAACTGGCAGCTGCTCCACTGGGCTTCAGAGCTCCTGGCCTGCAGACCCTGCAGGGGGATTGAGTCAATTGATCAGGGCCAAGGGCTCTTGCGTTGAGCAGCCTGGATCCGGATCGTGGTCTTGGGTGGTGGTCCTGGTGGTCCTTCAATAAGCCAAAGCTGGGGTAGGGGCTGCAGCTAAAAGCTCTGGCAGCTGTGAAAACCCCAGCGATTTGGATCAGAGCTTTCCCCCCTGGAAGCAGAGTTCCACAAAGCTAAAAAAAACCAACCAATTCATTGACTGGCCAACATGAAGAAAAGGAAGCAAAATAAGAACAGCAATAAAACTCTAGAATCCTTTTTCATGGACAAAAAGGAT
>CM053596.1:177674826-177724425 GCA_028646575.1 Pseudocheirus occidentalis | reverse complement strand
CACTTGAAGAATGCCTACAAGCTATAGATCAACTGAAAAAGGACTTTGAAAAACAAATAAGTAGAGGAAAAATTGGGAAGAGAAATGAGAATGATGTGAGAAAATCATGAAAAGAGAGTCAACAAAAAAACAAAGAACATGGGAGGAGAGAGAGCTGGAGAATGTGACTAAGGGAGTATAACGAGTAGATCAATTTGGTCGTTGACTCTAAACTCCTTGAAGGTAGAAAATTTTTATATTTGTATGTGCAGTACCTTGTACATACAGAGTAGGCATTTAATAAATGCTTGCTGAATTGAATTAAATTTAATTGAACTGAACTGTCTGAAGCAGAAAATACACTTTTAGAGTCATAATGGAAACTTGGGCTGGGGTCAGACTATGGAGAGGCTTAAAGACCAGGAATTTGGTCATTTATCCTTAGTTAATGGAGAGCCCCTGTAGGTTCATGAACAACAAAGAAACATAAAAAGGCTATTAATAACTTTTAGGTTGCTTCAATTATTGGCCTTAATAAATAATTTCTTGCTATAGCTGAAGAATTACTATATCAATTTACAATAAAAGATTATGTTCTCTAATCCCTTAAAAATGGTCTTTTGTCTAGGGCAGCATAAGATTAAGGTCATTACAAGTAAGGAGAAAAAAATAACGTTTTTCAAATTTAAATCATGAAAAGTATATAATTCGAAGTTACTATATGAATAGTCTCTTTTTGAGGAAAACAAAACAAATTAGAAGAGGTAGTTACTTTTAATATCACTTCTTTAGAATGAGATTGCAGTCAACAGGAACTATATGAACATAAACATAAAACTTTTTATACAAATAAACTCAGATCTAACTAACTGAAGTAATATATATTGTTTGTGGGTAGGTCAATATAATTTTAAAAATAACAATTCTACCTAACTAATCTATGTATTTAATGTTATCTCAATTAAATTACTGAAAAATTATTTTACTGAGTTAGAAAAAATAATAACAAAGTTCATTTGGAAGAACAAAAGGTCAGAAATTTAGAAGAAATAGGGTGTAAATGATGTAAAGGAAATCAATAGGATCAGATCTTAAACTATATTATAAGGCAAGAGTATTGTTGAAATATAAAATGGATAATTTTTATCCAAGAACACAAAAAATGCAGAAAATTGGGGAAACATTTTTAATAGACAGTCTCTCAATAGGATGTAACTGTGTTGGAATATTGTTGTGTGTACAAAATGATGATCTTGTTGGTATTTTGTTTTTGTTTTGTTTTGCTTTTTGGAAGGCAATTGGGGTTAAATGACTCGTCCAAAGTCACACAGCTAGTTTTTGTGTCAAGTGTCTGAGACTGGATTTGAACTCAGGTCCTCCTGACTCCAGGGCCGGAATTCTATTCACTGACCTGGTCGGTACTGAAAAACATGCAAAGACTTGGACTTACGAAGGAAGATGCTATCCACCTTCAGAGAAACAGATGATATGAGGAAATAAGTATAGTATAGTCTTACATATATGTGTATGAGTATATATGTGTATGTTAATAAATAACTATGTATATGCATACACACACACAAGCTTAACTGTAGCCTTCTTGGGGTGGGGGTAGAAATAAAGTAAAAAGTACACAGTAGAGAACAAAAGAAAATCGACAAGGAAGCAAAGAAAAGCTGGACAGCTTTAAAAACAATGCATGGTATTTAGTATCTAGGTTTTTTTTTAATGGAAATTTATTGTTTTATACTGAATCCTCTCTTGTGGTCTGTTGTGCATATGGTAATGTGTTCTTTTTTCTAATTTTGTATTTAAGTTTAAAAGAAAAAAATTTACAAAAAATGAGATTGTAGCCATCAAAATATTTCACTGATTCATAACAGCAATGTTTTCATGTGAAAATCACCAACTAATCAATTTCCAAAGCAACAAAACTATCAGAATACAAAATATACCTCCTGATCTCTCACCCGACTGCACTACTTTGGGACTTCTTTGACTGACTCATTATTGGAATAATTTCATCATCCTATAACAAAGAAGTCTAGTTTCATCTACAACAAAAAATTTTACTTTCTGCAGTATCTAATTTACTAACTTTGCAGCTACTACAAGATTATTAGAGCATAATGTACTTAATCACAAAGCAGACATTACTGAAGATGAGAGGAAATATATGAAAGAACTGTTGGATTGGTCTTTTATGTTTTCTTAAGCTTTAATTATGCTAACTGCACATGGATAGCATAATTTAAAATTAGAATTTAAAAAGGCAGAACAAGATCTGTATTTTTCTTAACAATATGCATCATATTACCATATTTTGTGTAAAAACTGATAGCTAATTAACCAAAGGCTTTAGATTTCAGAGAGGCATATGCACATAACAATATGCATTTGTTTTTATTTATGTGTGTAGCATATATATTCATACACAAATGTATTTTCATTCATACATAATTTTTAAAATTGTAGTCGCATTTCTGAAAAACACAACCATATAAATTATTTTGTCCATCTCTTCTTTAATTAGTACTACTAAAGCAAGCCATTGAATAAAGAACTGTATGCTTGCTAAAGGTGTTTGTCACTATCAAGCTTTGGAGGCTTAATATACATTTACCCCCTTCGCTGTACAATGCAGCTAAACTATCCTTCTTGATGCTTCTCACATATTACATCCAAATTACTCTCCTTTTGCATTTGCATGTCCTAGAACTATTAGGGAGCCATTGATAGTGGAGTGACATGGTTAGACCTACACATTAGGAAAATAACAACTGAGTGGAGGATAAATTGAATTAGAGAAAGACTTGAGGGAAGGAGATTACTTAGAAGGCTACTGAAATAGTACAGGCAAGAGGTGTTGAGGGCTTAAATTAAAGTGGTGGCTGTGTAAATAGAGAAGGAGATATGTGTGAGAGATGTGAAAAATGACAAGATATGGTTACTCACTCTATATGTGGGGTGAGGAAGTAGAATTAAGAATGAAAACAAGGCTGTGACTTTGGGTGACTGGAAAGATGGTGTTGTCTTAGAAAAACATGGAACGACTTGGACTTAGGAAGGACGACGCTATCCACCTTCTGAGAAACAGATGAGAGGAGGAAATAAGCATAGTATAGTCTTACATACACGTGTATGAGTGTACATGTGTATAAATGTGTATATGTATATATATCAACATATATGTGTGTGTGTCTGAGCTTAATTGTAGTCTTCTTTGGGGGGCAGGAGAGGAAAATAAAGCAAAAAGTACACAGGAGAGAACAAAAGAAAACCAACAAAGTAGCAAAGAAAAGTTGGGCAGCTTTGAGAACAATGTGTAGTATTTATCATAAAGGTTTTATCATATTTATTATATAAGTGTCTTTTGGGGGAGGGATATTGAGTTCTGTTTTAGCTATATTGAGTCTGAGATATCTGTAGGACATAAAATTTGAAATGTTACCATCGGGCAGTTGGTGATAATGGACTGGAAGTTCAAGAGAGAGACAGATACATGGCTCTGAAAATCATCTGCTTGGAGATGGCAACTGAACCCATGAGAGATAATGAGATCATCCAGTAAGATTATAGAAATAAGAAAGAAAAGGACCCAAGACAGAATCTTGGGGAAGATCTACAGTTAGTGGGTGTGACATGGATGAAGAAGGCTGTGAGTTCAGATAGATGAGAGGTGAGAAGAGTCAGAAAAACAAAGAAAGTCTATAGGAGGAATAGGTGGTTAAGTGTCAAATGCTATAGAGAACAAGAAGGATGAGGACTAAGAAGTCATTAGATTTAGCAAATAAGAAGCCAGTAGTAATTTTGAGAAAAGAAATTTCAATTGTATGATGAAGTTGAGACTGAGATTGTAGAAGATATGGAAGGAGATGAAGTAGAGGCAGTGAGCAGAGATGGCTTTTTTAGCTAAAAAGAGAAAGAGAGTTTTTAAGAGAAGAAGAAACTTGGGAATGTACTTAAAGAACTAAGGAAGGAAAGATTCGATAGGGGAAAACTGAGGACTAGAGTGAGAATAATAGCTGGAGCAATCTGCTAAAGAAAACAGGCAAGGATTGGGACCATGGCAATATCTAAGAGTTAACATTACCAGGGAGAAGGGTCATCTCTTCATCCCATTTAGGAATAAAACTGAATAAAATGGGAATGATTTCAGAGGAATGTGGGACAATGTAAAATTTAGGAAAAGAAGTTCTAATCAAAATGTTAAATGGTCCAAAGAACAACATATAGAAATATGGTGGATGGAAAAAGACTCCAGCAGAGTCTTCAGAACAACACATACACAAGAAGTCACAGAGGACCTATTTCTAGCCTGCATGTCCCTAGAAGGATGAACTATGGTTAACTGCAGATGAGACAGAAGTCTCAGACCCTCTCTTATCCAGAGACAGGATGAGGGCAAGAGCACATATTTCTCTCTTGTGTCTATTCTTTCCTGAACTCAGGAGAAAGTGTGGACCTGCACTGGTAGAGAGAGTTTCTTCATCTGAGAGTTCCCTATACTAATGCAATCACAGGCCCTGTCTCTGTCCCTGTCCCTACTTAGATAATAAATAACTTCAAGCAGTTAATTACTAAGTATCATATCAATGATCCCTCTGGCTAGGGGAATCAGACATATAGATCTGTATGAGACCTTTGAAGCAATCCAGCCTGATTCAAACAATTCCAGTATTTACCAAAAAGACAAATATTTTTTTAACATACCAAACAATTTCACCAGTAATATCCCTAGTAAAGTAAAACAAAAAACCAACATTCTTTATGTTTGCCCTATATAAATTACTTTAGGTACTAAGCAAATGTCTCCCTGTAACAGAAGGTATTTCCTCATACTACATAAAAATCCAAGAAGAAAAACCTATTCTTAGTGTCTAGTCATAAAAATAGCCAGAACATCAGTTTAGAAATAGAAGGGGCCTAAAAAGTCATCCATTCCAACCACCTTATTTTTACAGAGACTCAGAAAATAGAAGTGGCTTGTCCCAGTTCACAAAATCAGTAGAAGTCTGGGTTTTAATCCTGGTTCTTTGACTCTAAATCCTGGATTGTTTCTGCTTTGCTGGAATGCCTTCCTACTTTCAAGTAATTTCCTCTTATTTTGGCAATATTTTCCTTTTTATTATCCTTATGATTATGTATGATTTTTTTTCCTATTAGTGAAACAGAACATGTAATTCTGCCTTTGAACTATTTTACAAATCCCCTGAAGTAATCAATAAAAGTGAAAGTATTTAAAGGATAAGGTCAGGCCACCAAAGGATAACTTTCTGAAGTCTCATCATTGTATTCCACACTAAAGCTATACAGTATTCACTGCAGCTTGGAATGAAGGTCAAAATAATTTCCTCAGACTCACAGGTCATATCAAAATTTCACTAAGGATCCAACAGAATGACTTCAAGTTGCCCAAATAAAGCTAAGCTGAACTGCCTACAGTGATTAACAAAGATATTCACTGTGTAGACTCTGCAGCTTTTTAAAAAATAAAATAATAGATTATATAAAGATTAAATCAGTAATAGTAACAAAAGAGTCAAAACAGGTATTTGTCTCTCTCAGTTTAAGTTTCAAAATAAATCTCTTTATAAAATATTCTGAGGGAATTTATTTGAGATAAGGATTAGATCCAGATTCAACACAGACAGAAGTGAATCTGAAGTTTAAAGATTCAGGATGGTGATGAAGATTTTATCAGAAGAAAAATTTTTTTGTGTGTTTTAATATTCTAACTAAATGGTCAAAAACAAAACCATTTTTCTCAATATATCACCAAGATCCAAGATTTAACATTTACTTTGGTAGAAAAATACTAAGATCATTCTAATATGAAAATTCTTAGAAATTCTGGACCATACTAGAATTTATGGATTTTTATTATGTACTTTCAGATCATATACAAGAGTCTAACCAATAAGAGCTTTTCTTAATACATTAAACAAGTAATCTTACTTTTAAAAAATTTACAATTGATATATATCTTTACTGACTAAAATGCAGTTCTTACAAGAGTGGCATTGTTTATTAATAAACCTACTTATTCAAGATAGGAAAATTACCTAAAAGAAGCTTGTGTAAACATTTTTCATTTAGGGATATCCAACATGTAAAAGTTTTATTTTTAATTCTCGCTAGTCTTCTAAAAGTATTCTAAACAACTAGAACACTTGATTGATAGATAAGGCTTGAAATTGGTTCAACTGGTTACTGACACTAACTAGTTATTTTTGCTCACTGTCTCCACTGTGAATTCTTTCCTAGACATTAGATTGGAGGCATACATTTTCACCTTGGTAAGCCACTGGTACTATTGATTCAATTTGGAAAAAAAAAAAAAAAAAAGACAGCTATGAAAGCTTGTCTGAAGACTTCTTTAAGAGTAAATATAGAGGAAGAACACAGGCTGGGACCCAGCTGAATTCTCTCAACATACTCCTACAAACAACTTTAAAATAAAGCCTCAAATCAAAATTTAGAGGCAGAAGCAACAAAAAGTCAGTGGGAGACATTTTTCAGACAACTCAGGAGGTCAGCTGGACAGGTCTGTAACACTGGGATGGGCACAGGCCCAGAGCCAGCAAAGGGCCTTGGAGGGAACAGTATCAGCTTTAGGAGTTCTCAGCCCAGCGATGGTAAAGGAGATCAGACAATTGATCAGAAGAGAATACAGGAGACCCTTTGCTGACCCTGGGTGCAGCTAGTGCTGATTGGCCACTCTAATGCACGTAAGCAGTTCTGGGTTACAGTTTTGCTTATGATCCATCACAAGTTAACAGGGGGCCCAGTCACCACTCAGAAGCCACAAAAAGCACTAGTTATTTATGACTACAGGGGAGCAAGGGCTCATCCTGTGTAAAAACTAGAGTACAGTCCAGGAAAGCAGTACCCATATGTCTCCCAGGATAACACCAACTTAGAAACACCAAAAACTTGCAGACCCCCACAGCTAGTTGTGAAAACAGCCACACAAAAAAAGCACAGTGTCTTCCCACCCCCAAATGAGGAGAGCCCATCTTTAACATCAAGTTTCTTACACATTTTAACTTTATAATAGTAATGCTGGATCATCTAGGTCATTTCTCCCAAAATCATGTTTCAATAAAAAAAACTGCAATGAGATGATATGCATTATTTTTAGTATAACTAGAAATGCTTTCCAAATTTCTTTAAATTTAAAATCTTTTACTATTATGACTAAATCTGTACAAGGCTAACCACATATTTCCCTGATTTTAAAGTATATTTGTAATCTAACGTAACCTACTCATGAGGGCATGAGGGCAAACAAAGTAAAGCAAATATGTATAGGTAACTTTCTGGAAACGTTATTTTTAGTCTTTTTAGAAAAACTTGCTGTATATCCTAACTCTCCCCCCTCTAAAAATCAATCATCACTCTATTTTGTTGGTAGATGGGACAGTAGAAGGAAGTAGGAAAGAGGAATTTCGCCAGTAATCAAATAATTCTGTGACAATTAGAATTCTGTGCCTACCTTTGCTATCACTCTTCAAAATATGATTAAAATTAGGACTAAACATAGTCTAAAATTACACCCAAATCTATTTTAAAGTATCCAAATTCAACTTCAATCAATGACAAAACTACTACAAAGAGTGTGAATTAGAAAAATATTTTTACCTGAAAAACTCATACAAAAATTTTATGAACATAACAAAAAAACATATTCCAAAGTTACTTAAAATTTAATTAGTAGGAAGTTAGAAATCTGCAGGCAAAATAAAAGTGTCTGTAATATATTTTCTTAAATCTAGTCAATGTAAAACTTCCCCTTTAAAGGAACTAACGCAGGGGAAAGAAGTAAAGCAGGGGATGAAAAAGCCAATTATTTTTTATAGCTGGAAATACAACCTTTTTTCATTACTAAATCCATCTGCTTCCTGAATAGGTTGCATTAGATTACAAATATACTTTAAAATCAGGGAAATATGTGGTTAGCCTTGTAAAGATTTAGTCATAATAGTAAAAGGTTATAAATTTAAAAAAATTTGGAAAGTATTTCAAGTTATACTAAAAAAGTAAACTATATTTTATACTTTTTCTGAAAATTCAATATTTAGTTCAAAAGTAAACTGAATTTAATAATTTTAAATACTCACTCAAACAAGATCGTTTGCCAGCTGTGCTTGCTCCACCTGAACACAAATTCCCTCCACGATGAATTAGCTCCAGTTCCAAATTGGTTCTATAATAAAGCATTAAAACAATTTACAAAGTCATTAGGTTAAAAGCTTAGTCCTTTTGGGGGTTAAATTACATAAATATACACGCACAAAAATAAAACCTCTCCTTCCCACTGCTACATGTGAAAATATAGCTTAATTAATATATTGATATTTAGGTGTAAATTCAAAAAAGAAACCAATTCTGACACGCTTTTCTACATATTCAGATTTGCACCAGTGAAAAAATTATATTTGTCACTATAACTGTTGCCATACTTCAATTTTTGCCTCCCCCTCCCAAAAAAAAAAACATGAAAAATTGGGCCTTGGGGGGAAAATTTTTCAAAAAATACTCCATGAAACTGTTTGTATTCTTAATGAAAAAAGTGTACAGGAAATACATTCTAAACCATTGACATTTTCATTAATTCAAATTACAAACATATATTTTTTTTCCTTGAGAGAAACGGGTCAACTGTCAGAGTTCAGGCAACATTTTAAACATTACAGACGCCATCACTAACATAAGAGTCTAAAGATACCACAGAACTATAAAAAAAAACAATCTCTTTTATCAACCTCCAAGATAAATTCTCTAGAAAACACACAGATGACTATTAACATTTATGAACATTACTACATTACTACTAGTACTAGTACTACTACTACTACTACTACTACTACTACTACTATACTACTACTATTAATAATATAATATTGCATTTGCAAAATGCTTAGCAATTATTAGCTTACATCATAGCAATAATTAATGAGTATATTTTAACTAGTTCTATAGATGAATTCATGGAGAACTGAAAAGTTACTCCTAAGTACTTTAAAGGTGTAATGAAACTCTAATTAATTATACCAAATTCATGCATAAAATTTTATAAAATATTTAAATTGGATGCTTTAAAATATCATTTTACCTTTCATCAAAAAAAAGATCAGATAATATAGAATATTCTATCTGAAACTAGTTTCTGTAAACACACTTTTCTGTTGCTGAAACTGAATAATTTATATGCAAGATATGGAATTTATATCAATAACAAAAGGCATCATTTTAAAAATATTTACAAAATTTAAAACTAACTCTTTTACATTATACTGTAGAAAGAATATGCCACTATTTTATTTATAAGAAAACATTTGGAAATATTTAGTTTTTGAGTATGAAATATTTTGGTAAGGTATTTCCATATTTTTGCTTCTAAAAATACTAACTGCTCCAAATATTAATATCCTTAAGTTGCAGCATTTGCCACCCATTTCTGAAGGAATGCTTTAATCCTCTCTACTCAAGGGAAAAAAAAGCAATTTAACATTGATAATGTTCCTGCTCAGAGCTCCATCTGGTTGCTGCTGATAAGGGCATCTGTGTGACAAGGGAATTTTCCACTCTTCAGGCGATTTGCATTGCTCACTGAACTTCTAAAAACCTACCAGCAAAGAAGCAGGGACAAGGATTTCATATTAGTGGACAGAAAGCGAGCGGAGACCAGCATGTGTTCCTTCATCAATGGAATATAAATGAGATCAATATATTTTGTTTTCACAAATCTTCTGTTGCCTAAATCTGTAGAAAAAAATTAATGGCTATATTCTCTTATAAAAACTGAGATCGCCTAGATAGTATTTAAAAGAGCTAGCCATAAATACTAACAATTTCTAATGAACAAATGTCAGATCCAGAATTTTTACATTTAATTTCTCTAAAAGATGCAAACATTCTTATTAAAACACAAAGGTAAGAACACTTTCAGTTTTTCATTCTGTCATAAATAAGATACTTTGAGAAAATATATCAACTGTGGATTAAATCTAAAATATTCTTGGGAAAAAGCTACTGACTTTATTTAAATGTTTCAGACAATGGTGGAAAGATCACTGGTCCAGCTTCTCTTGTAATGTGAAATACCTGCCCAAAGTTCTCACTTACTATTAGGTACCCTGATATTCTATGATAATATCAGGGACCACCTCCCATCATAAATTTCAGTCCCATTTCACTCACATGCCAAAAGGTGATTCCTTTAAATTAATTTCAAATTAATACACATATAGATGTGTATATTTTTATAATTTTTTTGCATATGTGTATACATGAAACATAAATATGTATGTTCTGTATATAGACAAATAAGTTATACAAAAGAGAAAAAATATATTATATGCCCAATGAATGCCTGACCTTCCCTAATTGCTGAGAAATTCACACTACTATTAAATTTTCTCTCCCTATCCCTCTTTCTGAATATGGAATTTTCTGAGCATGGAGAGAAGTAAACTCTTGCATTCTATATTGTTTGATACAAATGTACTCACATTGACTTGGAAAAAAAGAAAAAAAGAAGATTTCTTCAGTTTGAGAAAGAATTGAGGACTGCTTTTCACAGCTAAATGAATCCCCTCTTCCTCTGTCCCAAACCCTGACAGAATAAAAATGGACCACTATAACAGCTCTCTTTCAATTGCTTGTGCTTAAAATACTTTCTATATAATGAAACTACTCTAATCTCTATCCTCATTTCTCCTTTTCCTCAGATTTTATATATGTGCTGGCTTTTTACAACTATGAAGAAAGCATCATTTGATCTATCATTCCTTTGGGGCATTGTTCCCTCTCCATTATGGACAATATAGTGGCTATACCCAAAGCCTCCATTTATTCAGCAGTCTATCAAACTGTGATTACTCATCACTCCATAAGAATAAGCATACTCATTTCTAAAATATATAGAAAACTGAGTCAAATTCATAAGAATACAAGTCATTCCCCAATTGATAAATGGTCAAAAGATATGAACAGGCAGTTTTCAGATAAATAAATTAAAGCTATCTATAGTCATATGAAAAAAAAAATGCTCTAAATCACCGTTGATTAGGGAAATGCACATCAAAACAAGTCCAAGGTAGTGCATCTCACCTATCAGACTGGCTAACATGACAAAACAGGAAAATGATAAATGTTGGAGAAGATGTGGGGAAAACTGGAACACTAATGCATTGTTGTTGGGAGTTGTGAACTAATCCAACTATTATGGAGAGCAATTTGGAACTAAGCCCAAAGGGCTATAAAATTATGCATACCCTTTGACCCAGCAATACCACTTCCAAGTCTGTATCACAAAAAGATCATAAAAATACAAAAAGGATCCACATATACAAAATTATTCATAGCAGCTCCTTTTGTGATAGCCAAGGAAATTGAGGGAATGTTAATCAGTTGGGGAAAGGCTAAATAAGTTGTGGTGTATGAATTTAACGAAATATTACTGTTCCATAAGAAATGATGAGCAGGTAAACCTTAGAAAAATCTGGAAAGACTTACATGAACTGATGCTACATGAAGTGAGTAGATCCAGGAGAACACTGTTGTGCGGATGACTAACTTTGATAGACTTAGCTCTCCTCAGCAGTGCAAGGATCTAAGACAACTCCAAAAGACTCATGATGGAAAATGCTATCCTCCAGAAAAAACAACAACAAACTATGGAGTCTGAATGCAGATCAAAGCATACAATTTGCTCTCTCTTTTTTGGGGGAGTGGGAGGAGGAGGCATTTATTCTTTCTTGTGGTTTCTCCCATTGGTTCTAATTCTTCATTACAACTTGACTAATGTGAAAATATGCTTAATATGAATCTATATGCACAGCCTATATCAGATTGCACTGATTGCCATTGCAATATTGCCATTTTGGGGAGGGGGAAGAGAGGGAAAAGGAGAAAATTTAGAACTCAAAATCTTATGGAAGTGAATGTTGAAAACTAATAATAAATTTTTTTTAAAGAATAAGCATAACTGTTTCTGTGCCTTCAGTCTTGCACTTTCCCACATTCATCTTCTCTTACCCACCTATCCAAAATTTGCTGAATTACAAGATCTAGTTTACACTTTACATCCTCTATCCTCATTGAGCACTCCAACTTCAGGTGACTTCCTCTGAGCTTTTAAAGTACTTATAGGTTGTGGCACAATTCAGAACTCAATTCTATTGTTTTGCTATTTGTTGTTATTATATGTGCACTAGTTTTCTCCACAACAAGAAAGATTCTCGATGACAAGTCTTATGTCTTAGATGTCTTCTGTACCTATCCCAAAAGCATCAGCAAAATGTTGCATGTAACAAAAACTTAGCAGATTCTTTCTGACTGACTAAATGACACTGTCTTGTCTTGCTTATGGGGCAACTGAAACCAATAACACAAGATTCTCCTGGTCTTCTTCATTCATCTATCCAGTCTGTCTCTCTCTTTGTTGGACTTAGCTAAATGCATCAATTAACCTCCTATGGCTCAATTTAAGGCTTTACAATTTTCACTCTATTGGTGGTTCCTTTATTTAAATAAATCAGATATTTGTAAAATCTGGATTTATATAAAAAAAGAGTAGTTACTTGCTTTACAAAAATTATTTGCTTTTCAACAAAGATTCACACTAAGGAATGCCTAGCATTCATCATACATTTATCATGAGTCAAATGAAAAATTTTACATTTACAAGTAACTTTTCAGAAATACACAAAGTGAATAAGGCAAGATATACCAATATATTTTCTATCTTTAAAGGATTATCTATTATATTATTTACATTATTATTTCTATATTTGTGACCCTCAAATCTATCTCTACTCCTGTCGGCTTATCCTTCACTACAATCCTGCATTCTAAGACTTCTCTATTACATCTCCATCTGTCACCCAAAGACATAATACATAGAGCTCTGGCTTAGAGCCAAGATAAGAGTTCATGTCTCACCTCTGACACATGCTGGCTATGCTACCCTAGGAAAGTCACTGAACCTCTTGAAGCAACTTCTAAAGACTATAAATTGCAAAGAAGATGCTAGCTTGAACTGACAGTTCCCTCCCCTGGGGAGTTCCCTATATGAAATCACAAAACAAGTCCTCATCCCTATTTATCAACAGCTCCAGGTCAAGTCCAACCTAGAACGTTAAGGGCTAGAATGTCTCAAAATAATCTCTGAAATCTCTATCATTTCTTATTTTGATATAAACAGTATCACGTAATTTGGTATTTGGGGAAGATATACCTTTGTCCAAGCAAACAATGTGTCCTACCATACTCAAACACTTATTTGGAAATATAATAAAACTTCAATAGAAGCATTTGTTTGACTGAAATGCAAACAAATGTATCCTTCAAATAACTTCTTTACAATCCTCCTAAGGGTAAAAATCAGAAAATTCTTCTAAGATTTATCCAAGCAACTAAAAGTAAAAATAGATTATGCTACACTAAATTCTATTGTTAGATATTTATTTTTCCTTCTTTTAAGTGCTAACAAATCATTATGGAAAGTAGTTTCAGGGGCTGGAGTCAACCATTAGAAATATTGTGCTTCCCTCTCCAAAGAATTCAATTTCAGGAATAAATAAAATAAGCAATTATAATAATGTACCCCTCTGGGAGAAATGGTCTTTGAGAAACGAGAATTGAAGAGACATTTAAACCACTACAGACTTTTAACAGAAACAAATATCCAATTACAAAATGATTTAGGGAATAACGAAGTTTTAAAAACATTTTAATTAACATTATTATTAAAATAAGTTTATCCAATCCAATCATGAACTCCTACCTGACCCTTCCACCTCAATCTCATTAGCTAAATCAACATCCACATCCCAACCCCTTTTGGGTATATCTCATAACTTTTTCCTGGGCCTCTTCTCTTCACTACTTACATTCTCAGTGACTTTGTCAGATTTTGGCGATTTAATTGTTACCTCTATGCAGAAAACTCCAAAATCTAAATAGCCAGACCTAGCCTCTTGTGCTCTAGTTCTATGTCACCAAATAACTATCACATGTTGAACTAGATGTTCACAAGCATCTCATATTTGCCACATCCAAAAGAGAAATCATTGTCTTTCCCTACAAACTAGCACCTGTTCCAAAACTGTCTAGGTTCGTTAAGGAAGGGCACTACCATTCTTCTAGTTGCCTATGCTAATACCAGAGTCATCCTCACCTACTCACTCTTCCTCATCCCACTTTTTCATCCTTCCTGTCAAGTCTTGCCAATGTTGCCTCCCAAAATCACCTATGTTTTCTACTCAGATAGCCAACATTGTCACTGAGGTTCTCATTATCTCTCGGGCCTTGGAATTCTATAACAGTCTCTGAATTGGTCACTTTGTCTCAAGTCTCTGCCCACTCTAAAAATCCACCTTCAACGTATTTGCCAAGAGATATTCCTAAAGCACAGGTTTGACCATATCATTTTATTGTTCAATAAATTCTGCTGATTCCTTAGTGCACCTAGGACCAAGACAAACCCCTTTGTTAATCAGTTAAAAGTCCTTCCCAACCTGGTACCAACTTACCTGTTGAGAACATTATACGTTCCTTCTATTCCTGTATTCTTTGGTTCAGCCAGATCAGCCTTCTTGCTATTCCTTAGACATGCTATCCCCATCTCTCCATATCTTGGCATGGGGACCAGTCACCATGCACAGAATGAATTTCCTCCTCTCTTCCCCCTCTTAAAATCCCTAGTTCCCTTCTACTTGATGTCCCTTCTGATCTGTCCAGTTGATAGCGAGTGACTTCCTCATCAAATCACCTTATACATATATATATATATATATATAGTGTCTCAATAATAATAACCAATAGACATTTATTAAGGACTTTAAGGTTTATAAAGCAATAAAATGCAAACTCACTGGGGATAGGAATTGTTTTACTGTTGCCTTTTTATCAACCCCTAGCACAGTACCTGGCTCATAGCAGGTGCTTAATAAAGGTTTGTTGGTTTACTGAATGACTGATTGAGCCTGAGCAGGGAAACCAATCAGGGAGCTATTGAAATACTCTAAGCAAGAGGTGAATGCTTCTAGAACAGTAACAATGAGAAGCAGAAAGATAAGGGGATAGGAGAGGTGTTAAGAAGGAAACATAAACAAGACCTCACCAATGACTAGATATAGAAAGTGAGGGAGAATGAAGAGTCAAGGGCTGAGGTACCCTTAAGAGAAACAGTGCAGTTAGTAAAAAGAGTAGATTTTAGGGAAAAGATAATGAGCTCCATTAATGACAAGTAGAGCTTGAGATTCTTATGGCATCTGTCTAGTGGAAATGCTATGAAACTAAGATCATAGGCTAAGAGACTTAGATCTGAAAGAGCCCTTGGAAGCCTTTTAGTACAACAGATTTATATAGCAAATAAGGAATCTTCAACCCAGGGGTGTTAAGTTACTTGTTTAAGGTTATGTAAGTAGTCAGTGACTAACAGGACTTAAACCCCACTCCTCTTATTCTAAATGCAATCATCTTTCCACTGGATGATGACTAAACCTTAAGAGAACAAAATTTATATCATTATAATCACTACATGATTAAACTAGTTTAAAAGATTTAGAAAACAGAACTGTAAAGACTTGGATCCTAATTTAAGAAATTTACATTTGTGGCAGCTAGGTGGCACAGTCAATAGAGCACCGGCCCTGGAGTCAGGAAGATATGAGTTCAAATCCAACCTAAGACATTTAACACGTACTAGCTGTGTGACCTTGGGCAAGTCACTTAACCCCAATTGCCCTGCCTCTCCTCCTCCAAAAAGAAAATAAATAAATAAATTCAAATTTAAAAAAAGAAACAAATAAAAAAGAAATTTACATTCCAAACAGACAACATTCTGTGTTTTATAAGTGATATTTTAAATAAGTTTCATGCTTTCTTTTGGGTTGCTTCAAATAAATCTTATGGTAAGTAAAAACTCAACTTGAGTCACAATGCAGAGGACTATCTCAAGAAAACAGAGTTATATTAGAGATATACTTCTCTGTGAGCCTCTGACAGTAGAGGATTAGGGTAAAATATGAGACAAACATTAGAGACAACTGTTGTGTTTTGTCCTCCCTGAAAAGCATCTGCAGTTTTATTAAACATATTTTTTTACCCTCTCTCAGATGACCCAATTTCCTACTCTACTCAGAAAATTTAAATCACCTAGCATGAGTTCCTCATCTCCTCTCCTCCACACTTTTAATATTTCAATGTCATGAGATTCTCTCTTGACTTCCTACCATTCTCAGAACTGGCCCTCCTTACAGAGACTCATCCTTCCACTTGTGTCCTTGATTCAATTTCCTTTCCTGTCTACTCCAAGACTGTACTATGTGGATCATCATCTTCTCTTTCATTTCCAATCTCTTCCTCTACACTATTTCTAATTTGTGAACACATCTGTTCATGATTCTGGAATCAAAAGAAAGGAAAAATATTTCTCTGATTTTAGACCTCTCCTACCATACTTTTAGAATAAAGAGTATGCTCACTCTTTCCACTTCCTGCCCAGTCACTCCTCAATGCTCTACAATGGGGCTTCCTTTTCTATCCCTCTACTGAAGCCACCCTCAACAAGGTCACCAAGGGGGCGGGGGTGACTAGGTGGCACAGTGAATAGAGCACCAGCCCTGGAGTCAGGAGGCCCTGGGTTCAAATCCAATCTCGGAAATTTAACACTTACTAGCCATGTGACCTTGGGCAACTCATTTAACCTCAAATGGCCCTCCAAAAAGAAAAAAAAAACTGAAGTTATCATTTTTCTCACAATGCCTACACAGTCTCCTAACTTACCTAGCACCATTTACACTATCATTGTCATCACAGTCCCTCAGGCTAAAAAACACTGGTGTCATCATCAATTTTCCCTCTCCTGTATCCCCCACATCCAATCAAGTACTACGTCCTATGAATTCCACTTCCAAAAAAATCTCTCTCATATCTGTCCCTTCCTTTCTTTTCCTATGGTGACTACCATGGTTGACTCATTACCTCTTGTCTGGACTATTATAATATTATTCTAATTATTCTCTTTCCTCTATCCTTTTCCCTCTTCATGCCTTCCTTCACACAAGTACCAAAATAATCTTTGTGGTAGTGCCCTGCTCAAAAACATTCAATGGCTCCTATAAATATACTCCTTACTCTTGCCCCTCCCAACCTTTGTTTCCATTCTTCTTACATTGACTAACCTTCACTCAATCTACTTTCCAGTAAAACTAGACTGCTACCTATTCTTCAATCTCATTAAAAGTTCTCCATGCATTTACATCTACTGTCTCCCATGTCAGAAACAGCCTCCCTCTACATCTCTGCCTAATAAAAAACCTTTGTTTTCTTCAAGACCCAGCTGCTAACATAGTACCTACTCTGCAAAGCATATCTCCTGAAGCAGAAGTGATTGTTCTCTCCCCAAATGTTTCATGGCTGTTAACCTCTCCTATGTACTTGTCTCATTCTAAATACCTCTTTTGGGGGTGAGGGGGGAAGGCAAGAAAATTGGGGTTAAGTGACTTGCCCTAGGTCACACAGCTAGTGTGTCAAGTGTCTGAGGCTGTATTTGAACTCAGGTTCTCCTGACTCCAGGGCTAGTGCTGTATTCACTGTGCCACTTAACTGCCATATTCATCTCATTCTAACCTGCTCTATGATTATCTGTTTAAATCTTATAACCCTATTACTGTAAGACCCCTGAAAATGACTATGTTGTTTTACATCTTTTTGAGGGTCACTCTTTATTTTTTTTAAATCAGGTATTTATTAGTCATCAAAGTGTGATGTACTGTGCTAAGTACTGCAGATACAAAGACAAAAAAAAAAAAACCAGCAAAGTAAAAAAACCAAACCCTAAACAGTCTCAGCTCTCGAGAAGCGTACATTCCACAGGAATACAAAGAGAAGAAAAGTCTTGCACTTTTAATCTTTGTATTCCCAATTGTTAGCTCGATACCTTAAAGTAGTAGATATTTAATAAATGTTAGTTGAATTGAATCGGCTTAATCTGCCTCTTTAAACCATAAAATGGCAAAACAAAAGTTTTATATGCTTTCTGCAAAGTTACTATTGTACTATACAACCAACCCTCTGGCTCTGTACTATCTTCTTGAAAAATCATGGTCAGTATTCTTGCTCACAATTATGTCCCCTTTTTGGCTCAGTGTTATTAAGAGATTTCTATAAAAAGGGGAAAACCAATCTCAAAATTTAAGGCAATACATATTTCTCAATGTATTATTTACAGTATAAAGGGATTAAAGTTTATGTACAATACATTCCCATTTATTGAGAATCCAAACCCTTGGAAATCTCAAAGAATCAGAATTTTCTACTCTTTAATAAGAGATAAGAACCAGGAAGATGAACTCATCTTATGTTTATCTTTAAAACAGAATGAGCACATTCCAGATTATGATTTGTGATCCATAAAGAATTCGTCCAATTTTCTAGAATTACTATAGACCTACAACACTATAGCGATCATAAAATCATTAAGTGACATTTATATACAAATTTAAAATTTACAAAGTAATTTATAAGCATTATCTCAGTTAAGACCAGCAATAAAACTAAAGAAAGCTCTCAGATACTATACAATCCTTGAAAACTGATTATCCATGGATGCTCTCCATGGACAACCCTCAGGTAACCAGAAGAATAAATTAACTAGAATATTACAATTGCTATTACTCCGAAAGTTTAACATATTCAAATGATATCATCTGTATGGGATGAGTGAAAATTTCTCAGTTTGGGATTGTTAACTTTCCCTTCCCTCCCCACCATTGCTGCTGTCAATCACTTTCATCTTCCTTTGTTTTCCTGCCTTAGTGGGACCCTCCCCCTCTCTTTTCTTGATGTCCCATTTGGGGAAGAATTTGGTGAAGTATGCCTCTCAACCAATGAGAGAGGAGACAGTTGGGAAGGGGGTTTGCTGGAATTATAGTATAAATTCTTGCACTGTCTTTTGTAACAGGCCTCTTCTCCATGATGAGTCATGGGGAAGACCACCCTCTTCTCCCAGGGAAGAGAATAAACTCCTGTTCTTATCCTAAGAGATCTCTGTGTTTATTTTTTCACTAAATTAAGGATGAAGGGTATTTTTCATCCCAAACACATCTTTCTATGCAAACTAAGTACTCACTACCTAAGTTTCAAATCACAAAATCACACATCTTATTTTCATTTTCTCTCAGTATATAATTTATTATGCATTCAACTGAAAAACATGCTAAATACTACCATCTTTCACTGACAGTATGCTGATCAGAATATTTCCCATTTTAAATTTTATTTTGGCTTTGTGATTTCATTATCACTTTTAATATTAGGCTCTGTGTTTACCCTTGGGTAAGTCATTTAATCTCTCTGAGCTTCAGTTTCACCATCTGTAAAATGGGATTAATTGATTGAAGGATCTATCTGTTATTCTATTAATTACTGAAACTAAATCAGAAACATCTTCAGTCTGGTTTGGAGAAATGAATTTTAGTGCAATCCCTTTTTTCTAGAGGGGAGTAACCTGCAGAATATTTTGTGTTACATTAATGGAAAAGTCCATTTCATTCAAGTTTATTACTAATGTAGAAATAACAACTGCTTGTACTATGTGTCCTGTAGTATAAATAAGTTTTATTACAAACAACTTATTGCTAGGTCCTGTTGTGGAATTAATTACTTAAGTATCTTCCCAAGTCTTGATTACAATTGGAGTAAAGTCAGTAAATTTATTTATATAACTATTGTACTCAAGGGTGTTAAACTTGTGCCTACAAGAATACTGTTACTTATATTTTCATGTCCCAACAGCATCTAATCCTCCTACAAGAATGGGAATCAAAGTGGAAACTTCTGAGAAAGTAACAAAATCAGATAATCCTATGATAAATTATTCTAATGGAGTTTTTTATTTCTTTCTTGGTTCTTCCCCATTCTGACATCTCTATAAATTCTTCTTATTTTGGGCCTTGCATACTGAACTTGCTAGTCATATTTGTCTTCCAGACATGGGCTATTCATCTATAGTTGGTAACAAACAGTGGATACCAGCCCATGTTCACCCACCCACTTGGATGTAGCCTATGTTCCGTTCCAGTCAACAGGACTCAGAGAAGCAGGGACAGATCTACGTCCCTTGCTAGCAGGAAGTGGTTTCAGAAGCCAAGGCTTTTGCCCCTTGCCCCAAAAGATTTTGGGTCACATTTGAGGGGGGAATGATGGGGTGGTGGACCCCAAAAAGATCTAAGACCATGCCTAAGCAACCTAGTAACCCACCCCACCGTCCCTATAAGAAAACTCTCTTCTTGGTACAGGCACAGAGTTGAACCTGCAATTGCTCACATAAAAGCTATCTCAGGGGTACCTGCCCCAAATACTCTTCCCTGGTGCCTGGCCTAAGAACTCTTTCCTAGGCTATGATGTCCCCTCAACAAAGTTATCTCGGTTGACTCTGGGAGCTTTCCCAAACATTCCAGCAGCCCAGCATTGGGACTACTTGTAAAAATGCTGATGACTCCCTAATCCCATTATACCTACCACAGCCCTACTTAATTGGCATACTTGGTTTTAGATTCCCCCTTATTAAGTTGCAAGGTCCCCAAAGGAACTCTGCTCACTACTGTGGGCATTACAGTAAACTTTTCATCAATTGATTAAAAGAAGGCTTGAGCGTGTGAATTCATTTCAGGCAACTTTGCTTTGGCATTTCCCTAACTTCTTCAGTACTCCCATCCTCAAACAGCTGTAAAGGCCAAGTGAGATAATGTATGTAAAGTACTTTTTAAAATCATCATATTACTAGTATTATATTATTTGATTCAACCATCAGTTTGTGTTTGTTTCTCACTCGTTCTTGAGGAGTTACAGTTTGGCCACTAGTTGGCACTGGTACTACTCTTTCTGAAGTGAGCAGGCTGGCTGCCCTGAGACATCACAGCTTACATTCCTTTCAGAAGCAAGAGTTTATAGTGAAATTTAAAGAAATACATCACTATTTTCTTAACAAACTAAAAACCTTTTATTATGAATATGTAACTCTAAAGTGAATTTTTATTAAAGGCTGACTACAACATACTTTACTGTAATCAAATATTTCCCTTAAAAGCAATAAGAAAAAGAAAAAAAAAAACCTGATCTGTCAACAGGAACTTTAAATAAACTCTAGAAGAGGGTCATGAAAATTCCAAAGGACCCATGATGAAAAAAAATTCTCTTCCTTCCAAAGAAAGAATTGATAAACTCTTTTTTTCCCCACTTTTACTGACTTTTCCCCCTATTTTTCTTTTTTTAATTATGCAATATTTTATTTTTCCCCAATTACATGTAAAAACAATTTTTAACATGCATTTTTTAAAATTTTGAGTTCCAAATTCTCCTCCTCCCTCTCTTTTCCCCCTCATTGGGAAAGTAAGCAATTTGATACAGGTTATACATGTGCAATCATGTAAAACAAATTTCCATTAGTCACATTTTGAAAAGAAAAGACCAAAAAGAAAAAAAATCAGAAAATTATATACAAGTATATTTCAATCTGCATTCAGACTCCAAGAACTGATTAACTCTCAGGGTGCTGTCTTTCCACGTCCTTTATTTATTTTGGGAAGGGAGAGGGTAGGCAAGGCAGTTGGGGTTAAGTGACTTGCCCAAGGTAATAGAGCTAGCAAGTGTCAAGTGTCTGAGGCCGGATCAGGTTCTCCTGATTCCAGGGCCAGTATGCTATTCACTTTGCCACCTAGCTACCCCTACTTCCTTTATTTTTCTTGCCTTTTTGTTTGGTTGCTATTTTTCCAACATTGATAATATGGAAATATGTTTTGCATGATTTCACTACAAATGATAGATCTTGTACTGCTCTCCTTGTTAACGGATGGGGAACAGGCAGGAGAGAGGGAGAGAATTTGGAAATTAACATTTTTTTAATGAATGTTACAAATAAATGAATTTTAAAAATTTTTTTAAAGAATGGGGTCATATAAGTAGAGAAACTGACAATCAACTGCTGCAGAAAAGGCTAACAAAAAAAAATTAGCTGAATGTCAGTTTCTCTTCTGCTTGCCATTATTGCCCTTGGGACAAACTTCTTTAAAACTTCTAAGCAGACATATTCCTCAATACTTCATATATCTAGTACTAGACATATGAATATCTATTAGATAAATAACCTAAATTGGGCTATTTTCATCTAATCTGGGAGATGAAAGGCAACAAAATCTCATCTGCATCCTGCTACCACAACTTGTGCAATGTGACAGGCTTTTTCTTCTTCCATTTTACTGTCTGGTCCAATTAAGCAACTTTTGCTATCACCTCTCTCTAGATGCTATTTTAAAAAATAAAAACTTAAAATACTATATATTGTAAAACTTCTCTTCTCTTGGCTTCAATAGTTAAATGATGGACAAGACAGAACAAATTCGGCTTTCTTCCCTCTACCTCCTTCATTACACAGGTAAATACAACATTTTGGGGAACAAACCTGTCTCTTTTTTCATACAGACTTGACAAACTGAAAACAATGATATCTAGTGTGTAACAGAAATCTTTTAACCAAAACCAACTTATTTTGAATTATACAATTTGGAACATTCACTAACAATCCCTGCTTGCCCCTCATTTTATAATGCTTAATTCAGTATTAACTATAAAAAATATTCTAAGATTTAATTCTTTTCTTAAAAACCACCTAAATGAAGTAAGATTTGATGTTCATGGGTAGGGTGGGAAGTTTACAACAAGAACAATGATTTAAACCAAGACAGAAAAAAGCATAAAAGATATCCTTCCTGTTAAGTGAACCTATGTGACTAGATAAAATAAAGGTCCACTCAACAATACCAGTGAGTGACAACAACTGAGAAACTCTTTAAAAAATTAAATATTGTACTTACCTAGCTACAGAATACATAAAGAGAAAATCATTGTCTGGTGAGCCAGGAGTCTTGCTATAGTCTGTGTATTTCTTTTGTGTGGTACTTTTGATATCCTTCATTACAGATTCCATTTCTTTACTTAAGTTGGTTTCTGACTAACAATAACAACAACAACAACAACAAGTTCACTATGTTTTACATTTGTCAACAGAGGTACAATATAAATACCAATTATTAATTATTTAATTATTAAAAGACATAAAAAAATTAAAATATAAAAATTTATGACTGTAATACAACTATCTATAATATAACTACACAAATAAATATATAGGACATTCTTAAGTTTTTACTATGTGGCAGGCACTGTGCTTAGTAAACTTTAAAATACTTTACTGGCATAAAGAAACAAAATGATCAAAGGCTTTTCCCACTCTTATTTCAATACTTTAGTTTTCACAACCTTATGGCATACTCTGGGGGATACTTTAACAGATAAAGTTTAATCTCTATGCAAATGAAGATTTTTTTTTCTACTTTTATGATTCTGCTTTTCTTTTCAATACTCTTCTTTTAAGGAAACTTGTCTCATATTTTAGAGAGAAGAGTGAGGTCATTCCCTGTGAGTTCCCTCTTCTCTCCTCTCTTCCTTATCTCATATCACTCAGCTGCCTTCTACCACTATCTCTTCCTTCATCTCTATCACACAAAGAGAAGGCCTTACTCCTTAACAAGACCTAACCCTCCATCTGCAAAAGCAACCAATTCTATCCATTTTCTCCAACAGATTGTCCCTCTGTCATCCTTATTCTTCACTTATCTTCAGACTCTCTCTGTCTACTGGCTCCTTTCCTACCACCTACAAATACACCCTAGTCTCTCCCACATTATCCCTACTAACTACTGTCCTTTATCTCTTCTATCCTTTAAAAGGCCACCTACAATAGGTACTTCCACTTTTACTCTCTCACTCTCTTCTTAAGAAATCTCTTATAATCCAGCATCCTATCTCATCATTCCACCAAACTGCTCTCCTCCAAAGTAACCAAGGATCTCAATTGCCAAAATCTCAATTGCCTTTTCTCAGTCTTCATCCATCTTTATCTCCTGTCGCCTTTGATGCTGCTGACCACATTCTTCTTTTATTTCCTTTTTTTTAATTTTAATTTATTTTCTTTATTACATTATTCATTTCCACAAGGTTTTGAGTTACAAATTTTCTCCCCTTCTTTCCCCTACCCCCAAGCCCAAAACAGTGGTCCTACCCTAAAGCCCCTCCCACAATCTGTTCTGTTTTATGTCCTCCTCCAACACCTCTCTAACTTTCCAGTAGAGCAGGGAGGGTCTCCCTACCCCAGTCCCTGTATGTCTTATTTCCCAATTGCATTTGATTGTATAACTTTAAATTCTAGATTCTCTCGATTCCTCCCTTGTCACCCACTCCGACTGGAAGGAGCAGCAATTCAATACAGGCTGTACATGTGACCACATTCTTCTTGATATTCTCATGTCTCTAGGCTTTAGGGACACTACTCTCTCTATATTACAGACTCTTTCTCAATCTCCATTACTGGATCCTCCTCCAGACTATGCCCTCTAACCTTGGGTATCTACAAGGTCAGAACCTTATGGGTTTGGGGTCCTCTTCTCTTCTCCCTCTATACTACATTTGATCTCATCAGCTTCCACAAATTTAATTACCATTTCTATGCTGCTATTCAGATCTACCTATCCTGTTTTAACCTCTCCAATGATCTTCAAGTCTCACATCTCCAACTACCCTTCAGAAATATAAAACTAAATCTCCAATAGACATTTTAAACTCAACATGTCCAAAACTGAACTCATTATCTTTCTCCTAAAGCCTCCCTCATTCCCTAACTTGCCCTTATTTCCGTCTAGGGCAACACCATCCTCCCATTTCTTTCGGCTCATAACCTAGGTGTCACCCTTGACTCTTCAATATTTTGCAGCCCCCAAATCCAATCTGCAGCAAGGTCTGCTGTTTTCAGCTTTGCAATGTCTCTCAAATAGGCCCCCTTTTCTGCTCTGATACTGCCATAGTACAGGTCTTCATCGACTCATGCTTGGACTACTGCAATAGCCTGCTGCTAGATCTGCCTATCTCAAGTCTCTCCCAATTGTAATGGGAATCTGAAGCTCTTTCCTGCCCGTAGCCCCTTTGCTTAAGTGGCTCCGAGAATGTTCCCTGATTTGAAAGCATACTCTGCCCTATAATAGACTGAATGTGGTCACGTGGAGCTCATGGCGGGAGACTTGTTTTTTGGGAATGGCCACACCTTGTTACTTTGTAATTGGACAGTGGGTCAAGAGGGCTGACCCAGGAGAAGCCCATATATGTGCCCTGATGTGAGGCTTTGCTTTTGGGGCTCACTTTGAGAAGAGTTGTGTGACTTGGCCAGATGAGACTCTGAGAAGCCGTTGAGCCCCCCAGCTTTGAAAAATCCAGATGTTGATGCTTCCCTCTCTGGTAACTTGAATAGGTAATGGATGTGATGGTCAGTTGGTTAGAAGCCCATCTAGTGATCTGTTTCTTGGTCTGCTTGTAACTTGTGTTTGTATTCTCTGGAGTTCAGAGTGCTGACTTTTTCCCCTGAACTAGGTAAATGATATGTTTGTTTGATTAAAGAAAGATTGTTAACCCATTCTGACTTGCTTTCCTTTAGAAAAGCAGATCTAAGAATCTGTGCTAGCAGCTGCCCTGGGTATGCTAGGGTGCTTGCTGACACACCAACTCCAATACACCCTCTATTCAAGCTACCAAAGTGGTTTTCCTAAAGGGCAGGTCCAGTAGCCCCTTATTACATCCACTATCAAATGGCTATTTGACCCTTCACAACCAATTCTTCCACCCCTTTTCCAGTTTTCTTATACCTTATTCTCTGCCAGTGATGTTGGTCTCTTTGCTATTCCATGAACAAGACATTCTATCTCCCGACTCTAGACATCTTCTCTGACTGTCCTCCACATCTGGAATACTTCCTCTCTTCATCTTCATCTACAGGCTTACTTCAAGTCTCAATTAAAATCCCACCTTCTATAGGAAGCCTTTCCCAACTTCTCTTAATTCTAGTTCCTTCCCTCTCTTAATTATTTCCTATTTTTCCTGTACATAGACTGTTGTCTCCCCTATTAGATTGTGAGCCCCCTGAGGGCAAAGACTGTCTTTTGCCTCTTTTGTAAAAAATTATTAGTGGTTGGTACAATGCCTGGTACATAGTAGGAATTTAATAAAAGTTTACTGACTGACTTTTGAAGTAATAAAGGATGACTTACTTTGAGAAAATCTAATACATGCAAATATGAATACATTACAAAGTAATTTCACTTTACAAAAGAAATTATTTTTAAATGACAGTGGAATTATGTCATATAATTCCTTCAAATACCTAGCTCCCCCAGTGATTAATCCATTTATAAAAATTCTAAATATTTAACTTTCCATGAATATTGATTTAATAAGACCAGACATAACTATACATTGGAGATCATTACCATACGGGTCTAGACCCCAAAATTACTTTAAAAGCAAAACTGTATTATAAAGAGATACTTCTGTTATTTAGAGTGGTAAATACCATGGATAGAAATCTAGGAAAAAAAAACAATAGTAGAAACAACTATACTATAGCAGTTGGTGTTACATGGAAGATCCAGGCTGTAAGCTTGCTTAATATTAATATATAATTTTTTTCACTTGTACAGTTTTATAAATATCTGCATATTAACATATGTATGTAGTTATGTGTAAAATGTGTTATTAATAGGTAAATTTGTAAACTAAATTGGGCTTTTCATCACAAAGAAATAATATATGAGATGTCTATAATAATACAATTCTATGAAAACTGCCTCAGTACACAAAAACATATGGGTTTTCACAATCTAGAAAATACAATATTAAAACCATAACAATTTAGACTAAAGATAATTACAGCCTTTGGTAATAATATGTTCTACTATTCTTATTTTTGTTTTTGCTCAATAAATAACAGAAGTCAAAACCTTTAAGGCAATTTCCATTAAATTCATAAAAAATACAAATGAATCACAAAGAGACTGAATGAAAAGGAAGGCTGAAAAGTAGAAGCAAATTAACAAGGATCTTTCTGCCTTACACTGATGCTTACTGGGAAAATTCCCAGCTGTTCTTGAAGCTCTTCAACCTCTTTTATGAGCTCTTGCATGCTCTTATTACTATGACACTGCCAAAGGCTATTTTCCACATTGTTTCCAGGATAACAGGGAAGAACACTGTTAGCAAACTGACGACAGAGTGGGCATGTGAATTCTCCTTTCTCCACTGAGAAACCCTGAAGAACCTGGTCATTCTAAAAAAGATGGAATAAATGTTATAATTGTGCTAACATATATGTGTATATATTTACAGAAAGACAAAGCTATGACAAATACATCTTTAAGAGAATTGTTTCTTTCAAATGGAATTAACTTCAAAAATAAAAGAAATATAAATTTGGTCATCTCAAAAAATAGTAATAGTCTCAGGTAATCTCACAAATAACAAAAAATATCACCTGTCAAGAAACTTTTCAAATCACATCAGTCACACAAACACAACCTTCACCAATGAAATAGTTTAAAATAGTATTCTGAGTTCAGCTTTAAGTATACTAATTAGAATGCTATCAAATATAGTGAACTCTTCTCTAAAGAGAGAAGGGAGAGGAATATACACAATGTGGACAGTAATACTAGTCAGTAGGTCAGAAAAATCACCACCTGAGTAATAATAAAGAGGCCTATCATCCTAGTCATCCTTTTCCAGATAGCGAGACCTGTTTCTCCTACAATGAAGGGCTCCATAACGATGCAAGAGCAGTAGCCCTACTATTTGCTCATGACTTTGGCTACTTATGGGGCACTGGAAGTCAGCCTGTTCCACCTCCAAATTTCTAAAGTTTTCATTTACTGTGAGGACTGTAGTATACATGGTGAGTAAAGAAAAAAAAATCAGTAAGGGTAAAAGACAAAAAGAGTATGCTCTAGGTAGACAAATGAACCATTGTTATTATTGTAATATTTACATAATCAGCTATAGGTATTACAGTCATGACAGTAAAAAGTAAAGCACAGAAGATATTGTCTGGGCTTTGATTCATATGCTCTGTCTGTCCATCAGACTGAGAGTGATAGGGTATGGAAAGGGAAATCTTTATTTGGTAATAGTATAGGACATGAACATGTCCAGGAGTCCCTATGAGTAGTCCAGGAAAACGATGTAAACTCTGTAGCTCAGAGGGGATATAAGAGAGAACACCAACGAAATGAAAAACCTCCTTCAGGAATAGGCAGGTAGACTCAGCAGTGGTGAGAGATGCAGAAGAAAAAAAGAAGTGAGCTACTTTTGCCACCAAAAAAAATGTCACTGTATACCTGAGATAGGGGCAGATCTTTGACAAAATCTATCATTTGTATTCCTAGCACCTACTACATTCTGATGCATAAATGGTACTTAAATGTTTGCTGATTTATTACTGCCAGTTAGGGATGGACTTAAAAGTATTGCAACAAACCTATGGTTTTGGCAGGACAAACCTGCGGTCATTCCACAAGATTCTTGACCAAAGCACATGTTTCACAAGACTGGATATTCTAACAGATGTCACAGTTACATCCACCAAGAGTCACAGTGGATTATGTGTAGTCTTGAACATAACCCTGTGGCCCACAACTGAACGATGGTCGCAGAGATGGAACTTCATCTATCAGGCCTCTCCAGGAGGTATATAGTGATCTAAGTAGATTCAAAGAAGTCCAGAGATTTAATCTCCTGTTGGTATAGTTTTTGTATCTTCCTGGAGAGTAAACACTTCCCACCAGCAACACTGCTTTTGGACTTCTTTGGACCTCTTCATGATGCCATCTCTCCCAAGGAAATGCATCATTGGGACATCTCATTATCTTGCAATACTGAATCTGCCTGGTACTCACCTCTCATCAGTACCCTATGCCCTCAATCTATCTAGTACTCACATCTTAATAAGGAACCTCTGCCTCTGTGACTGGACCCTCTGAACTGGAAGGCAGTCTTAGATTCCAGCATCTCTATTAAAGAAAAGGGCTCAGCATAGTCTTCTCCCCATTTCCCACCAGTTACACTACTTTTATATTTCTTTAGATTTCTCCATCCTGCCCCTAGGCCAGGTACCTATCCCTTTTCAGCTTCCTTTTTATGTGTTGCCTCTACCTACCAGACTGTAAGCTCCTTGAGGATGGGGATCTGTATTTGTATCCCTATGGCGAGCACAGTACCTGACACGTAGTAAGTGCTTAATAAATGTTTAACGTCTGACAGACAAAAACTGAGAAACTGAGGTTGAGTGGCAGCAAAAGGTATGGTCTATAGTAGAGCCTATTCAGGGGTGACTAATCCAATGGATGTCTAATCTACTAGGTATCTAAATTTGTTTTAACACACCTGTTCAAATATAGTAATGTTTGGAAATTAAAGGGACAGCAAAGCTGAAAAATAACATACAGTAGATCTGGCACTGATTGAGAAGAAAGGTAATCAAAGTGTTCTGCATTCCCAAGAGTAAAAAAATATAAGGTGCCATGTTCCTTTGAGATGGGGCATTCATAATTTAAATGTGGTTTTGACTGCTTCGTAACTTTTACAAACACACACACACACACACACACAAGTTTATCTGCATTGGCCAACTCCTAGAAAAAGTACAGATAGGGATAAAAATTAATGGTAGATAATGGAACCTATAAGAGGATGGTTCCTGTGAAAACACTAGCTACACTGGTACCCATAATGAGAAGTTTCCAGAGATACAAAAATATCCACATAAGGGATAAGGTAAACCATTTTTTCAGGTCATTTAATGTGACTTCCTACTCCAGTATACACTTCAAAGTCATGAAAAGTTACAGCAAGTATGAGGAGTCACTAAGAGAATCCAGAGATCATATTAGGTTAGTATTCCTCATAAAGCCAAGGAATACAGTTCCTTAACTGAAACTGAATCCTCATGACCATATAGATTCCACTTTGCATGAATGTCTACAGATAGAGTCCTTGCCAACATATTATATGTTCCCAAATCTCTGTCTCTTCTTTATCAAATTGACATTTCTTCAAATTTGTTACATACCTGATGCTACCCTATGAACTGGTTACTATAGGTATTATTACCTGCATTTTGTAGTTAAGGAAAACAAGGCTGAGAGAGGTTAGGTGACTTTCACATGGTCACACAGCTAGCCAAGAGACAGAATTTAAACTTAGAATGTTGGCAGCTGAACCCAGTATATCCCCTAATATACAATTTGAAGATAGTTCTTTCAAACAACCAATATGACCATAAATGTCCGTTAGTGAACGCTGATCCCTTGACTACTATATTGTTATTATTAAGATTTATCATCACTCTATTTTTGGGGGGGTGCAGGGGTGAAGGCAGGGCAATTGAAACTTTGGAACTTTCCATATGACTTACAACCCAAACCTTCCATGTATGTTGTCTCCCCTACTTTTCTATTTGTATCCTCAATTCTTAGCACAGTAATCTGCACAAAGTAAAGGTTGAATAAATGCTTCATTCATTCACTCCACCATTACTCTGACCTCATGGACATGGTTCTTGGTCTTGGACACCCATATTAGTGGACCTTACATAGATAAAAATCCAGCAAAGAAATTGTCAAGTAGGAAAAGAATCAAGAAAGTTTTTTTTTTTTAAGCTTAAAGAAGGTTTATAAAAACCTCAAGTATTCAAGATAGGAAGGCAGTCAACAGTATCAGATGTTGCAAGTAGATCAAGAAGGATGAAGACTGAGAAGAGGCCATTAGATCTGAAAAGCAAGAGACTAACTCTGGAAAAAACATTTCAGTTGAAAGGTAAGGTCAGAACCCAAATTATAGATGAGGTAGAAGTTAAAGGAGTGAAGGCTTTACTTACACACAGTTTTTAAAATTAGATGATTAGGGCAGGAGACATACAAGACAATACAATAGCTAGCACAGATAGTAGGATCTCATGAAAGTTTTACTTTTTTTTTTAAAGGACAGGTGAGACATAGGTGTGTTTGCTGGCTTCAAGAAGAGCCAGTAGATAGGGAAAGGCTGAAGATTTTAGAGAAAGAGTAAAAAATGATAATAGAAGATACTAAGGGTAATCTGCTGTAAAAGACAAGAAAAGATAGTATCAAAGATTATATGCAGACAGACTAGCCTTGGCAAGGAAAAAGATTACCTTTTCATCAAATACTGGAGTGAAAGAAATAGTGGAGGATGGTGTGAAAAGTATGTGAGAATAGACAGAGCGAAATACAGGTATCACCAAGTAGTCTCAATTTTTTTTTGGTGAAGTAAAAAATGATGATCAGATAAAAAAAAATTTCATGAACATGAAGTAGAACGTTTCTGGCAAGATCAGGGAAATGACCATCACTGTGTACAGATAGGGTGGAGGATGGCATATGAAGTAAGCATAATGCGGAAATGGGAAATTAAAATATTTGAGGGAAAATGTGTATGTGTGCGTGTGTGTGTCACGTACACACACACATATGATAGTCATTGGGTGGAAAAGGAGACTGTGAGGAAGGAAAAGAATGTTCTGGTGTTAAGAGATAATTAGGTGATATATTTGTCTAGTATGAACCACAAAGGAGGACAGGTGGCTGATAAAGTGGTATAGTAGAAGAATCTGGAAGTGGCAATGGGTATAAGGAATTTTCCAACTCCTCTATCATGGCCAGTGATTAAGACTATGAGAGAAAGTATAACCAGTGCTGGAAAGGACAGTGATGGGGGCAGTGTCATGAGAATGGAGTCATATTTCAGTGAGTGATGTTAACTATTCTGGAAAATTTTAAAGACAGATTAGACTGACAGACAGATAAAGAGGCCTCAGATACTTATGAGTTGTATGACTCTGGGCAAGTCACTTAATCACTACCTACCTTGGTTTCCTCAACTATAAAATGCTAAGTATTTAAAGAGAGACAGAGAGATATTTTGCCTCAGTTCTAATAGTCATTTTAGTTTTACAGTACTACATGAAGCATTTAAATAATGTATGCATACTGACAAGCAAAAAACAGGAATATTTTTATTCTAATTCTGAACTGCCTATTACTTTGAGTCTATTTTGTACATTGCTCTTTCCAACTATCAAATTTTGATTAACACTGCTGTCTATTTGAAGAGGCAAGCATTTTGCTGAATGTATAAATATTACAATGGATCAATTATTATTCAAAAGACAAGAAGAGAAATAAAGAACTATAAAAAGAAGACATAAAGAAAAAATTATTTGGAATGGGAAGAACTGAGGGTCTGATAACTTAATATACATTTTACCAAAGCAAAAGATCTAGATTTTAAAGGCTAATAACAATAAAAATGATTACTTCCATTTTACAGGAAATACACCATAAAAGAAAACTATATATGTGCACACTTAACAAGACACTTATATACATGTTTAAAAATGTTATCAGGCAATGTCTGAACACAAATTAGTTCAAATGGAAGAATTTAGTCAAACAGCTGAATTATTTTTTGCAGAACACCAAAAAGTTAGTTTGCCTAATGTTTACAATTTTCACTTTTTTAAATATTTCAATAAGGTTCTAGAAAAATATAACTCCATACCACTTTAAAATGTAAAATTCTGGAAAATGACAATTAAACTTGCACTGTAATTGCCCACTACTGTAGTAAAGAGAAACCATATATTTTTCAGGAAGCAGAATGCCTTTCTATTCCTATAGTGGTAGCATCCTAAGGATAAATAAAGCTAAAAATAGATATAGAATAAAATACTTTTAACAATCTTAGGTAGACTGAACTACTATATTTCTCCTCTTTACCATTTCAATCCCTTCATCACTCTTTGGCCATTAATTCCTATCTTAACCAAAACTTTCATAGAATTGTTATGCTAACTTTCAAGGCCTATTTCCAAGGACTATTACTAGTTTGTGCAGTTTTATCTTGCATCAATTTCTAAACAATATTAATTTCTTAATCCTTCATGCACTGTGTACACATAGTCTTGCATACCTCACACATCTGCCTAACTGGGCAAAAGACTCCTCTAGACAAAAGAAAATGACAGGACAAAGCAATATGTGACCACAGACCTAATCTTTTTTTTTAATCTCCTAATAGTATTATTAGCAAAAAAATGGAATTATTATTAATAATCAATATTAATAGTTTTGGGCAATCTATGAGTCTTGGACTTGGTAACCCAAAGATTCACACAGTTTAGTCCACTCACTACTTGCAACCAATCTCCAAAGTTCCATATATGGAATTCAAAAGCATAAGTCTCTGCAACCTGTTAGTAGTAATCACCAACCACAATGAACAAAGCAAATGAGTCTTTTGGATTCTGATATTTACACAATCCAAATCAACAAAGCAGAGTCAAAAGCAGTGCCAGAGCCTTTGAAAAAATTATACAACACAAACCAAAACCAGACTTTTTGTGGGTAGAGGTCACAGGTGTAGCTTTTCAACCATAACTATATACCTAAAGAGTACCATTAATAATATTGCCTTTATATAAATTATATATCCATAGCATAAGAATTTAATTCTACACAAATTAACTATGCAAAGGACTATGTTAGGCCCTAGAGACAAAACCAAAAAAACAGCATTGTCCTTTGGCCACAAGGAGCTCATAATCTAATAGGAAGGACATGATAATAATGTTTCTACTTTACATAACAGCTGACATTTACTTAAGGTTTCCATATATACTCCATTTCTTCCTCATAACAACCCAATAAAATAAGTATTAAAGATCTTATTATCCCCATTTTACAGATGAGGAAACTGGAGTTTAAAAAGATTAAGTGACTTGCTTATACTATACAACTTAGTAGACCCTAGAGCTGGGACTTAAACCCAGGCTTCTCCTAAATCCAAAAGCAATACCCTTTCCAAACTGACATACAAACAAAATTAGGCATAATACAATGGAGAATGTAACAGAGACAGAGGAGAGATACAAAGTGTTTTGTGAAAATCTGAAAAGGCAGATGAAGGGTATAAAAGCTAGATTAAGGAAGCAGCAGTGGAGCATCTGAGGTAAGACTCGAAGAAAGATGTATTTTATGACTCAGCCTTATGAACAATGATCCCCTTTAACAGAG
The DNA here is from genome assembly GCA_028646575.1 of Pseudocheirus occidentalis. NCBI lineage: Eukaryota > Metazoa > Chordata > Mammalia > Diprotodontia > Pseudocheiridae > Pseudocheirus > Pseudocheirus occidentalis. The sequence goes on along the minus strand of CM053596.1, from coordinate 177,690,409 downwards.
CCTCTTTCTCAAACAAGAGTTATTCTAGGGGTGGCTAGGTGGCGCAGTGAATAGAGCACCGACCCTGAAGTCAGGAGGACCTGAGTTCAAATCTGGCCTCAGACACTTGACATAAAAACTAGTTGTGTGACTTTGGGCAAGTCACTTAGCCTCAATTGCCCATTAAAAAGCAAACAAAAAAAACAAGAGTTATTCTAATTTTTGTGAGTATGATCTTCCTTCAAAAGACCAGGGGCCAAGCCTGAAAAACAGGAAGTTAAACAGAATCAATTTCATTCTGTTCAACAAATGTTTGTTAAGCACCTCTTCTTTACAAGGTGTTGCAAAAGCAAACATACCCTTAGTCCAACAACTGCAGCTGAGAGCTGCCACAGCATCACCAAGGTTATTAAGTATAGAGGAAATGTCTTGAAATATTCCTGGCCTTAAACAGAAACCAACACCATAAAACTTTTTTGCATTTTTCTAATAAACTTACCCGTAAGGATTCCATGTATGATTTATGGCAATCTATGTGCAATGTGTGTCCACAAGTTTGCACATAAACACCCCCTTCCCAGCCAATTGATACAGCTTGGAGACAGGAACTCTTAGAAAGTAAGCAAAATAACAGCAAGTTGTAAAAATACACATTTAAAGCAATTTACATATACTCATATAAAACAGAAAATTATTACATACTTCTTTCCTGCTTTAGAAATTTATATTTTTGTGATATAAAGCAGTATACAGCTAAGCTCAAGGAAACATCTTTAAAGTGAAATATTACAAATGTTAGCTCCCAAACTTCTATGATTATTAAAAATATGAACATGTATATCTGAGGAAACAATCATGCCTCTACAAAACTTAACATCTAAACCATAAATATACTGCAGTTAGGTATAAAATAAAATCATATGGATTTAATTTTTTATCAGGCATATAAAACAATGCTCCCTTTAACTCAAAAGTCATATAGCTGGCAATGTTGACTTTGAAAAAAAAAAAGCCAAGAATCAGGAAATAAAAAAGGGGGAGGCGGATCATTGCACAGTCAAAATGTATGCCAATGTTCTTGCACAGAAGTTCTGCACTTTATTTATATGACAACTTTTAAGCCCTCACAAAAAGCCTACTAATTCTTACTCTGGAAACAATTCTAACAGTTTACTCATATGATTTCCCAACTAACAGCAAATTAAAAGCAGCAAATCAGAAAGTGGCATAAAGTTTTTAGAGACATTATGACAATTACAAGAAGTGACAGCTCCCTTTCTGGCTCCTCCATCACCATGGCGCCAGTGAAGAAATCTGTGATGAAGGGCAGTTGGAGTCAGTAAGCAAGGATTCTTGAATTAATGTAAAAACCGAAATACCTCCTATTTCATTACAAATATGCGACTTTCCTAAATGGTTATAATTTTTACATGAAAAAAGTATACAATTAAGCTTTAAGGAAAAGGCTTTAACAAATTTATATAATTTTTGGAATTAAGTAACCAAAGTCATTTGACTAAAAAGTATCTGAGCTACACAAAGCTTGAAACATTCTGTGCTTGATTCATTTAATAAATAATTATTAAGCACCTACTATGTACACACCTCTGTAGGGAAGTCACCCATTCCCTTCTTCTCAAAGGAAAAAGTGTTCCTACTCTTTGCTCAAGCTAATCCTTCCAATCATGACTCTGAAGTCATTCCCTACATCTATTGGACTCTGCTAAAAGCATAAAAGAAATTACCGCTCTATTTTTTTCTTTTCTTTTAAGGTAAAAATTTGGTTATTTGAATTTTTCCTAAGGAAAAGTCATAATGATAATAACAGTGTACATTTTAATGGTATTTTACAGCTTACAAAGAATATTATCTCATTTGATCTTCACAAGGTAAGAAGGGCTGGCATTATTATCTCCATTTTATTTATAAGACTCTGAGGTTCAGAAAAGTTACTTGACTTGTCCAAATTCTCCCTATCTAGTAGTTAGCAAAAGTAGCACAAGAATCTGGACCTTCCAAGGCCAAATCAAAAACTATTTCCACCACATAATATTGCCTCTCATTTATTACCGTCTTCCTCAGAAGAAGGGAGCTACACTATCCTTGGCCTACCACCTGGGAAGCCGGATTTTCAGGCCTACTTTGGCTCACTAGAGGTCAGCAGCGTAAAGTGATATCTTTTCTAGTACCTCTATAATATTCAACAGTCCATTAGCTCATACCCCTGTGGGTGGAGGAGTAAGGGCAAAAGGACACTTCTAGTCTCCTGAAATCTAATAAAGGAATAATCTCCAATAGCTAACTAGCAATAAATCTACTAAAACAAATTTTAATATTTTGAAACCTGATTACAAGAACTAAATTAAATATGCAGAAGACTTACAAGGCAATGGGGTAGGTATCACCCCCATGAACTTTACTTGGGTCATATCAGGAATCACAAGGCATTTGCTAAAGAGCCTGCTACTGCTGTTTCTTCCATCTTTATGGATGAGTTTACTATTTTAAAACCACCAACTATAAAAAACTGAGAGGGACACAGGTAGACTACCTCACCAGAAGTATAGCAGGTGAGGGCTTATGGGTCTAGAGATTCTGGAATCTACACTACAGACCATATTTGCAGACATACACTCTATAGCAGCCGTTCTCAAGTGGGTCGCAACCGCTTTGGGGGTCGAACGGGGTCGCCTAAAACCATTGGAAAACACATATTTCCAATGGTCTTAGGAACCGAGACACTGCTCTTCTAACTGTCTCCAGGCGGGTCTGCCCACATAGGAGTATTAAAGGATCATGGCATTAGGAAGGTTGAGAACCACTGCTCTATAGAGTCTATACAAACTTTCAATTAAATTAAATACCACTGTAATGCGTTCTACTGTATATCTATTAAAAAACAACTAAAAAGAATTAAAGAGTTCTTAGAATATTCAAGCTATATATCTAAAAGGTATTTCCCCCTGAACTGTCATGAAAAATATGGTTACTTTTGTCAACACTTTATATTATTTTAATGTCTGAAATTTTAATTTTAGTAGAAAACTTTCATAAAGTATAATAACATTGTCAACATTTAAAAAAACAAAACTTCTAGATTCCATATCAGCATGCCATTTTAGGTTGCAAATAAGAACCATAAAATCATATGCTAATTGGACTGGGGGGAATATCCACAAACTTGAGCACCAAGAGTACTATTCAACTGTAATGAGTACTTACATCTTTAAAGAAACGCTGTAATAAGGAAAGCCTAACATCATGTACTGCAGCACATGTATCCCAGGGGTATATCTGCTCCTCTTCTGTGGTTGGCAGTTTCTTTGGCTCTGTGCTATTTCGGCACTGCCCTAAGACTACAAACAAAAAGGAAGTGGGCAGAAATAAATAAAATGACATTATTGATGAAATTTACTAAAGGAAACTATTAGAGGATACATTCAATTTTCTACCCCAGTCCCATCCACAAATACAGATTAGAAATGCTTCTAAAATAAAAATGATGAAAAAGTGGTATCTCTAAAATTACACAAAGGGACTATATATATTTATACTTTCAATACTTCAACAATCTGAGTGATTTTGTCATTACTCATACTCCCTCCATTGCCCCTTTATAAAGGGTTCATTACTTGCTATAGATGAAAAATCCATCACCCTGAAGCCAACTTCCTAGTGATGAACTACTCCAAACTTAGCTAAACTAGTTCCTACATGACACAGAACATATTCCTCAGCCCATATGCTTTAAGTACAATCTTTAAGAACAGAGGGTCCTCAAAGTCTTCTGAGACCACCATGAGGCATCACATTAGGACTTTAGTGTAATATATACATATAATATAAATTATTTTACTCTTCATTTTTGCAAATATTGCAAAAACTAGAATTTAACCAATAATATAATTTGTGAACCAAAGGATTCAGAAACAGTGAGGATACAAGTATGTTAACATATACTTGAGTATTTTCTATAACTACTATCAGAGTCACTCCCAAAGTATAGCAACTACAGGCCTCAGCATTATCCTTCCAGGTGAATTTATAGCAACTCCAATAAGAATAAAGAGAAGGCAGAGAGCAGCTAGCAACTTCACAACAATTAACATCATGTTTGACGCAATTACCGTCAGCATGTGACAGAACACATTTCTTTTCCCCTTCCCCAGTAATTTCCCCAGGTATTTTTTTTGCACTTCTGTGAAACTGCCTCCCAACAATAATTTTATCTATTGATCACTGTTGGTTTATTTTAACCAGAACTCATATGTATACAGATGTTAATGGCAAAAGGAAAGGGAAGGTTCCACACAATGTCCTTTACCCTAGACCACAAACATTCCTAGCCATGATTTCTAAAAAAATCTCTACAAATACTTTATTATCTCCCTATAGGCATGAAAGTTGTTCTGCCCTTTCTAGAGTGATAACATGCTTGACTTAGCTATTCCTTAGAATGATGCTTATACTCTCAACAGTTCTGAGCCTAATGAAACAAGGGATTTATTTTGTAACTGGAAAACCTCAAAGTGGACTATGCAGATACCACATTGTATAGTATTTCTATTCAAATAAATGGACTTTGGAGGCAAGGCTCACTAACACTAGGACTGAAATTCTCAACTTGTACATTTCAATTTATTCAGGAGGCAGGCTGCCAGTAAAACTGAGTAGAGCTAAGGTTTTAAATAGATTTCTCTTGTCTTTGGTTGAATCCCTAAAGAAAAGGAATAGTAAGGTCAATAACAAAAGGCAACATGATGTTGAAGATACTGTCAGTCTCAGAACCACAAAGATCTGAGTTCAAGACACATAATACCAGTGTGATTCTAAACACATCATTTAACCTATCAAACTCCCCATCTGTAAAGTAGGGACAAGAATAATACTTTTACTACTCATCTTCTGGGTCTGTTGTGAGGGAAGCACTTTGTAAACCTTAAAAGTGTTACATAAACATGTTTTTATTATCAAGAAATATCTTCAAATGATCTATCTAGCTATAGCTAGACCTATGAGGAGTGCTATAAAAGGAAACTTGGTGGGGGGGGGGGGGGATTCTTAATCACAAACCAGTACGTTAGTAAAATTAAATGATTTAGGAGATTCATATTTAAGAGTTAATTTCACTTATTCATAAAGCATCTGAATAAGTATTATCTTTACAAAATGTTTACTTCTTTACTTCAACTTTCTTGGACTGTCGCCCAAGATCTGCATGGGAAAAGGGAGGATCACAAGGAGGAAGTCTCAGAGGCAGGATCCGAACATGTCTTCTTTACTCTAAGTCTAACTCCCTATTTCACCAATGCAATACCCACAGCATTTGCTATGACTATGCGGGAGTATTCCCAGGTCTGAATCACAAGATATAACAGACTCTCTTCCTTGAAGATGAAACCAAGACATTTATTCAAACACCAGTGAGCCAAATCTATCACAGTTACAAAGGAGTCTATACATATGGCCAATGCAAGGGGTACAGACACCTCAAGTGTTCTTTTTAAGACAAAGTCCATACATATCACCAATGCAGGGAACATAAATATCCCAAGCCCTCCTATTTGGCCTCCCCACGAACACATTGCCCCAAGCAAAAATCACTCCTTCTCTCACTCATGCTAGCCGCTCTGTTCTGCTACTGGCTCTCACACTCGCTCTCACTCTCATTTTCTCTCTCTCTCTCTCTCAGTTCTGTCTCACTTACATTTTCTGATCTACCTGTTTGACAAGCTCCTCCTACCATGGGATCCACGTGATCACATAAGTCTATTAAGAGGCAGAGAAGATTTTCAAATTCCCTTAACATTACACTCCCACTCCTGGCCAGAATATGACTAAGAATTACTGGTTCTCTACATTCTCTGAGGATTTATGCAAAAACTCTTAATAAGAGTATTAGAAATACATAATTTTTTACCCAAGTAGAAGGAAAGTCTGCTGCCATCAAAAGTTCACTGAATAGTGTCAATTTGTAGATCCTATGAAAAGTCAACAGAACTGTTACATATGTCTTAACCCAAGCAATATTTTTAATTGCAGAAGAATTGTGAATATGTTGTTAAAGGGAGTTTACATATGAGGAACACCCTACCTATACTGTTATAATCATTGGATAACTGAGGACAGGAAAGATAATTACATGATCATAAAAGCCTGTAACATGGCATTTAAAGGTTAAAGTATACTAGAATAGATGAGGATCAGGAAAGAAAACCTTGAAGAAGGAATTTTGCTAAAAGTTTTCTGAGAAGGAATCACCAAAAAAGGGGATGAGAGATGGGGTTAAAAAAAAAAAAGGAACAGGAGTCCTGAATGGGAAGAGGCAATGAGAGATTTGAAATTCTTCCTGTTAGAGTTGCCAAATGGTCTATCTTTATAATAATTAAGCCTGAGTTCTTATCAAATTCTTTTCCTTCAATCTATAGGAGGTATAGAAGGGAAGGAAAGTCAAAGCAGGGATCCAAATGAGCTGATCATCAAAGGACAGAGAAAAAAGCAAGTAATCTCAGGATGGGAAAAACCAGTACCAAGAGACTTTACAGGCTTTGGACTCTCACTCGAAATCAACTAATTCAGGAAATGTTCAGGAGGAATGTCTTAACTTCATCTTCAAGTATTACAACCTAACCAAGTGATCCTTCCCAGAAGAAATACTCTGAACAGATTTTCTTCTAACTAGAGGTTGGAAAAGATATCATTATCTCCAAATATATTTGGGGAGACAGAGCAGGGCAAAGAAGAGTGGTTACTGGGGAAAAATGCTGAGAAATACTTCAAGCTTTATCAAAGAACTACAGCTTTAAAAAGGGAAATCAAAACTGCCGAAAACACTACAGCATACACAACTTCTACTTAGGTTTAGTTTCACAATGGGAATATTGGGATATCACCTGTACATGATATCAAAATGACCCTATCTTTGATAAAAATAGAATACATAACATTATGGAAAGAGATACTGGACCTAGAGTTTTAAAGAAAACCTTAAATAACACCTCTTTCATTTTTAGAGGGAAAAGCAAAGAGGATGGAGAAAGTGAATGATGTGTTAAAATGTTTCATTTTTCAAAAGCCTTACAAATACTGAGAATAAGATTTTCAATATGAACTTTCTCTCTGACACCGCATTATACTAATGAACTGGTTTGTGCTTAAGGACCAAAAACAAACCATTGCTTTGGTATTCATATTTATAGATCCAGACTTTAGTATCCTGACACACAGCAATAGTTTACACAATAAAATTAAAACTCATATATATGTGTGTGTGTGTGTGTGTGTGTGTGTATGTACATGTATGTATATACATAGCATAATTATTAATAATTTAAATACTTTAAGGTTCATAAAGTACTTCCTTCACAACAACACTGAGATAGGTGGTAAATGTATTTTTGCTCCCATTTTACAAATGAACAAACTAAGACTGAGAGAGGTCATGTAACTTACCCATATCTATGTAAGTATTTAAAATTTCAATGGCAGGATTCAAGCCTAGGATTCCTAACTCCACATTTGGCACTCTTCCACAATAATAAAAAGTTACTATCTATTTTGATTCTGAGAAGTAGCTTAACAAGAAACTTACCTGAAGAGGCTTGCAAAAGCACAACCAGCCCTGTAGGTCGCTCTTCAGAGGATGGGCCACTCTGTCCACAGATGACACAGTCATATATTGCTTCAGAGACTTGCTGTTCTGGAGTCACTATCTCCATAGCAATATCAGTTTCTGGAGAATCTGAGGGAAAAAAAGATTATTTCATACCTACCAATTTCTGGAAAATTTCTCCATAAGAAAAACATGTAGAAAAATAAAACTCAAAATATTTATAATGATATTTAATGATAATGGTCACTAATAATGACAAAGTCACTGCTTCAAAACTGAAGCAATGGCATGGAAGTGGGGAATAAGCTTTTTAAAGAAAAAATTTTACTAAGAAAAAGGTTTGTAAAATAACAAAAACAACTGACATACTGACATTTTTACTTTAAAAATGTAATACATGAATTCTAATGTTACATATTTTGTGGGGCAAATTATTCTGTCTTGTTAAAATGCTTTTTAAAGACTGGTACTAAACATGAAGAATGTAAAATACTTAATTCTTTAGAAAACTTTAAAAAGAAATGCTTAGCATTTTTAAAGGATTTTCTTTATTTAAGTCTTAGAAGGAAGACTTTAAAAATACTCAAACTCTCTTGGGAAGAAACTTTCATATTATTCTTTTATGGAGATATGACATTCAGATACATGCATAATCTGTTTATTGGATTTAATACAAATAATACAAAATATCGGCAAGATGTACTATGTGAGTTAACTTCCATCTACTCCAACAACCTCAAAACAAGAAGTATGTACCAAATCTATATCTATATTCACAGGGAAGATGATGAAAACTGAAGCTTACTGAAATAACAGTGAAGTACCAAACTACCTAAACCTTCCACTCACCCTAACCTCTATGAAAAGAGCAGTATTTCCTGAGATTTTGCCATGGTTTGGCTAGTTTTTCCCCTAGGCCATATGAAAATAATCATATGAAAATAATAGATTCCTTTCTTAAAAAGCACAGAAACTCTCTTTAAAATTTGCTTGGCTTATAGGAAAGAGGCTCTAGATCAGTTTCTGAGACTTATGACCATGGACCAACTAGGAACCTGTGTTCAATTTAATCAACATAGTGATCTCAATAACCTTGTTGAATGTCCTTCATATACAATGGCTAGGTACAGCTCCCTTTGTTAACTGTCAACTTAGGAGAGTCTCATTTCATTCCAACACCTTCGGTATCAAGCAAATGACCCTAACTCAGGCCCACACAATTGCACACCCTACTCTTCCCCCTCGGAGCACAAATAACTTAGAAGGTTTGTATTCCAAGCTATTGTGACCCCAACCCAATCCCATCAAGGCAATAAACCAATAGGAACCCTTCAGACACCAGGAAGAAGACTTGATCTTCAAGATCTAGTCTTGATAGACTAGATCTATCTGACAATAAAAGAGGGCTGGAGGCAATTATGGGTTAGGGGAAAATGCTGTGGTACAGAGCCAATTAGAAGTAATGATACTTCCATATCCAGTGGAAAACAGTCTAGAAAGCTACATAACCCACAGGTTGAAATCCGCTGTTCTAGAGGTTTAGATAGGGGTCAGAGAAATTCCAACAATCCCCAACTAGAAGACATTAAAGCTGCTTTTGCCTCACAGCCCTGAAAGGAAAAGGAAAAAGGAAAAGGAAACAAGGGAAAAAAAAGTACTCCATGGTAGTAGAAGTAAAGGGCTCAGACAGTAAGAAGGAAGCCTGAGATAAACTATCACAGAAATATAAAGAAAAAAAAGCAGTTGGGGGGTGGGAGAAAGGGGGGTGTTTAAAGATAAAATAGAGAGACAGACAGACAGACAGACAGACACACACACACACACACACACACACACAATAAGCTTAGCCTCCAAGCAGATAAACCAGTCTTGCAACTTTTAAGACAAAAGGAAAAATGGACAAGAATGTTTTAAATGTCCAGAACACGATGAATAAATATTATAAAGGAATTAGAAATAAAAACTCTGAATAAAAAAGACAGCAAGAAAATTAATTCTGTGATCTCTCAGAGATCATGGAACAAAAGCAAGAAAATCTAGGTTCAAAACAGAGATAAAATTTCTAAATGAAAACTACAGAGTGGAAACTAGGAAATCAGAAATCTGTGCTATTAAAGAAGAAATAAATAGGACAAATTACAGACAACTTTAAAAATCCACAAATGATAATCTGTCTTAATAGATTAATTGTAAGAAATTATGAAAGGGGTAATTTCAGAAAAACCTGGAAAGACTTACATAAACTGATACAGAAAAAAGTAATCAAAACTGGGAGAATCGTTTACACAATAAGAACAAAAATCAGCTTTGAAAGACTTAAGAACTGTGATCAATGCAACAGCCAACCACAATTTTAAAACACCAGTAGTGAAGCATGCTACACCACTCTTTAAAGAAAAATGCTAACACACTAAAGGCGTAGAATACGACATACATTTTCAGACACAATCAATATAGGAATTTGACTTGCTTTACAATGTATATTTGTTTCAAGGGTTTGGCATTTATTCCATTGTGGTGGGAAATTGGGCAGAAAAAAAATTTTATGTAACTGAAAAATATAAAATTTAATTTTAAAAGAGGAATAGAGCCTCTGAAAAAGAAAATTATAAATCTAGAATTCAAAAATATATGCATCTAAGAAAAGTAGAAAAAACTTTTAAAAAACTATAAAATCTACATGAATCAAAGCAACTGATTTTGAATATGAAATATTAGAAAATTGGAGTATTATAAAATATATTAATAAATTTTTTAAAGATTTTATAATTATATTTCTATAGTAATATAACCCTAAATGGATGAGAATAAAATGGATGGAGACTTAAGTTCATTTCAATGTAATGTCTTCCCTGTCAACAATTATTTTCCATGAATGAATAGAAAATTAATGTTTATTTGAATCATAATTTTAATTTTACTGGCATAGTTACTTATACTGTCTCATAATTTACAATAAAATAACTTATAAGTACTACTAATTACATATGATTTTATCATACTCAAAACTCCATCAAATCAGTTATCAAGCTATTTCAAGGACTTGAAAAGACATAGGAACACTACTATTTCTTACATTTGGAAAAATATGTATTCAAATATTTATCCTATTCTTAATAGGCCAAATTGTTGGATACATTCTTATATAAATTAAAGAAATTAGTTAATTCTTTAAAACTACATGTTCAAATGACAATGTACATAAATTCTTTTTTTTAGGCTGGAAATTTGAAAAAATGTGTGTATGTATATATGATTAACTGAAACAATGAATCATTTCCTCTAGTTGAACTTAATAATCCTAAATAAGAAATTAAATTCTCTACTAATTCATCAATGATGAAAAGCAACAATATATAGAGAAATGGGAACATTCTGTTCAAAAATGATGAATTTAAGTGCTATGGAATTACCTGACTAGTCTATAAATGAAAATGTTACTCAGTTGTCATATTCATTCAATCTTTAGGCTCTACAATGACTTCTAATACACAATGCATATCAATTAGAAATGTTATTTTTTTCAAGTTCTAATATGCTTTTAAAAAAACAAGTACCAATTATAAAATAAAATATTTAAAAATATTATCTTAATGGAACATGGTTAAATTGTTAACTTCATCCTAAATGGAGATAACATCCCTTCACATACAGGTCTAAATTAACATAAAAATCTTTCAGCAAACCAAACAGAATCACAACTTTTATAACTGCTACTTTGCCCTCCTGTCATAGTAACTTTCTTTTAAACCAACATAACCTGACAAAATAATTAACTAAAACCTGGTATTCATGGAACTTGATTCAAAACAATGTAGTACATAAAAATGATGATGTCATTTAGCTGTTTTTCTAGTAATACAAAGGATAAGAAATATTTACTTCCCATTTTAAGAACTTTTCATTTTATCTCTTTACTCCATGCCTTTGTACAAGCTATCCCCCAAACCTAGAACATAGTCCCTTTTCATATCCATCTCTTAAAATACTTAGCTTCCTTCAAGGACAAACTCATGCATCCCATAGTAGGAGAAGCCTTTCATGAGGCCTCTAATTGATAGCATTCCCATTCTCTTCATATTATCCTGTACACTCTTATTAATAGAGAGCAGGTACTGTTCTAGTTTTGTGTTTCTATCCCCAGTGCCTGATAGCAGGCTCTTATACATAGCAGGGAATTAATAGATAACTAGACCATATTAGATTTAGTCACAAGGCTGAAGACCCTCAAACAACATCCTTCTAGGATTGGATAAATTATGTTGTCTGCCATAAACTTAATAAAATGGAAAAGCCTTTAAATCAACTAGGTCACAAGAAGGCAATATAGAGAACTATTTAAGAAGTGGAAATCTTAGGTGTGTAGAACATGTACATTTTACCTCTAACACAAATTTAGAGGAAGGCAACATATGAATTAGTTATACATCATTAAGGTAGCAAATAGACTTAGAAAGACTTTCATACTTTACAAAGACTCAGCAAACAATTAGTAAAATAATGTCTATCAGAAGCTAAATTGATGACCATGCATATCCTTTACAGGTAAGCTTCCCACTTCAAAAGCTTTTCGGGCTGACTTCTGACACAATTACAAAAAATATGGGTATCAGCTACCCAAAAGGCAAGATAACGTTCCCAATTTTTCCAAATGATAGCCAGTGTTCAGAAACACTTAAGAACAGATCTCCTACTTGAGATCTCCCGGAGGATAAAAAGAGAGAGAGGTCATACCTACAGAAGGTAGATACATTCATTTTACATTTATATAAACTTGGAAAGCCTAGGAATATTTCTCCATTCTAAAAATAATATAAAATGAAACAAAAAAAGAAAAAATACTATAAAGACAAACATATAATAGAAATGATATGGACCTAAAATGTAAAAATACAAAATGAGTCAAAGAAAAAATTAATTAAAATTGCATAAATTATAAATGACTCATCATTCTATTCTTCTAAAAGAAAAGTCATTATATATGGGAAAAAACAGGTATTTTCTGTTTTCTTTTAATTTTAGAAGTGGAGAGAAAATGCCAAGGAAAAAAAGAGGGGAAAGGTACTAGGGATATAAGTGCAAAAACCAAAATAATCTGTTCTAATGCAGGAGACAACAGGTTCATAAAATATAAGAGCATAATTATAAATTGAATATATGAGAGGGTACTAACAAATGAGAGGATCAGCAAAAGCTTAAAGTAAAACATAGTGCTTGAATTTGGCCTTAAAAAAAGGTAGGAACTCTGTGAGTTGAAAGCAGAAAGGAAGTACATTCCAGACATGTAGGACAGACAAAAGCAAGAGGATCGAAGAAGGAGTATTGTGTATGAGTAGTTGAGGGAAAGCCAGTTTGGCCAAATCTCAGTGACGGGGATTGGGAATAATATCCAGTGAAGCAAGAGAGATAGGTTAAGGCTAGGTAGCACAGAACTTTAAAAGCTAGACTTTAGATCTGATCTTAGAAACACTAGAGAAACCATTTGAGTTGACTGAGCTGGGAATTACATGATCAGACCCATGCTTAAAGAAAATTATTTTATCAGAAATTTGTATGATGGATGGACTGGAATGAGAAGAGACCTGAGGCAAGAAGACCAAGAGAAAGCTATTGCAATAACTAACCCACATGTGATAAAAGGCTTCTACTAACATGGCGCCTCAGTGAAGACTGAGGATGGATGCCAGAAACGTTGTGAAGGTATAAATCAAAACATTTGGCAAATGAATGGCTATGAGGGGTGGGAGAGGAAGAAGTCTAGGATAATGCTGAAGTTAAAAACTAGAAGAACACAAGGACAGTGGCATCTTCTACAGAAATAGACAAGTTGGAGTATGAAGATGGTTACAGAGAAAAGATAATGAGTTCAGTTTGGACATGCTTGAGCTTGAGATTTCTCAAAGACCATCCAATCTGAAATGCCCAATAAGCAATTGGTGATGAAGGAAGTTAAGCTCAGGAAGAAATCAGGGCTGGATGTCTATATCTGGGATAGATCTGCACAGATCTATAGATGTGGGACTTAGATTTTCATAGAGATATCCATTAAACTTAAGAGAATGAATGATGTTACTTAAGAGTATAGAGGAAAAACAGAAAAAGTCCTAGGAAAGAAACTTGGGGAACTCCCAGAGTTAGGGGAACATGCTATGGCAGATGAGAAAGCAAAGGAGACACAAAAGGTTAGACAGGCAGGAGAGTCACAATAACTCAAAGAGAACAGGCAATTCAAGAGAAGGTGGTCAACAGTGTCAAATGCAGCAAATAGGCTGAGAAGAATTAGGACTGATAAAAAGAGCACCAGATTTGACAATTAAGAGATCATTGCTAACTTTGAAGAGAAAAGTTTCAATAACTAATGAGATTGGGAAACAGACGATAAAGGCTTAAGGAAGTGAGAGGAAAAGTATAAGTCGGAAGGGGAAAGGAACATGCATTCATTAAGCACTTACTATGTGCTAGGCACTATGCTAAGTGCTTTTACAAACACTGTGTCATTTGATCTTTAAAACAAAGCCTGTGAAATCAGTGCTATTATTATTCCCATTTTACAATTGAGGAAACTAAGGAAGAGAGACGTTAACTTAAGTTAAGATGTTAAGAGAGACTCATCCTAAGAAAATAAATTAAAATTTAAAAAAAAAGAGAGACTCATCCAGAGTCTCACAGTTAATAAGTGTCTAAGGCCAGATTTGAACCCACATCTTTCCAACTCCAGGCTCAGTTCTCTACCCACTGCATTACCTAGTTTTTGTGGGGGGTGAGACAGAGAATCCATTAGGAAGGAATACAAAGGCTGCTTTGTTGTAGAAAGGGCCTAGGTGAGGGTGGATAACATGAATCTGTAATGAACTCAGTCGGCCTAAGTGTGAGACTTCTTCCAGCTGCACTGAGTGGCTCATGTATAGAATAAGAGAAGGCAGATAGTGGAAATACTTTAGAGCTGAGGTTTGGCAAAAGAAGAGCAGCAACAGGATAAAGGAGCAAGGGATTTAAGAAGAGAGAACAGTATAGAGTTGAAATGGCTAAATATTCGGTCCAAGATGGAAAAATTAAGTCAGAGCAGAAGTTGAGAAAATATTAAAGGATGGAGAGATTGGAGGTCCTGACAGGGATAAAAAAAACAAGTCTAGGAAATGTAAATCACAGGGAAAAGGCTAATAATAGTAAGTTATAGTGAGGTATAAGAATGTCAGAGTTTCTAATTAGGGAACTAAAATACTTATTGAGTAATGATGAGATCTAGTGCGACCATCCTTACATGTGACTAAGGTGAAGTGAAGGAATAGGGATTTAGGGTTATCATCATGGAGACTGCCCCAGCTTCTGTTCTCACACCATCAATACCTGTGGTTGCTTCTGCCTTTCTGATAAGAGGGGTAGACAGCAAAAGACTCCCCATCCACCTTTAGCCTTCCTTTATAGGGGGCTCAAAATCTCCGTCATCTCTTCATTGCCACCAGATGCTCTGCTTGGTTTCAACTCCACCATCATCATACCCCTAAGCCAGGTATTCTCTCAGTCCCCTACCCCTGTTCTTTTCTACTTCTCTTTGTGTACTATCTTTCTCCAATAGATTATAAGAAGAGTAGGGATTGTTTTTCTTCAAGTTTTTTTATTTGTATCCCTAGCACTTAGCACAGTACCTGGCACACAGTAGGCACTTAAATGTTTACTGTATCCTATCACAGGTTGAAGAATTAGAAAGCTTGGGAGTTTGGGGGAGCATCTACATCAGTGGTTCTCAACCTTCCTACTGTCGCAATCCTTTAATACTTGTATCTGGGCATGTCTGCATGTGGGCAGACTTGCCTGGAGACAGATAGAGGAGTGGTATCTCGGTTCCTCTCTTTTCATGACTTTCTTGCATCATTCTCATTTCTCTTTCCAATTTTTCCTCCACTTCTCTTATTTGGTTTTCAAAGTCCTTTTTCAGTTGATGTATAGCTAGTAGGCATTCTTCCAGTGTCTTGGAAGCATTTGGTGAGGGAG